>CAUJLB010000041.1:0-26789 GCA_963243735.1 Neocrepidodera transversa
AATTTATTTTCATTTATTTTCATTTATTTTCATTTATTTTCATTTATTTTCATTTATTTTCATTTATTTTCATTTATTTTTATTTATTTTCATTTATTTTCATTTATTTTCATTTATTTTCATTAATTTTCATTTATTTTCATGTATTATCATTTATTTTCATTTATATTCATTTATTTTCATCTATTTTCATGTATTTTCATTTACTTTCATATTTTTACGTGTATTTTCATTTGTTTTCATTTATTTTCGTTTATTTTCATTTATCTTCATCTATTTTCATCTATTTTCATTTATTTTCATTTACTTAAACGCATTTACATGAATTTTTATTTGTTTTTATTTATTTTCATTAATTTTCATGTATTATCATTTGTTTTCATTTATCTTCATTTATTTTCATCTGTTTTCATTTATTTTAATTTACTTACGTGTATTTTCATTTGTTTTCATATATTTTCATTTATTTATATGCATTTTCATTTATTTTCATTTACTTTCATGTATTTACGTAGATTTCATTTATTTTCATTTATTTTCATTTATTTTCATTTATTTTCATTTATTTTCATTTATTTTCATTTATTTTCATTTATTTTCATTTATTTTCATTTATTTTCATTTATTTTCATTTATTTTCATTTATTTTCATTTCTTTTCATTTATTTTCATTTATTTTCATTTATTTTCATTTATTTTCATTATTTTCATTTATTTTCATTTATTTTCATTTATATTCATTTATTTTCATTTATTTTCATTTATTTTCATTTATTTTCATTTATTTTCATTTATTTTCATTTATTTTCATTCATTTTCATTCATTTTCATTTATTTTCATTTATTTTCATTTATTTTCATTTATTTTCATTTATTTTCATTTATTTTCATTTATTTTCATTTATTTTCATTTATTTTCATTTATTTCATTTATTTTCATTTATTTTCATTTATTTTCATTTATTTTCATTTATTTTCATTTATTTTCATTTATTTTCATTTATTTTCATTTATTTTCATTTATTTTCATTTATTTTTATTTATTTTCATTTATTTTCATTTATTTTCATTTATTTTCATTTATTTTCATTTATTTTCATTTATTTTCATTTATTTTCATTTATTTTCATTTATTTTCATTTATTTTCATTTATTTTCATTTATTTTCATTTATTTTCATTTTTTTCATTTATTTTCATTTATTTTCATTAATTTTCATTTATTTTCATTTATTTTCATTTATTTTCATTTATTTTCATTTATTTTCATTTATTTTCATTTATTTTCATTTATTTTCATTTATTTTCATTTATTTTCATTTATTTTCATTTATTTTCATTTATTTTCATTTATTTTCATTTATTTTCATTTATTTTCATTTATTTTCATTTATTTTCATTTATTTTCATTTATTTTCATTTATTTTCATTTATTTTCATTTATTTTCATTTATTTTCATTTATTTTCATTTATTTTCATTTATTTTCATTTATTTTCATTTATTTTCAATTATTTTCATTTATTTTCATTTATTTTCATTTATTTTCATTTATTTTCATTTATTTTCATTTATTTTCATTTATTTTCATCTATTTTCATTTATTTTCATTTACTTTAACGCATTTACATGTATTTTCATTTGTTTTTATTTATTTTCATTAATTTTCATGTATTATCATTTGTTTTCATTTATCTTCATTTATTTTCATCTGTTTTCATTTATTTTAATTTACTTACGTGTATTTTCATTTGTTTTCATTTATTTTCATTTATTTACATGCATTTTCATTTATTTTCATTTACTTTCATGTATTTACGTAGATTTTCATTTGTTTTCATTTATTTTCATTTATTTTCATTTATTTTCTTTCATTTATTTTCATTTATTTTCATTTATTTTCATTTATTTTCATTTATTTTCATTTACTTTCATTTATTTTCATTTATTTTCATTTATTTTCATTTATTTTCATTTATTTTCATTTATTTTCATTTATTTTCATTTATTTTCATTTATTTTCATTTATTTTCATTTATTTTCATTTATTTTCATTTATTTTCATTTATTTTCATTTATTTTTATTTATTTTCATTTATTTTCATTTATTTTCATTTATTTTCATTTATTTTCATTTATTTTCATTTATTTTCATTTATTTTCATTTATTTTCATTTATTTTCATTTATTTTCATTTATTTTCATTTATTTTCATTTATTTTCATTTATTTTCATTTATTTTCATTTATTTTCATTTATTTTCATTTATTTTCATTTATTTTCATTTATTTTCATTTATTTTCATTTATTTTCATTTATTTTCATTTATTTTCATTTATTTTCATTTATTTTTATTTACTTTCATTTATTTTCATTTATTTTCATTTATTTTTATTTATTTTCATTTATTTTCATTTATTTTCATTTATTTTCATTTATTTTCATTTATTTTCATTTATTTTCATTTATTTTCATTTATTTTCATTTATTTTCATTTATTTTCATTTATTTTCATTAATTTTCATTTATTTTTATTTATTTTCATTTATTTTCATAAATTTTCATTTATTTTCATTTATTTTCATTTATTTTCATTTATTTTCATTTATTTTCATTTATTTTCATTTATTTTCATTTATTTTCATTTATTTTCATTTATTTTCATTTATTTTCATTTATTTTCATTTATTTTCATTTATTTTCATTTATTTTCATTTATTTTCATTTATTTTTATTTATTTTCATTTATTTTCATTTATTTTCATTTATTTTCATTTATTTTCATTTATTTTCATTTATTTTCATTTATTTTCATTTATTTTCATTTATTTTCATGTATTATCATTTATTTTTATGTATTATCATTTATTTTCATCTATTTTCATGTATTTTCATTTACTTTCATATTTTTAAGTGTATTTTCATTTGTTTTCATTTATTTTCGTTTATTTTCATGTATTAACTTTTATTTTCATGTATTATCATTTATTTTTATTTATCTTCATCTATTTTCATCTATTTTCATTTATTTTCATTTACTTTAATGCATTTACATGTATTTTCATTTGTTTTTATTTATTTTCATTAATTTTCATGTATTATCATTTGTTTTCATTTATCTTCATTTATTTTCATCTGTTTTTATTTATTTTAATTTACTTACGTGTATATTCATTTGTTTTCATTTATTTTCATTTATTTATATGTATTATCATTTATTTTCATTTATTTTCATTTATTTTCATTTATTTTCATTTATTTCATTTATTTTCATTTATTTTCATTTATTTTCATTTATTTTCATTTATTTTCATTTATTTTCATTTATTTTCATTTATTTTCATTTATTTTCATTTATTTTCATTTATTTTCATTTATTTTCATTTATTTTCATTTATTTTCATTTATTTTCATTTATTTTCATTTATTTTCATTTATTTTCATTTATTTTCATTTATTTTCATTTATTTTCATTTATTTTCATTTATTTTCATTTATTTTCATTATTTTCATTTATTTTCATTTATTTTCATTTATTTTCATTTATTTTCATTTATTTTCATTTATTTTCATTTATTTTCATTTATTTTCATTTATTTTCATTTATTTTCATTTATTTCATTTATTTTCATTTATTTTCATTTATTTTCATTTATTTTCATTTATTTTCATTATTTTCATTTATTTTCATTATTTATTTATTTCATTTATTTTCATTTATTTTCATTTATTTTCATTTATTTTCATTTATTTTCATTTATTTTCATTTATTTTCATTTATTTTCATTTATTTTTATTTATTTTCATTTATATTCATTTATTTTCATTTATTTTCATTTATTTTCATTTATTTTCATTTACCTTCATCTATTTTCATCTATTTTCATTTATTTTCATTTACTTTAACGCATTTACATGTATTTTCTTTTGTTTTTATTTATTTTCATTAATTTTCATGTATTATCATTTGTTTTCATTTATCTTCATTTATTTTCATCTGTTTTCATTTATTTTAATTTACTTAAGTGTATTAAGTGTATTTTCATTTGTTTTCATTTATTTTGATTTATTTACATGTATTATCATTTATTTTCATTTACTTTCATGTATTTACGTAGATTTCCATTTGTTTTAATTTATTTTCATTTATTTTCATTTATTTTCATTTATTTTCATTTATTTTCATTTATTTTCATTTATTTTCATTTATTTTCATTTATTTTCATTTATTTTCATTTATTTTCATTTATTTTCATTTATTTTCATTTATTTTCATTTATTTTCATTTATTTTCATTTATTTTCATTTATTTTCATTTATTTTCATTTATTTTCATTTATTTTCATTTATTTTCATTTATTTCATTTATTTTCATTTATTTTCATTTATTTTCATTTATTTTCATTTATTTTCATTTATTTTCATTTATTTTCATTTATATTCATTTATTTTCATTTATTTTCATTTATTTTCATTTATTTTCATTTATTTTCATTTATTTTCATTTATTTTCATTTATTTTCATTTATTTTCATTTATTTTCATTTATTTTCATTTATTTTCATTTATTTTCATTTATTTTCATTTATTTTCATTTATTTTCATTTATTTTCATTTATTTTTATTTATTTTCATTTATTTTCATTTATTTTCATTTATTTTCATTTATTTTCATTTATTTTCATTTATTTTCATTTATTTTAATTTATTTTCATTTATTTTCATTTATTTTCATTTATTTTCATTTATTTTCATTTATTTTCATTTTTTTTCATTTATTTTCATTTATTTTCATTTATTTTCATTTATTTTCATTTATTTTCATTTATTTTCATTTATTTTCATTTATTTTCATTTATTTTCATTTATTTTCATTTATTTTCATTTATTTTCATTTATTTTCATTTATTTTCATTTATTTTCATTTATTTTCATTTATTTTCATTTATTTTCATTTATTTTCATTTATTTTCATTTATTTTCATTTATTTTCATTTATTTTCATTTATTTTCATTTATTTTCATTTATTTTCATCTATTTTCATTTATTTTCATTTACTTTAACGCATTTACATGTATTTTCATTTGTTTTTATTTATTTTCATGTATTATCATTTGTTTTCATTTATCTTCATTTATTTTCATCTGTTTTCATTTATTTTAATTTACTTACGTGTATTTTCATTTGTTTTCATTTATTTTCATTTATTTACATGCATTTTCATTTATTTTCATTTACTTTCATGTATTTATGTAGATTTTCATTTATTTTCATTTATTTTCATTTATTTTCATTTATTTTCATTTATTTTCATTTATTTTCATTTATTTTCATTTATTTTCATTTATTTTCATTTATTTTCATTTATTTTCATTTATTTTCATTTATTTTCATTTATTTTCATTTATTTTCATTTATTTTCATTTGTTTTCATGTATTTTCATTTATTTTCATTTATTTTCATTTATTTTCATTTATTTTCATTTATTTTCATTTACTTTCATGTATTTACGTAGATTTTCATTTGTTTTCATTTATTTTCTTAAATTTTCATGTATTATCATTTGTTTTCATTTATCTTCATTTATTTTCATCTGTTTTCATTCATTTTAATTTACTTACGTGTATTTTCATTTGTTTTCATTTATTTTCATTTATTTACATGTATTATCATTTATTTTCATTTACTTTCATGTATTTACGTAGATTTTCATTTGATTTCATATATTTTCATTTTTTTTTCATAAATTTTCATGTATTATCATTTGTTTTCATTTATCTTCATTTATTTTCATTTGTTTTCATTTATTTTCATTTATTTTCATGTATTAACTTTTATTTTCATGTATTTTCATTTACTTTCATATTTTTACGTGTATTTTCATTTGTTTTCATTTATTTTCATGTATTATCATTTATTTTCATGTATTATCATTTATTTTCATTTATATTCATTTATTTTCATCTATTTTCATCTATTTTCGTGTATTTTCATTTATTTTCATTTATTTTCATTTATTTTCATTTATTTTCATTTATTTTCATTTATTTTCATTTATTTTCATTTATTTTCATTTATTTTCATTTATTTTCATTTATTTTCATTTATTTTCATTTATTTTCATTTATTTTCATTTATTTTCATTTATTTTCATTTATTTTCATTTATTTTCATTTATTTTCATTTATTTTCATTTATTTTTATTTATTTTCATTTATTTTCATTTATTTTCATTTATTTTCATTTATTTTCATTTATTTTCATTTATTTTCATTTATTTTCATTTATTTTCATTTATTTTCATTTATTTTCATTTATTTTCATTTATTTTCATTTATTTTCATTTATTTTCATTTATTTTCATTTATTTTCATTTATTTTCATTTATTTTCATTTATTTTCATTTATTTTCATTTATTTTCATTTATTTTCATTTATTTTCATTTATTTTCATTTATTTTCATTTATTTTCATTTATTTTCATTTATTTTCATTTATTTTCATTTATTTTCATTTATTTTCATTTATTTTCATTTATTTTCATTTATTTTCATTTATTTTCATGTATTAACTTTTATTTTCATGTATTTTCATTTACTTTCATATTTTTACGTGTATTTTCATTTGTTTTCATTTATTTTCATTTATTTTCATGTATTATCATTTATTTACATGCATTTTCATTTATTTTCATTTACTTTCATGTATTTATGTAGATTTTCATTTATTTTCATTTATTTTCATTTATTTTCATTTATTTTCATTTATTTTCATTTATTTTCATTTATTTTCATTTATTTTCATTTATTTTCATTTATTTTCATTTATTTTCATTTATTTTCATTTATTTTCATTTATTTTCATTTATTTTCATTTATTTTCATTTATTTTCATTTATTTTCATTTATTTTCATTTATTTTCATTTATTTCCATTTATTTTCATTTATTTTCATTTATTTTCATTTATTTTCATTTATTTTTATTTATTTTCATTTATTTTCATTTATTTTCATTTATTTTCATTTATTTTCATGTATTATCATTTATTTTTATGTATTATCATTTATTTTCATTTATATTCATTTATTTTCATCTATTTTCATGTATTTTCATTTACTTTCATATTTTTACGTGTATTTTCATTTGTTTTCATTTATTTTCATGTATTAACTTTTATTTTCATGCATTATCATTTATTTTCATTTATATTCATCTATTTTCATCTATTTTCATTTATTTTCATTTACTTTAACGCATTTACATGTATTTTCATTTGTTTTTATTTATTTTCATTAATTTTCATGTATTATCATTTGTTTTCATTTATCTTCATTTATTTTCATCTGTTTTCATTTATTTTAATTTACATTTAATTTCATTTATTTTCATTTATTTTCATTTATTTTCATTTATTTTCATTTATTTTCATTTATTTTCATTTATTTTCATTTATTTTCATTTATTTTCATTTATTTTTATTTATTTTCATTTATTTTCATTTATTTTCATTTATTTTCATTTATTTTCATTTATTTTCATTTATTTTCATTTATTTTCATTTATTTTCATTTATTTTCATTTATTTTCATTTATTTTCATTTATTTTCATTTATTTTCATTTATTTTCATTTATTTTCATTTATTTTCATTTATTTTCATTCATTTTTATTTATTTTCATTTATTTTCATTTATTTTCATTTATTTTCATTTATTTTCATTTATTTTCATTTATTTTCATTTATTTTCATTTATTTTCATTTATTTTCATTTATTTTCATTTATTTTCATTTATTTTCATTTATTTTCATTTATTTTCATTTATTTTTATTTATTTTCATTTATTTTCATTTATTTTCATTTATTTTCATTTATTTTCATTTATTTTCATTTATTTTCATTTATTTTCATTTATTTTCATTTATTTTCATTTATTTTCATTTATTTTCATTTATTTTCATTTATTTTCATTTATTTTCATTTATTTTCAATTTCATTTATTTTCATTTATTTTCATTTATTTTCATTTATTTTCATTTATTTTCATTTATTTTCATTTATTTTCATTTATTTTCATCTATTTTCATTTATTTTCATTTACTTTAACGCAACCTCACTAAAGAGACATATACTAGTTCTAACCGAAACAATTCATCATTCAAAAGAAATAACATGTGTTTACTAGTGGGTAATAATAACGGCTCAACACCGTGTCCTTTTAAGGCTGCAACGGTAAGAGACGTTAAAACTTTAAAAGGATTTAAGGAGTTTCATGCAACAAATTTCGAAGTTGATGTTGATACAATGGAACTTAATAAATACCTCCAAGAGTTCGCACCGAATACTAAAGTGGAAAAATTAACGTCAAGATTTCCTATGAAATATTCCTCGTTTAAGATAACAGTGCCGTCTGAAGAAGCCGATAAATTATTAGTTCCAGGCATATGGCCTGATAAAATCATTATAAACAAGTTTTTTCCATCTAGGAAGTTGCACATCGGTCAACAAGTGCCAAAGTAATTTAAGAAGAAAATTGGTAACATGCTCTGTGTATCACTTAAATGTCCAGAGCGTCACAAATAAAGTTAATGAATTGAATTTATTATTATATTCTAATCAAATTGATATTTTATGTATATCAGAACATTGGCTCCCTCTTATTAAACTAGAAAAAATAAAATTAGACAACTTTAACTTAATTTCTTCCTTTTGTAGAAATGATAAGCAACATGGGGGCGTAGCCATTTTTGCCTCAAACAATGTTAATTTAAAGCCAATGAATATTAGTAGTTTCTGTATTCCTCAACATGCCGAATTCTGTGGGGCAATTTTTTCTGCTACAAATTGTGTGGTGATTTCAATATACAGATCATCAAGCAATGGTGATGTGGCAATATTTAAACATCAGTTATTTTCCCTAATTGATCATCTCTTTAAACATCACAAGTACTGTATACTCTTAGGTGACATAAATCTGGACATGGAAAGTAATACAGGACATGTTAAAGATATTAGACATTTCTTAAATATGTACGGCTTGATCCATTACATTAAAATACCCACTAGAGTTACAGCAAAGTCTAGTTCGTGCTTGGACAACATCATAACAAATTTAAGTCCGGATGATCTGGAAACAGGAGTTCATCATCCTCATTTAGCGGATCATAGTGGTGTTTTTGTAAATGTGAAAAATCTATGTGAAAAAAGTACTGTCATAATTAAAAAAACTAAAAGGAAAATTAACGATAAGCGTGTTACTGAATTTGCAGAAAACCTTTCAAATTTGGATTGGTCAACGTTTTCTAATGTGAATTTAAATTCCAATGAGTTAGCTAATATTCTAATCAATAATCTATGTACGCAACGTGACATTTGCTTTCCAATTCAGACTGTTAAAATTAAACCACATGGTCCAAAATGGTTCAACGAGAGACTCCGTTTAATGAAAATAGAAGTTCGCCAAAGATACGCTAAATTCAAAACATCTAATTTACATCTAGATTGGTGTAGGTATTGCGAATTTCGTAATAGCTACAGAAGGGCAATTAAGGAAGAAAAACGCAATGCATACGCTAATATTATAGAATCAGCTGATAACAAAAGCAAAGTAGTATGGAAAATTGTTAAAAATGAATTGCCATCTAAAAAGAAAAATACGTCAACTACTTTGAAACCTGAAGAGTTTAATACATTTTTTACTACAATTTCCGATATTATAACCCAATCTATTGAAATTGAACATATTGACCCTCAGTTTTTTCTTAACAAAATTTCTAGAAAACCTATGTCATTCTTTATGCCACCGATTATTGAAACTGATATGCGGGAAGCTATATTAAAGCTTAAAAATTCCGCCTGTCTTGACTATTACGGTCTAAATAGTAGAACAATAAAAGCTGCATTGGAGTCACTAGTTGAACCATTGACGATCCTACTTAATAAATGTGTTGCTGAGGGCAATTGGCCTAACTCACTAAAATTATCAAAAATTCATCCTATACACAAAAAAGGAGATACAGATGTACCTGATAATTTTCGACCAATTGCAATTGTGCCTATTATATCTAAAATTTTTGAGCTAATAATTAAGGAAAAACTTTTATCCTATTTGGAATATAAATCAATTTTGACCAATTCCCAGTATGGTTTCCGTAAGAATCGTTCGACAGTTACTGCCTTATTGGAAGTAATAAATAGCATAGTCGAAGGTCTTGATGAAGGTTATTCTACACATGCGATAATGTGCGATCTCACCAAGGCATTTGACTGTGTGAATGTTCGAACACTCTTACTGAAATTGGAGCATTATGGTATAAGGGGTAACATTCTGGATCTCCTGAAGTCGTATCTGACAGAAAGGATGCAATGTGTCAGCCTCAATGACGTTGACTCGAATTTACTACCAATTTGTAATGGAGTTCCACAAGGCTCAGTTTTGGGCCCATTATTATTTTTACTTTACGTTAACGACTTTCCAGCGGCATTGGAGAGTGTACACTCTGTCCTTTTTGCTGATGATGCGACTCTCCTTTCAAATAATGGCGAATATTTGAAAGAGGAAGGTTTCTCACTAGCAAAAACTTGGTTCAATTGCAATAACCTTAAATTAAATAAAAATAAAACACAAACTATTGAATTCACTTCAGATAAACGGGTGGAAAAATCAGAACCTGTGCGTTTACTCGGTATAACCTTTGATACCAGCTTAAACTGGGCTGATCATATCGATGAATTATGTGGGAAACTCTCCTCACAAGTATTCGCCATGCGTCAGCTCGAGCATTGTTTAAATAAAAATACAACAAGAATGATATACTTTGCTATGGTCCATAGTGTGTTATCCTACGGTATCCTTCTATGGGGTAATTCGCCCAGGGCGATTAAAGTCTTCCACTTACAAAAAGCCGCGGTTCGAATAATTGATAAAGTACCGTATGGCACTCACTGTAGACCTTTATTTAGGAAATATGCCATTCTGCCTCTACCTTGTATATATATTTTGGAAACTCTTCTTTACGTTCATAAAAACTCACACAATTTTCCAACCCACTTTGACGTTCACTCTCACGATACAAGGTACAGACAGAATCACATTATTCCATACTCTCGTATTAGGACTACTCAAGTAAATAAAATTGATGTTAATTTATATAATAAATTTACAGTCTTCCATAAAACTAAAGATGTGAAAAACATGGCGGTAAAATTTTTTAAAAATTATGCTAAAGACTTTCTGTTAACAAACTGTTTTTATAGTGCAAATGAATTCTGTGATTTTCTCTCCCAAAACGCTAATTGATCTCCAAAAATTGATAACTCTATCTGTTTGTACAATTATGATTTTTTATCTATTTTTAACCTTTTGCTTTTTTTTCTTTTTTATATTTAGCTGGTCGTTACCTTTCTGTAGGTAATAATTTTATTATAATTTTTTTATTGTGAAAATTTTACACTGTAACAATGTTTATTCTATTGTGACCATAAACATGTATGTAATGTAGAAATAGTCAATAAACGAATATATATATATATTGTAATGAAATACTCTGTATGAGTCAGTTTTATAATTTAATTATTAGTTATTTGTTAAAAGGTTTGAATAACATTTGTTAATTTTGAATTTTATAAACAGAGTTTATCGTTAGAGGTTTAATTTAAAGCATTTATTGAAAATAATTGGTGTATAAAATATTTAAAATCAACAATTGTGGAGTATGAAAAAAAAATCTTATTTGTAATATCATATCATTATTATCATATGAATGATTATTATTTGTATATTAATTTAATAGAGAAAGGTAAAATTTGGATAGAATATCAAAGGAAATTTTTGCTGTATAATTAAAAAGTAAATGGCAAGTTTGTCAAAAGTGATTAAAAAAATTTTTATTCAGAAATCAAGTAACAAAAAAATTTGGGAATTTAGAGACGGACAGTTGAATAAAAAATAATAAACAAGTCAGATATTTTGGTATAAAAAAAATTTGGTTGTTGGTCAGAATATTAAGAAATGGTTTATGTAAGAGGTTGTAGAAAGATGGAAAATAAAAAGAAAATATTTATACACTGATTAAACTACAAATTTTTATTTAAAAAAAAAAAAAAAACAATAAATAATAAAATAAGAGACGAAATTCAGGTTTATGAGCGAAATAGGAAAGCAACTAGAAGAAAAGGAACAATAGTAGAAGAACGTAAGGAGGAGTATATAGGTGTAATAAGTGAAAAGCGGCGACCGATAAGTCAGGTTATGAAGATGTATTAAGAAGAAGTTGACGGGTCAAGGTAGGAGATAAGATAATTGCAGAAGATAGGAGTGAAAAGGCGAACAGAAGGACATTTATTAATTTAGTTTTTTTTTTTATTTTTGTAATGTTTATTATTTTTTTTTATATATAGAACTCACCCCAAATTGAGATCCACGAAGTAGAGTTTCATAACAAATGGCGCCCAACGTGGGGCACTTTCACCAACGTGGGGCTCTCTTCCAGTAAACGTGGGGCTCTTTAAGTAAACGTGGAGTTCTCTAGAATTCACCTTGAGCATCGGGTGATTAACGTTATTTTGGTTTTTCAATAACGTGGTGGAAAGGATTAATAAATCAGGTAAGATTTTTTTTCTTATTTCCACAATTGTTGATGTTTGGTTGAGGTTTTATTATATTATAATTTGAATTTACTAATTTTGATATAATTATCTAAAACTAAGACAATTTGACGTTATTAAATAATTTGAAAGTGTCATTGTGACAAATCAAAAATATACAGAGTGGACATTTATTATTATACTAAAATTTAGTTATTTAATACAAGTGAAGTGTTAGTGTAAATCTAAACAAAATGGATTTAAGAGGGGGCAAAAAGATCGGACAAATGGAAGAAGAGGAAGAATTGGAAATAGGACAAGGTGATATTGAAGAAATGCAGGACCAAAAAGTAGAAGAAATTCAAGAAGGAAGTGAACATTCAAGACGGGAAGAACAGAAGCAAGATAAACTAGAGATCATGATGCAAATGATGATTCAAATGAATGAAAATAGCAATAAATTGAAGAACGAAATTCAGAGCAAAATGCAAGATATGGGAAAGAAATTGGACAATAATCAAAAAGAAATGGGTCAACAAATGCAAGAAATGGGAAAAGATATAAAAAAGGATATTAAACAAGAAATTAAAGAAAATAAAATTGAAATGATACAGAAAATTGAAGAATTGAGAGTATATACTGATAATAAATTAGAAGAAACAAAAAAGGAAATAAGAATTGAAATGATTGAGAGAATTATAGAAGTAGAAAAGTTACAAGATGTTAAAATTGGAATTTTACAAGAAAAAGAAAAAGGATTCAAAGAAGAAATAAAAGAAAAAGTGGAGAAAGTGAAATATGAAATACAGGATGCTACAGAAAGAATGGGAATTTTAGAAAATAAATGGAAGGATACTATTACAGGAATAAATGGGCAAATGGAACAAACTGTAAAGGAGGTAGAGGAAGATATGGAAAATACTGAACAGAAGATAGGAGAAAAGATTAAAAATGAAATAAAGTTGGGTGAAGAAATAAATAAAATACAAATACAAGTCAATATGAACAATATTTCTAATATAGGAAATGAAAGACAAAGGAATATAGAACAAAATATGAAAGAAAATATTGAAAAAGAGAAAAGAAACACAGAAAATATTCATAATGGGAAAATTATAAATAAAATGAAAGGTAATAGAAACAAACCACGATATAAAGAAATTATAACAAAAATAAAACAAAGAATACAAAAATTGAATAAAATAAATAAAAATGGAATTCAGAAAAGATATAAAAGACGTAAGGTCAAATTTAAAATATAGAAAAGAAACAAATTGATGGATTTACTGAGGAAAACCATAGCAAGAACAATGGATATTAGAATATGACTATAGGAAGTCAATAATAAATTTAAATTTAAATCAGTTTTAAGAAGTTTAAGGAATTTAAGTTAAATTAGTTCAGTTGTTAATTAAAAATTAAAGTCTCTTGGGGGAAGCATAAAAAATAATTTAGTAATGGAAAGAAGTATGGAAGAAATTGATAATGGACATAGTTAGGGGAATAAAAGAATCAATAGGAAAAAGTACGAAAATTTAAGAAAATATTATGAAGATGGAGGTAAGAAGAATAGTAATAAAGCAGAGAAAATAGGATCTTGAATAAAATAATTAAATAATAAATAATAGTGTTAAGTGCGGTAATATAATTATAATTAAATAATAAATATTAATATAAAGAATATATGAGGTATATGAAGTTTTATAATGAAATATGATGAAGTATAATAAAAGGTTATGAATAAATATGGGTAATAAATAATTAAAAAGTAATTCAAGATAATATTAGAGAAAAGAAGATAGTATTTTATATGGAAAGATAGAAGTAAATAAGTTGGAAATGTTATAAAAGAATAGAAAGAAGAATAAATGAAGAAAGAAAATTTTAATAAGAATTCAGAAAAACGACAGTGAAAATTAAATATAATTGTGCTAAATTAAAATTTTATTCGAGGGACTTTACATTTTAATAATCACAATAATTAAAATATAGAATAGGAAGGTAGGAAATTGACATTTAAAATTTTCCATAAATGGAAAATTTCAAATGTAAATTTGGGAATTTGTAATGAAATACTCTGTATGAGTCAGTTTTATAATTTAATTATTAGTTATTTGTTAAAAGGTTTGAATAACATTTGTTAATTTTGAATTTTATAAACAGAGTTTATCGTTAGAGGTTTAATTTAAAGCATTTATTGAAAATAATTGGTGTATAAAATATTTAAAATCAACAATTGTGGAGTATGAAAAAAAAATCTTATTTGTAATATCATATCATTATTATCATATGAATGATTATTATTTGTATATTAATTTAATAGAGAAAGGTAAAATTTGGATAGAATATCAAAGGAAATTTTTGCTGTATAATTAAAAAGTAAATGGCAAGTTTGTCAAAAGTGATTAAAAAAATTTTTATTCAGAAATCAAGTAACAAAAAAATTTGGGAATTTAGAGACGGACAGTTGAATAAAAAATAATAAACAAGTCAGATATTTTGGTATAAAAAAAATTTGGTTGTTGGTCAGAATATTAAGAAATGGTTTATGTAAGAGGTTGTAGAAAGATGGAAAATAAAAAGAAAATATTTATACACTGATTAAACTACAAATTTTTATTTAAAAAAAAAAAAAAAACAATAAATAATAAAATAAGAGACGAAATTCAGGTTTATGAGCGAAATAGGAAAGCAACTAGAAGAAAAGGAACAATAGTAGAAGAACGTAAGGAGGAGTATATAGGTGTAATAAGTGAAAAGCGGCGACCGAGAAGTCAGGTTATGAAGATGTATTAAGAAGAAGTTGACGGGTCAAGGTAGGAGATAAGATAATTGCAGAAGATAGGAGTGAAAAGGCGAACAGAAGGACATTTATTAATTTAGTTTTTTTTTTTATTTTTGTAATGTTTATTATTTTTTTTTATATATAGAACTCACCCCAAATTGAGATCCACGAAGTAGAGTTTCATAACAATATTTACATGTATTTTCATTTGTTTTTATTTATTTTCATTAATTTTCATGCATTATCATTTGTTTTCATTTATCTTCATTTATTTTCATCTGTTTTCATTTATTTTAATTTACTTACGTGTATTTTCATTTGTTTTCATATATTTTCATTTATTTACATGCATTTTCATTTATTTTCATTTACTTTCATGTATTTACGTAGATTTTCATTTGTTTTCATTTATTTTCATTTATTTTCATTTATTTTCATTTATTTTCATTTATTTTCATTTATTTTCATTTATTTTCATTCATTTTCATTTAGTTTCATTTATTTTCATTTATTTTCATTTATTTTCATTTATTTTCATTTATTTTCATTTATTTTCATTTATTTTCATTTATTTTCATTTATTTTCATTTATTTTCATTTATTTTCATTTATTTTCATTTATTTTCATTTATTTTCATTTATTTTCATTTATTTTCATTTATTTTCATTTATTTTCATTTATTTTCATTTATTTCATTTATTTTCATTTATTTTCATTTATTTTCATTTATTTTCATTTATTTTCATTTATTTTCATTTATTTTCATTTATTTTCATTTATTTTTATTTATTTTCATTTATTTTCATTTATTTTCATTTATTTTCATTTATTTTCATTTATTTTCATTTATTTTCATTTATTTTCATTTATACTCATTTATTTTCATTTATTTTCATTTATTTTCATTTATTTTCATTTATTTTCATTTATTTTCATTTATTTTCATTTATTTTTATTTATTTTCATTTATTTTCATTTATTTTCATTTATTTTCATGTATTCTCATTTATTTTCATTTATATTCATTTATTTTCATCTATTTTCATGTATTTTCATTTACTTTCATATGTTTACGTGTATTTTCATTTGTTTTCATTTATTTTCATTTATTTTCATTTATTTTCATTTATTTTCATTTATTTTCATTTATTTTCATTTATTTTCATTTATTTTCATTTATTTTCATTTATTTTCATTTATTTTCATTTATTTTCATTTATTTTCATTTATTTTCATTTATTTTCATTTATTTTCATTTATTTTCATTTATTTTCATTTATTTTCATTTATTTTCAATTATTTTCATTTATTTTCATTTATTTTCATTTATTTTCATTTATTTTCATTTATTTTCATTTATTTTCATTTATTTTCATTTATTTTCATTTATTTTCATTTATTTTCATTTATTTTCATTTATTTTCATTTATTTTCATTTATTTTCATTTATTTTCATTTATTTTCATTTATTTTCATTTATTTTCATTTATTTTCATTTATTTTCATTTATTTTCATTTATTTTCATTTATTTTCATTTATTTTCATTTATTTTCATTTATTTTCATTTATTTTCATTTATTTTCATTTATTTTCATTTATTTTCATTTATTTTCATTTATTTTCATTTATTTTTATTTATTTTCATTTATTTTCATTTATTCTCATTTATTTTCATTTATTTTCATTTATTTTCATTTATTTTTATTTATTTTCATTTATTTTCATTTATTTTCATTTATTTTCATTTATTTTCATTTATTTTCATTTATTTTCATTTATTTTCATTTATTTTCATTTATTTTCATGTATTCTCATTTATTTTCATTTATTTTCATTTATTTTCATTTATTTTCATTTATTTTCATTTATTTTCATTTATTTTCATTTATTTTCATTTATTTTCATTTATTTTCATTTATTTTCATTTATTTTCATTTATTTTCATTTATTTTCATTTATTTTCATTTATTTTCATTTATTTTCATTTATTTTCATTTATTTTCATTTATTTTCATTTATTTTCATTTATTTTCATTTATTTTCATTTATTTTCATTTATTTTCATTTATTTTCATTTATTTTCATTTATTTTTATTTATTTTCATTTATTTTCATTTATTTTCATTTATTTTCATTTATTTTCATTTATTTTCATTTATTTTCATTTATTTTCATTTATTTTCATTTATTTTCATTTATTTTCATTTATTTTCATTTATTTTCATTTATTTTCATTTATTTTCATTTATATTCATTTATTTTCATTAATTTTCATTTATTTTCATTTATTTTCATTTATTTTCATTTATTTTCATTTATTTTCATTTATTTTCATAAATTTTCATTTATTTTCATTTATTTTCATTTATTTTCATTTATTTTCATTTATTTTCATTTTTTTTGATTTATTTTCATTTATTTTCATTTATTTTCATTTATTTTCATTTATTTTCATTTATTTTCATTTATTTTCATTTATTTTTATTTATTTTCATTTATTTTCATTTATTTTCATTTATTTTCATTTATTTTCATTTATTTTCATTTATTTTCATTTATTTTCATTTATTTTCTTTTATTTTCATTTATTTTCATTTATTTTCATTTATTTTCATTTATTTTCATTTATTTTCATTTATTTTCATTTATTTTCATTTATTTTCATTTATTTTCATTTATTTTCATTAATTTTCATTTATTTTCATTTATTTTCATTTATTTTCATTTATTTCACTTTATTTTCATTTAATTTCATTTACTTTCATTTATTTTCATTTATTTTCATTTATTTTCATTTATTTTCATTTATTTTCATTTATTTTCATTTATTTTCATTAATTTTCATTAATTTTCATTTATTTTCATTTATTTTCATTTATTTTCATTTATTTTCATTTATTTTCATTTATTTTCATTTATTTTCATTTATTTTCATTTATTTTCATTTATTTTCATTTTTTTTCATCTATTTTCATTTATTTTCATTTATTTTCATTTATTTTCATTTATTTTCATTTATTTTCATTTATTTTCATTTATTTTCATTTATTTTCATTTATTTTCATTTATTTTCATTTATTTTCATTTATTTTCATTTATTTTCATTTATTTTCATTTATTTTCATTTATTTTCATTTATTTTCATTTATTTTCATTTATTTTCATTTATTTTCATTTATTTTCATTTATTTTCATTTATTTTCATTTATTTTCATTTATTTTCATTTATTTTCATTTATTTTCATTTATTTTCATTTATTTTCATTTATTTTCATTTATTTTCATTTATTTTCATTTATTTTCATTTATTTTCATTTATTTTCATTTATTTTCATTTATTTTCATTTATTTTCATTTATTTTCATTTATTTTCATTTATTTTCATTTATTTTCATTTATTTTCATTTATTTTCATTTATTTTCATTTATTTTCATTTATTTTCATTTATTTTCATTTATTTTCATTTATTTTCATTTATTTTCATTTATTTTCATTTATTTTCATTTATTTTCATTTATTTTCATTTATTTTCATTTATTTTCATTTATTTTCATTTATTTTCATTTATTTTCATTTATTTTCATTTATTTTCATTTATTTTCATTTATTTTCATTTATTTTCATTTATTTTCATTTATTTTCATTTAATTTCATTTACTTTCATTTATTTTCATTTATTTTCATTTATTTTCATTTATTTTCATTTATTTTCATTTATTTTCATTTATTTTCATTTATTTTCATTTATTTTCATTTATTTTCATTTATTTTCATTTATTTTCATTTATTTCATTTATTTTCATTAATTTTCATTTATTTTCATTTATTTTCATTTATTTTCATTTATTTTCATTTATTTTCATTTATTTTCATTTATTTTCATTTATTTTCATTTATTTTCATTTATTTTCATCTATTTTCATTTATTTTCATTTATTTTCATTTATTTTCATTTATTTTCATTTATTTTCATTTATTTTCATTTATTTTCATTTATTTTCATTTATTTTCATTTATTTTCATTTATTTTCATTTATTTTCATTTATTTCATTTATTTTCATTTATTTTCATTTATTTTCATTTATTTTCATTTATTTTCATTTATTTTCATTTATTTTCATTTATTTTCATTTATTTTCATTTATTTTCATTTATTTTCATTTATTTTCATTTATTTTCATTTATTTCATTATTTCATTTATTTTCATTTATTTTCATTTGTTTTCATTTATTTTCATTTATTTTCATTTATTTTCATTTATTTTCATTTATTTTCATTTATTTTCATTTATTTTCATTTATTTTCATTTATTTTCATTTATTTTCATTTATTTTCATTTATTTTCATTTATTTTCATTTATTTTCATTTATTTTCATTTATTTTCATTTATTTTCATTTATTTTCATTTATTTTCATTTATTTTCATTTATTTTCATTTATTTTCATTTATTTTCATTTATTTTCATTTATTTTCATTTATTTTCATTTATTTTCATTTATTTTCATTTATTTTCATTTATTTTCATTTATTTTCATTTATTTTCATTTATTTTCATTTATTTTCATTTATTTTCATTTATTTTCATTTATTTTCATTTATTTTCATTTATTTTTATTTATTTTCATTTATTTTCATTTATTTCATTTATTTTCATTTATTTTCATTTATTTTCATTTATTTTCATTTATTTTCATTTGTTTTCATTTATTTTCATTTATTTTCATTTATTTTCATTTATTTTCATTTATTTTCATTTATTTTCATTTATTTTCATTTATTTTCATTTATTTTCATTTATTTTCATTTATTTTCATTTATTTTCATTTATTTTCATTTATTTTCATTTATTTTCATTTATTTTCATTTATTTTCATTTATTTTCATTTATTTTCATTTATTTTCATTTATTTTCATTTATTTTTATTTATTTCATTTATTTTCATTTATTTTCATTTATTTTCATTTATTTTCATTTATTTTCATTTATTTTCATTTATTTTCATCTATTATCATTTATTTTTATGTATCATCGTTTATCTTTATTAATTTTTATCTATTTTTATTTACTTTAATGTATTAACATTTATTTTCATTAGTTTTCATTTATATTTATTAATTTTCATGTATTATTGTTTATTTTCACTTATCTTCATTTATTTTCATCTATTTTCATTTACTTTCATGTACTTACTTACATGTATTTTCATTTGTTTTCATTTATTTTCATGTATTTACGTGTATTTTCTTTTATTTTTATCTATTTTCATTTACTTTCATGAATTTATATGTATTTACGTAGATTTTCATTTATTTTCATTTATTTTAATTTGTTTTCATTTATTTTCATTTATTTTCATTTATTTTCATTTATTTTCATTTATTTTCATTTATTTTCATTTATTCTCATTTATTTTCATTTATTTTCATTTATTTTTATTTATTTTCATTTATTTTCATTTATTTTCATTTATTTTCATTTATTTTGATTTGTTTTCATTTATTTTCATTTATTTTCATTTATTTTCATTTATTTTCATTTATTTTCATTTATTTTCATTTATTTTCATTTATTTTCATTTTTTTTGATTTATTTTCATTTATTTTCATTTATTTTCATTTATTTTCATTTATTTTCATTTATTTTCATTTATTTTCATTTATTTTCATTTATTTTCATTTATTTTCATTTATTTTCATTTATTTTCATTTATTTTCATTTATTTTCATTTATTTTCATTTATTTTCATTTATTTTCATTTATTTTCATTTATTTTCATTTATTTTCATTTATTTTCATTTATTTTCATTTATTTTCATTTATTTTCATTTATTTTCATTTATTTTCATTTATTTTCATTTATTTTCATTTATTTTCATTTATTTTCATTTATTTTCATTTATTTTCATTTATTTTCATTTATTTTCATTTATTTTCATTTATTTTCATTTATTTTCATTTATTTCATTTATTTTCATTTATTTTCATTTATTTTCATTTATTTTCATTTATTTTTATTTATTTTCATTTATTTTCATTTATTTTCATTTATTTTCATTTATTTTCATTTATTTTCATTTATTTTCATTTATTTTCATTTATTTTCATCTATTATCATTTATTTTTATGTATCATCGTTTATCTTTATTAATTTTTATCTATTTTTATTTACTTTAATGTATTAACATTTATTTTCATTAGTTTTCATTTATATTCATTAATTTTCATGTATTATTGTTTATTTTCACTTATCTTCATTTATTTTCATCTATTTTCATTTACTTTCATGTACTTACTTACATGTATTTTCATTTGTTTTCATTTATTTTCATGCATTTACGTGTATTTTCTTTTATTTTTATCTATTTTCATTTACTTTCATGAATTTATATGTATTTACGTAGATTTTCATTTATTTTCATTTATTTTAATTTGTTTTCATTTATTTTCATTTATTTTCATTTATTTTCATTTATTTTCATTTATTTTCATTTATTTTCATTTATTTTCATTTATTCTCATTTATTTTCATTTATTTTCATTTATTTTTATTTATTTTCATTTATTTTCATTTTTTTTCATTTATTTTCATTTATTTTCATTTATTCTCATTTATTTTCATTTATTTTCATTTATTTTTATTTATTTTCATTTATTTTCATTTATTTTCATTTATTTTCATTTATTTTCATTTATTTTCATTTATTTTCATTTATTTTCATTTATTTTCATTTATTTTCATTTATTTTCATTTATTTTCATTTATTTTCATTTATTTTCATTTTTTTTTAATTTATTTTCATTTATTTTCATTTATTTTCATTTATTTTCATTTATTTTCATTTATTTTCATTTATTTTCATTTATTTTCATTTATTTTCATTTATTTTCATTTATTTTCATTTATTTTCATTTATTTTCATTTATTTTCATTTATTTTCATTTATTTTCATTTATTTTCATTTATTTTCATTTATTTTCATTTATTTTCATTTATTTTCATTTATTTCATTTATTTTCATTTATTTTCATTTATTTTCATTTATTTTCATTTGTTTTCATTTATTTTCATTTATTTTCATTTATTTTCATTTATTTTCATTTATTTTCATTTATTTTCATTTATTTTCATTTATTTTCATTTATTTTCATTTATTTTCATTTATTTTCATTTATTTTCATTTATTTTCATTTATTTTCATTTATTTTCATTTATTTTCATTTATTTTCATTTATTTTCATTTATTTTCATTTATTTTCATTTATTTTCATTTATTTTCATTTATTTTCATTAATTTCATTTACTTTCATTTATTTTCATTTATTTTCATTTATTTTCATTTATTTTCATTTATTTTCATTTATTTTCATTTATTTTCATTTATTTCCATTTATTTTCATTTATTTTCATTTATTTTCATTTATTTTCATTTATTTTCATTTATTTTCATTAATTTTCATTTATTTTCATTTATTTTCATTTATTTTCATTTATTTTCATTTATTTTCATTTATTTTCATTTATTTTCATTTATTTTCATTTATTTTCATTTATTTTCATTTACTTTCATCTATTTTCATTTATTTTCATTTATTTTCATTTATTTTCATTTATTTTCATTTATTTTCATTTATTTTCATTTATTTTCATTTATTTTCATTTATTTTCATTTATTTTCATTTATTTTCATTTATTTTCATTTATTTTCATTTATTTTCATTTATTTTCATTTATTTTCATTTATTTTCATTTATTTTCATTTATTTTCATTTATTTTCATTTATTTTCATTTATTTTCATTTATTTTCATTTATTTTCATTTATTTTCATTTATTTTCATTTATTTTCATTTATTTTCATTTATTTTCATTTATTTTCATTTATTTTCATTTATTTTCATTTATTTTCATTTATTTTCATTTGTTTTCATTTATTTTCATTTATTTTCATTTATTTTCATTTGTTTTCATTTATTTTCATTTATTTTCATTTATTTTCATTTATTTTCATTTATTTTCATTTATTTTCATTTATTTTCATTTATTTTCATTTATTTTCATTTATTTTCATTTATTTTCATTTATTTTCATTTATTTTCATTTATTTTCATTTATTTTCATTTATTTTCATTTATTTTCATTTATTTTCATTTATTTTCATTTATTTTCATTTATTTTCATTTATTTTCATTTATTTTCATTTATTTTCATTTATTTTCATTTATTTTCATTTATTTTCATTTATTTTCATTTATTTTCATTTATTTTCATTTATTTTCATTTATTTTCATTTATTTTCATTTATTTTCATTTATTTTCATTTATATTCATTTATTTTCATTTATTTTCATTTATTTTCATGTATTATCATTTATTTTTATGTATTATCATTTATTTTCATCTATTTTCATGTATTTTCATTTACTTTCATATTTTTAAGTGTATTTTCATTTGTTTTCATTTATTTTCGTTTATTTTTATGTATTAACTTTTATTTTCATGTTATTATCATTTATTTTTATTTATCTTCATCTATTTTCATCTATTTTCATTTATTTTCATTTACTTTAATGCATTTACATGTATTTTCATTTGTTTTTATTTATTTTCATTAATTTTCATGTATTATCATTTGTTTTCATTTATCTTCATTTATTTTCATCTGTTTTCATTTATTTTAATTACTTACGTGTATATTCATTTGTTTTCATTTATTTTCATTTACTTTCATGTATTTACGTAGATTTTCATCTGTTTTCATTTATTTTCATTTATTTTCATTTATTTTCATTTATTTTCATTTATTTTCATTTATTTTCATTTATTTTCATTTATTTTCATTTATTTTCATTTATTTTCATTTATTTTCATTTATTTTCATTTATTTTCATTTATTTTCATTTATTTTCATTTATTTTCATTTATTTTCATTTATTTTCATTTATTTTCATTTATTTTCATTTATTTTCATTTATTTTCATTTATTTTCATTTATTTTCATTTATTTTCATTTATTTTCATTTATTTTCATTTATTTTCATTTATTTTCATTTATTTTCATTTATTTTCATTTATTTTCATTTATTTTCATTTATTTTCATTTATTTTCATTTATTTTCATTTATTTTCATTTATTTTCATTTATTTTCATTTATTTTCATTTATTTTCATTTATTTTCATTTATTTTCATTTATTTTCATTTATTTTCATTTATTTTCATTTATTTTCATTTATTTTCATTTATTTTCATTTATTTTCATTTATTTTCATTTATTTTCATTTATTTTCATTTATTTTCATTTATTTTCATTTATTTTCATTTATTTTCATTTACCTTCATCTATTTTCATCTATTTTCATTTATTTTCATTTACTTTAACGCATTTACATGTATTTTCATTTGTTTTTATTTATTTTCATTAATTTTCATGTATTATCATTTGTTTTCATTTATCTTCATTTATTTTCATCTGTTTTCATTTATTTTAATTTACTTAAGTGTATTTTCATTTGTTTTCATTTATTTTGATTTATTTACATGTATTATCATTTATTTTCATTTACTTTCATGTATTTACGTAGATTTTCATTTGTTTTAATTTATTTTCATTTATTTTCATTTATTTTCATTTATTTTCATTTATTTTCATTTATTTTCATTTATTTTCATTTATTTTCATTTATTTTCATTTATTTTCATTTATTTTCATTTATTTTCATTTATTTTCATTTATTTTCATTTATTTTCATTTATTTTCATTTATTTTCATTTATTTTCATTTATTTTCATTTATTTTCATTTATTTTCATTTATTTTCATTTATTTTCATTTATTTTCATTTATTTTCATTTATTTTCATTTATTTTCATTTATTTTCATTTATTTTCATTTATTTTCATTTATTTTCATTTATTTTCATTTATTTTCATTTATTTTCATTTATTTTCATTTATTTTCATTTATTTTCATTTATTTTCATTTATTTTCATTTATTTTCATTTATTTTCATTTATTTTCATTTATTTTCATTTATTTTCATTTATTTTCATTTATTTTCATTTATTTTCATTTATTTTCATTTATTTTCATTTATTTTCATTTATTTTCATTTATTTTCATTTATTTTCATTTATTTTCATTTATTTTCATTTATTTTCATTTATTTTCATTTATTTTCATTTATTTTCATTTATTTTCATTTATTTTCATTTATTTTCATTTATTTTCATTTATTTTCATTTATTTTCATTTATTTTCATTTATTTTCATTTATTTTCATTTATTTTCATTTATTTTCATTTATTTTCATTTATTTTCATTTATTTTCATTTATTTTCATTTATTTTCATTTATTTTCATTTACTTTAACGCATTTACATGTATTTTCATTTGTTTTTATTTATTTTTATTAATTTTCATGTATTATCATTTGTTTTCATTTATTTTCATCTGTTTTCATTTATTTTAATTTACTTACGGGCATTTTCATTTGATTTCATTTATTTTCATTTATTCACATGTATTATCATTTATTTTCATTTACTTTTATGTATTTACGTAGATTTTCATTTATTTTCATTTATTTTCATAAATTTTCATGTATATCATTTGTTTTCATTTATCTTCATTTATTTTCATCGGTTTTCATCAATTTAATTTACTTACGTGTATTTTCATTTGTTTTCATTTATTTTCATTTATTTACATGTATTATCATTTATTTTCATTTACTTTCATGTATTTACGTAGATTTTCATTTGTTTTCATTTATTTTCATTTTTTATCATAAATTTTCATTTATTATCATTTGTTTTCATTTATCTTCATTTATTTTCATCTGTTTTCATTTATTTTAATTTACTTTCATGTATTTTCATTTGTTTCATTTATTTTCATTTATTTACATGTATTATCATTTATTTTCAATTACTTTCATGTATTTACGCAGATTTTCATTTGTTTTCATTTATTTTCATTTATTTTCATTTATATTCATTTATTTTCATCTATTTTCATGTATTTTCATTTACTTTCATATTTTTACGTGTATTTTCATTTGTTTTCATTTATTTTCATTTATTTTTATGTATTAACTTTTATTTTCATGTATTATCATTTATTTTCATTTACTTTAATGCATTTACATGTATTTTCATTTGTTTTTATTTATTTTCATAAATTTTCATGTATTATCATTTGTTTTCATTTATTTCATTTATTTTCATCTGTTTTATTTTAATTTACTTTCATGTATTTTCATTTGTTTTCATTTATTTTTCATTTATTTACATGTATTATCATTTATTTTCATTTATCTTGATCTATTTTCATCTATTTTCATTTATTTTCATTTACTTTAATGCATTTACATGTATTTTCATTTGTTTTTATTTATTTTCATTAATTTTCATGT
>CAUJLB010000042.1:0-289000 GCA_963243735.1 Neocrepidodera transversa
CGTTGTTCGATTTCGTTGTTCGATTTCGTTGTTCCATTTCGTTGTTCGATTTCGTTGTTCGATTTCGTTGTTCGATTTCGTTGTTCCATTTCGTTGTTCCATTTCGTTGTTCCATTTCGTTGTTCCATTTCGTTGTTCGATTTCGTTGTTTGAATTCGTGTTCGATTTCGTTGATCGATTTCGTTGTTCGATTTTCTTTGTTCGATTTCGTTGTTCGATTTCGTGGTTCGAATTCGTTGTTCGAATTCGTTGTTCGATTTCGTTGTTCGATTTCGTTGTTCGATTTCGTTGTTCGATTTCGTTGTTCGATTTCGTTGTTCGATTTCGTTGTTCGAATTCGTTGTTCGATTTCGTTGTTCGATTTTGAAGTTCGATTTCGTTGTTCGATTTCGTTGTTCGATTTCGTTGTTCGATTTCGTTGTTCGATTTCGTTGTTCGATTTAGTTGTTCGATTTAGTTGTCCGATTCCGTTGTTCGATTTCGTTGTTCGTTTTCGTTGTTCGATATTGTTGTATGATTTCGTGGTTCGATTTCGTTGTTCGATTGCGTTGTTCCATTTCGTTGTTCTATTTCGTTGTTCTATTTCGTGGTTCGATTTCGTGGTTTCAGTTTGTTGTTCGATTTCGATTTCGCTGTTCGATTTCGAAGTTGGATTTCGTTGTTCTATTTCGTTGTTCTAATTCGTTGTTCGATTTCGTTGTTCGATTTCGTTGTTCGATTTCGTTGTTCGATTCGTGATTCGATTTTGTTGTTCGATTTCGTTGTTCGATTTCGTTGTTCCATTTCGTTGTTCGATTTCGTCGTTCGATTTCGTTGTTCGATTTCGTTGTTCGATTTCGTTGTTAGATTTCGTTGTTCGTTGTTAGATTTCGTTGTTCTTTGTTCGATTTCGTTGTTCGATTTCGTTGTTCGATTTTGAAGTTCGATTTCGTTGTTCGATTTCGTTGTCCGATTTCGTTGTCCAAATCCGTTGTTCGATTTCGCTGTTCGTTTTCGTTGTTCGATATTGTTGTCTGATTTCGTTGTTCGAATTCGTTGTTCGAATTCGTTGTTCGATTTCGTTGTTCGATTTCGTTGTTCGATTTCGTTGTTCGATTTCGTTGTTCGATTTCGTTGTTCGATTTCGTTGTTCGATTTCGTTGTTCGATTTCGTTGTTCGATTTCGTTGTTCGATTTCGTTGTTCGATTTCGTTGTTCGATTTCGTTGTTCGATTTCGTTGTTCGATTTCGAAGTTCGATTTCGTTGTTCGATTTCGTTGTTTGAATTCGTGTTCGATTTCGTTGATCGATTTCGTTGTTCGATTTTCTTTGTTCGATTTGATTGTTCGTTTTCGTTGGTCGATTTCGTTTTTCGATTTCGTTGTTCGATTTCGTTGCTCGATTTCGTTGTTCGATTTCGTGGTTCGAATTCGTTGTTCGTTGTTAGATTTCGTTGTTCTTTGTTCGATTTCGTGGTTCGATTTCGTTGTTCGATTTCGAAGTTCGATTTCGTTATTCGATTTCGTTGTTCGATTTCGTTGTTCGATTTCGTTGTTCGATTTCGTTGTTCGATTTCGTTGTTCGATTTCGTTGTTCGATTTCGTTGTTCGATTTCATTGTTCGATTTCGTTGTTGGATTTCGTTGTTCGATTTCTTTGTTCGATTTCGTTGTTCGATTTCGTTGTTCGAATTCGTTGTTCGAATTCGTTGTTCGATTTCGTTGTTCGATTTCGTTGTTCGATTTCGAAGTTCGATTTCGAAGTTCGATTTCGTTGTTCGATTTCGTTGTTCGATTTCGTTGTTCGATTTCGTTCGATTTCGTTGTTCGAATTCGTTGTTCGATTTCGTTGTTCGAATTCGTTGTTCGATTTCGTTGTTCGATTTCGTTGTTCGATTTCGTTGTTCGATTTCGTTGTTCGATTTCGTTGTTTGAATTCGTTTCGATTTCGTTGATCGATTTCGTTGTTCGATTTTCTTTGTTCCATTTGATTGTTCGATTTCGTTGATCGATTTCGTTTTTCGATTTCGTTGTTCGATTTCATTGTTCGATTTCGTTGTTCGATTTCGTGGTTCGAATTCGTTGTTCGTTGTTAGATTTCGTTGTTCGTTGTTAGATTTCGTTGTTCTTTGTTCGATTTCGTGGTTCGAATTCGTTGTTCGAATTCGTTGTTCGATTTCGTTGTTCGATTTCGTTGTTCGATTTCGTTGTTCGATTTTGTTGTTCGATTTCGTTGTTCGATTTCGTTGTTCGATTTCGTTGTTCGATTTCGTTGTTCGATTTCGTTGTTCGATTTCGTTGTTCGATTTCGTTGTTCGATTTCGTTGTTCGATTTCGTTGTTCGATTTCGTTCGATTTTGTTGTTCGATTTCGTTGTTCGATTTCGTTGTTCGATTTCGTTGTTCGATTTCGTTGTTCGATTTCGTTGTTCGATTTCGTTGTTCGATTTCGTTGTTCGATTTCGTTGTTCGATTTCGTTGTTCGATTTCGTTGTTCGATTTCGTTGTTCGATTTCGTTGTTCGATTTCGTTGTTCGATTTCGTTGTTCGATTTCGTTGTTCGATTTCGTTGTTCGAATTCGTTGTTCGATTTCGTTGTTCGATTTCGTTGTTCGATTTCGTTGTTCGATTTCGTTGTTCGATTTCGTTCGATTTTGTTGTTCGATTTCGTTGTTCGATTTCGTTGTTCGATTTCGTTGTTCGATATCGTGGTTCGAATTCGTTGTTCGAATTCGTTGTTCGATTTCGTTGTTCGATTTCGTTGTTCGATTTGGTTGTTCGATTTCGTTGTTCGATTTCGTTGTTCGATTTCGTTGTTCGATTTCGTTGTTCGATTTCGTTGTTCGATTTCGTTGTACGATTTCGTTGTTCGATTTCGTTGTTCGATTTCGTTGTTCGATTTCGTTGTTCGATTTCGTTGTTCCATTTCGTTGTTCGATTTCGTTGTTCGATTTCGTTGTTCGATTTCGTTGTTAGATTTCGTTGTTCGTTGTTAGATTTCGTTGTTCGATTTCGTTGTTCGATTTCGTTGTTCGATTTCGTTGTTGGATTTCGTTGTTAGATTTCGTTGTTCGTTGTTAGATTTCGTTGTTCGTTGTTAGATTTCGTTGTTCGTTGTTAGATTTCGTTGTTCTTTGTTCGATTTCGTGGTTCGAATTCGTTGTTCGAATTCGTTGTTCGATTTCGTTGTTCGATTTCGTTGTTCGATTTCGTTGTTCGATTTCGTTGTTCGATTTCGTTGTTCGATTTCGTTGTTCGATTTCGTTGTGCGATTTCGTTGTTCGATTTCGTTGTTCGATTTCGAAGTTCGATTTCGTTGTTCGATTTCGTTGTTCGATTTCGTTGTTCGATTTCGTTGTTCGATTTCGTTGTTCCATTTCGTTGTTCGATTTCGTTGTTCGATTTCGTTGTTCGATTTCGTTGTTCCATTTCGTTGTTCGATTTCGTTGTTCGATTTCGTTGTTCGATTTCGTTGTTCGATTTCGTTGTTCGATTTCGTTGTTCGATTTCGTTGTTAGATTTCGTTGTTCGTTGTTAGATTTCGTTGTTCGATTTCGTTGTTCGATTTCGTTGTTCGATTTCGTTGTTCGATTTCGTTGTTCGATTTCGTTGTTCCATTTCGTTGTTCGATTTCGTTGTTCGATTTCGTTGTTCGATTTCGTTGTTCGATTTCGTTGTTCGATTTCGTTGTTCGATTTCGTTGTTCCATTTCGTTGTTCGATTTCGTTGTTCGATTTCGTTGTTCGATTTCGTTGTTCGATTTCGTTGTTCGATTTCGTTGTTCGATTTCGTTGTTAGATTTCGTTGTTCGTTGTTAGATTTCGTTGTTCGATTTCGTTGTTCGATTTCGTTGTTCGATTTCGTTGTTCGATTTCGTTGTTAGATTTCGTTGTTCGTTGTTAGATTTCGTTGTTCGTTGTTAGATTTCGTTGTTCGTTGTTAGATTTCGTTGTTCTTTGTTCGATTTCGTGGTTCGAATTCGTTGTTCGAATTCGTTGTTCGATTTCGTTGTTCGATTTCGTTGTTCGATTTCGTTGTTCGATTTCGTTGTTCGATTTCGTTGTTCGATTTCGTTGTTCGATTTCGTTGTTCGATTTCGTTGTTCGATTTCGTTGTTCGATTTCGTTGTGCGATTTCGTTGTTCGATTTCGTTGTTCGATTTCGTTGTTCGATTTCGTTGTTCGATTTCGTTGTTCGATTTCATTGTTCGATTCGTTATTCGATTTCGTTGTTCGATTTCGTTGTTCGATTTCGTTGTTCCATTTCGTTGTTCGATTTCGTTGTTCGATTTCGTTGTTCGATTTCGTTGTTCGATTTCGTTGTTCGATTTCGTTGTTCGATTTCGTTGTTCGATTTCGTTGTTCGTTGTTAGATTTCGTTGTTCGTTGTTAGATTTCGTTGTTCGTTGTTAGATTTCGTTGTTCTTTGTTCGATTTCGTGGTTCGAATTCGTTGTTCGATTTCGTTGTTCGATTTCGAAGTTCGATTTCGCTGTTCGATTTCGTTGTTCGATTTCGTTGTTCGATTTCGTTGTTCGATTCGTTATTCGATTTCGTTGTTCGATTTCGTTGTTCGATTTCGTTGTTCCATTTCGTTGTTCGATTTCGTTGTTCGATTTCGTTGTTCGATTTCGTTGTTAGATTTCGTTGTTCGTTGTTAGATTTCGTTGTTCGATTTCGTTGTTAGATTTCGTTGTTAGATTTCGTTGTTCGTTGTTAGATTTCGTTGTTCGTTGTTAGATTTCGTTGTTCTTTGTTCGATTTCGTGGTTCGAATTCGTTGTTCGAATTCGTTGTTCGATTTCGTTGTTCGAATTCGTTGTTCGAATTCGTTGTTCGAATTCGTTGTTCGATTTCGTTGTTCGATTTCGTTGTTCGATTTCGTTGTTCGATTTCGTTGTTCGTTTTCGTTGTTCGATTTCGTTGTTCGATTTCGTTGTTCGATTTCGTTGTTCGATTTCGTTGTTCGATTTCGTTGTTCGATTTCGTTGTTCGATTTCGTTGTTCGATTTCGTTGTTAGATTTCGTTGTTCGATTTCGTTGTTCGATTTCGTTGTTCGATTTCGTTGTTCGATTTCGTTGTTCCATTTCGTTGTTCGATTTCGTTGTTCGATTTCGTTGTTCGATTTCGTTGTTCGATTTCGTTGTTCGATTTCGTTGTTCGATTTCGTTGTTCGATTTCGTTGTTCGATTTCGTTGTTCGATTTCGTTGTTCGATTTCGTTGTTCGATTTCGTTGTTCGATTTCGTTGTTCGATTTCGTTGTTCGATTTCGTTGTTCGATTTCGTTGTTCGATTTCGTTGTTCGATTTCGTTGTTCGATTTCGTTGTTCCATTTCGTTGTTCGATTTCGTTGTTCGATTTCGTTGTTCGAATTCGTTGTTCGATTTCGTTGTTCGATTTCGTGGTTCGAATTCGTTGTTCGAATTCGTTGTTCGATTTCGTTGTTCGATTTCGTTGTTCGATTTCGTTGTTCGATTTCGTTGTTCGATTTCGTTGTTCGATTTCGTTGTTCGATTTCGTTGTTCCATTTCGTTGTTCGATTTCGTTGTTCGATTTCGTTGTTCGATTTCGTTGTTCGATTTCGTTGTTCCATTTCGTTGTTCGATTTCGTTGTTAGATTTCGTTGTTCTTTGTTCGATTTCGTGGTTCGAATTCGTTGTTCGAATTCGTTGTTCGAATTCGTTGTTCGATTTCGTTGGTCGATTTCGTTGTTCGAATTCGTTGTTCGAATTCGTTGTTCGAATTCGTTGTTCGATTTCGTTGTTCGATTTCGTTGTTCGATTTCGTTGTTCGATTTCGTTGTTCGATTTCGTTGTTCGATTTCGTTGTGCGATTTCGTTGTTCGATTTCGTTGTTCGATTTCGAAGTTCGATTTCGTTGTTCGATTTCGTTGTTCGATTTCGTTGTTCGATTTCGTTGTTCGATTTCGTTGTTCGATTTCGTTGTGCGATTTCGTTGTTCGATTTCGTTGTTCGATTTCGTTGTTCGATTTCGTTGTTCGATTTCGTTGTTCGATTTCGTTGTTCGATTTCGTTGTTCGATTTCGTTGTTCGAATTCGTTGTTCGAATTCGTTGTTCGAATTCGTTGTTCGATTTCGTTGTTCGATTTCGTTGTTCGATTTCGTTGTTCGATTTCGTTGTTCGATTTCGTTGTTCGATTTCGTTGTTCGATTTCGTTGTTCGATTTCGTTGTTCGATTTCGTTGTTCGATTTCGTTGTTCGATTTCGTTGTTCGAATTCGTTGTTCGAATTCGTTGTTCGAATTCGTTGTTCGATTTCGTTGTTCGATTTCGTTGTTCGATTTCGTTGTTCGATTTCGTTATTCGATTTCGTTGTTCGATTTCGTTGTTCGATTTCGTTGTTCGATTTTCGATTTCGTTGTTCGATTTCGTTGTTCGATTTCGTTGTTCGATTTCGTTGTTCGATTTCGTTGTTCGATTTCGTTGTTCGATTCGTTATTCGATTTCGTTGTTCGATTTCGTTGTTCGATTTCGTTGTTCGATTTCGTTGTTCGATTTCGTTGTTCGATTTCGTTGTTCGATTTCGTTGTTAGATTTCGTTGTTCGTTGTTAGATTTCGTTGTTCGATTTCGTTGTTAGATTTCGTTGTTCGTTGTTAGATTTCGTTGTTCGTTGTTAGATTTCGTTGTTCGATTTCGTTGTTCGATTTCGTTGTTCGATTTCGTTGTTCGATTTCGTTGTTAGATTTCGTTGTTCGTTGTTAGATTTCGTTGTTCGTTGTTAGATTTCGTTGTTCGTTGTTAGATTTCGTTGTTCTTTGTTCGATTTCGTGGTTCGAATTCGTTGTTCGATTTCGTTCGATTTTGTTGTTCGATTTCGTTGTTCGATTTCGTTGTTCGATTTCGTTGTTCGATTTCGTTGTTCGATTTCGTTGTTAGATTTCGTTGTTCATTGTTAGATTTCGTTGTTCGATTTCGTTGTTCGATTTCGTTGTTCGATTTCGTTGTTAGATTTCGTTGTTCGATTTCGTTGTTAGATTTCGTTGTTCGTTGTTAGATTTCGTTGTTCGTTGTTAGATTTCGTTGTTCGTTGTTAGATTTCGTTGTTCGTTGTTAGATTTCGTTGTTCTTTGTTCGAATTCGTGGTTCGAATTCGTTGTTCGAATTCGTTGTTCGAATTCGTTGTTCGATTTCGTTGTTCGATTTCGTTGTTCGATTTCGTTGTTCGATTTCGTTGTTCGATTTCGTTGTTCGATTTCGTTGTTCGATTTCGTTGTTCGATTTCGTTCGATTTTGTTGTTCGATTTCGTTGTTCGATTTCGTTGTTCGATTTCGTTGTTCGATTTCGTTGTTCGATTTCGTTGTTAGATTTCGTTGTTCATTGTTAGATTTCGTTGTTCGATTTCGTTGTTCGATTTCGTTGTTCGATTTCGTTGTTAGATTTCGTTGTTCGATTTCGTTGTTAGATTTCGTTGTTCGTTGTTAGATTTCGTTGTTCGTTGTTAGATTTCGTTGTTCGTTGTTAGATTTCGTTGTTCGTTGTTAGATTTCGTTGTTCTTTGTTCGATTTCGTGGTTCGAATTCGTTGTTCGAATTCGTTGTTCGAATTCGTTGTTCGATTTCGTTGTTCGATTTCGTTGTTCGATTTCGTTGTTCGATTTCGTTGTTAGATTTCGTTGTTCTTTGTTCGATTTCGTGGTTCGAATTCGTTGTTCGAATTCGTTGTTCGATTTCGTTATTCGATTTCGTTGTTCGATTTCGTTGTTCGAATTCGTTGTTCGAATTCGTTGTTCGAATTCGTTGTTCGATTTCGTTGTTCGATTTCGTTGTTCGATTTCGTTGTGCGATTTCGTTGTTCGATTTCGTTGTTCGATTTCGAAGTTCGATTTCGTTGTTCGATTTCGTTGTTCGATTTCGTTGTTCGATTTCGTTGTTCGATTTCGTTGTTCGATTTCGTTGTGCGATTTCGTTGTTCGATTTCGTTGTTCGATTTCGAAGTTCGATTTCGTTGTTCGATTTCGTTGTTCGATTTCGTTGTTCGATTTCGTTGTTCGATTTCGTTGTTCGAATTCGTTGTTCGAATTCGTTGTTCGAATTCGTTGTTCGATTTCGTTGTTCGATTTCGTTGTTCGATTTCGTTGTTCGATTTCGTTGTTCGATTTCGTTGTTCGATTTCGTTGTTCGATTTCGTTGTTCGATTTCGTTGTTCGATTTCGTTGTTCGATTTCGTTGTTCGATTTCGTTGTTCGATTTCGTTGTTCGATTTCGTTGTTCGATTCGTTATTCGATTTCGTTGTTCGATTTCGTTGTTCGATTTCGTTGTTCGATTTCGTTGTTCGATTTCGTTGTTCGATTTCGTTGTTCGATTTCGTTGTTCGATTTCGTTGTTAGATTTCGTTGTTCGTTGTTAGATTTCGTTGTTCGATTTCGTTGTTAGATTTCGTTGTTCGTTGTTAGATTTCGTTGTTCGTTGTTAGATTTCGTTGTTCTTTGTTCGATTTCGTGGTTCGAATTCGTTGTTCGAATTCGTTGTTCGATTTAGTTGTTCGATTTCGTTGTTCGATTTCGTTGTTCGATTTCGTTGTTCGATTTCGTTGTTCGATTTCGTTGTTCGTTGTTAGATTTCGTTGTTCGTTGTTAGATTTCGTTGTTCGTGTTAGATTTCGTTGTTCTTTGTTCGATTTCGTGGTTCGAATTCGTTGTTCGATTTCGTTGTTCGATTTCGTTGTTCGATTTCGTTGTTCGATTTCGTTGTTCGATTTCGTTGTTCGATTTCGTTGTTCGAATTCGTTGTTCGAATTCGTTGTTCGATTTCGTTGTTCGATTTCGTTGTTCGATTTCGTTGTTCGATTTCGTTGTTCGATTTCGTTGTTCGATTTCGTTGTTCGATTTCGTTGTTCGATTTCGTTGTTCGATTTCGTTGTTCGATTTCGTTGTTCGATTTCGTTGTTCGATTTCGTTGTTCGATTTCGTTGTTCGATTTCGTTGTTCGATTTCGTTGTTCGATTTCGTTGTTCGATTTCGTTGTTCGATTTCGTTGTTCGATTTCGTTGTTCAATTTCGTTGTTCGATTTCGTTGTTCGATTTCGTTGTTCGATTTCGTTGTTCGATTTCGTTGTTCGATTTCGTTGTTCGATTTCGTTGTTCGATTTCGTTGTTCGATTTCGTTGTTCGATTTCGTTGTTCGATTTCGTTGTTCGATTTCGTTGTTCGATTTCGTTGTTCGATTTCGTTGTTCGATTTCGTTGTTCGATTTCGTTGTTCGATTTCGTTGTTCGATTTCGTTGTTCGATTTCGTTGTTCGATTTCGTTGTTCGATTTCGTTGTTCGATTTCGTTGTTCGATTTCGTTGTTCGATTTCGTTGTTCGATTTCGTTGTTCGATTTCGTTGTTCGATTTCGTTGTTCGATTTCGTTGTTCGATTTCGTTGTTCGAATTCGTTGTTCGAATTCGTTGTTCGATTTCGTTGTTCGATTTCGTTGTTCGAATTCGTTGTTCGATTTCGTTGTTCGATTTCGTTGTTCGATTTCGTTGTTCGATTTCGTTGTTCGATTTCGTTGTTCGATTTCGTTGTTCGAATTCGTTGTTCGAATTCGTTGTTCGATTTCGTTGTTCGATTTCGTTGTTCGATTTCGTTGTTCGATTTCGTTGTTCGATTTCGTTGTTCGATTTCGTTGTTCGATTTCGTTGTTCGATTTCGTTGTTCGATTTCGTTGTTCGATTTCGTTGTTCGATTTCGTTGTTCGATTTCGTTGTTCGATTTCGTTGTTCGATTTCGTTGTTCGATTTCGTTGTTCGATTTCGTTGTTCGATTTCGTTGTTCGATTTCGTTGTTCGATTTCGTTGTTCGATTTCGTTGTTCGATTTCGTTGTTCGATTTCGTTGTTCGATTTCGTTGTTCGATTTCGTTGTTCGATTTCGTTGTTCGATTTCGTTGTTCGATTTCGTTGTTCGATTTCGTTGTTCGATTTCGTTGTTCGATTTCGTTGTTCGATTTCGTTGTTCGATTTCGTTGTTAGATTTCGTTGTTCGTTGTTAGATTTCGTTGTTCGATTTCGTTGTTCGATTTCGTTGTTCGATTTCGTTGTTCGATTTTGTTGTTCGATTTCGTTGTTAGATTTCGTTGTTCGTTGTTAGATTTCGTTGTTCGATTTCGTTGTTCGATTTCGTTGTTCGATTTCGTTGTTCGATTTCGTTGTTCGATTTCGTTGTTAGATTTCGTTGTTCGTTGTTAGATTTCGTTGTTCGTTGTTAGATTTCGTTGTTCGTTGTTAGATTTCGTTGTTCTTTGTTCGATTTCGTGGTTCGAATTCGTTGTTCGATTTCGTTCGATTTTGTTGTTCGATTTCGTTGTTCGATTTCGTTGTTCGATTTCGTTGTTCGATTTCGTTGTTCGATTTCGTTGTTCGATTTCGTTGTTAGATTTCGTTGTTCGTTGTTAGATTTCGTTGTTCGATTTCGTTGTTCGATTTCGTTGTTCGATTTCGTTGTTAGATTTCGTTGTTCGATTTCGTTGTTAGATTTCGTTGTTCGTTGTTAGATTTCGTTGTTCGTTGTTAGATTTCGTTGTTCGTTGTTAGATTTCGTTGTTCGTTGTTAGATTTCGTTGTTCTTTGTTCGATTTCGTGGTTCGAATTCGTTGTTCGAATTCGTTGTTCGAATTCGTTGTTCGATTTCGTTGTTCGATTTCGTTGTTCGATTTCGTTGTTCGATTTCGTTGTTCGATTTCGTTGTTCGATTTCGTTGTGCGATTTCGTTGTTCGATTTCGTTGTTCGATTTCGAAGTTCGATTTCGTTGTTCGATTTCGTTGTTGTTCGATTCGTTATTCGATTTCGTTGTTCGATTTCGTTGTTCGATTTCGTTGTTCGATTTCGTTGTTCGATTTCGTTGTTCCATTTCGTTGTTCGATTTCGTTGTTCGATTTCGTTGTTCGATTTCGTTGTTCGTTGTTAGATTTCGTTGTTCGTTGTTAGATTTCGTTGTTCGTTGTTAGATTTCGTTGTTCTTTGTTCGATTTCGTGGTTCGAATTCGTTGTTCGATTTCGTTGTTCGATTTCGAAGTTCGATTTCGTTGTTCGATTTCGTTGTTCGATTTCGTTGTTCGATTTCGTTGTTCGATTCGTTATTCGATTTCGTTGTTCGATTTCGTTGTTCGATTTCGTTGTTCCATTTCGTTGTTCGATTTCGTTGTTCGATTTCGTTGTTCGATTTCGTTGTTAGATTTCGTTGTTCGTTGTTAGATTTTGTTGTTCGATTTCGTTGTTAGATTTCGTTGTTCGATTTCGTTGTTCGATTTCGTTGTTAGATTTCGTTGTTCGTTGTTAGATTTCGTTGTTCGTTGTTAGATTTCGTTGTTCTTTGTTCGATTTCGTGGTTCGAATTCGTTGTTCGAATTCGTTGTTCGATTTCGTTGTTCGAATTCGTTGTTCGAATTCGTTGTTCGAATTCGTTGTTCGATTTCGTTGTTCGATTTCGTTGTTCGATTTCGTTGTTCGATTTCGTTGTTCGATTTCGTTGTTCGATTTCGTTGTTCGATTTCGTTGTTCGATTTCGTTGTTAGATTTCGTTGTTCGTTGTTAGATTTCGTTGTTCGTTGTTAGATTTCGTTGTTCGTTGTTAGATTTCGTTGTTCTTTTTTCGATTTCGTGGTTCGAATTCGTTGTTCGAATTCGTTTTTCGATTTCGTTGTTCAATTTCGTTGTTCGATTTCGTGGTTCGAATTCGTTGTTCAAATTCGTTGTTCGATTTCGTTGTTCGATTTCGTTGTTAGATTTCGTTGTTCGATTTCGTTGTTCGATTTCGTTGTTCGATTTCGTTGTTCGATTTCGTTGTTAGATTTCGTTGTTCGTTGTTAGATTTCGTTGTTCGTTGTTAGATTTCGTTGTTCTTTGTTAGATTTCGTTGTGCTTTGTTAGATTTCGTTGTGCTTTGTTCGATTTCGTTGTGCTTTGTTCGATTTCGTGGTTCGAATTCGTTGTTCGATTTTGTTGTTCGATTTCGTTGTTCGATTTCGTTGTTCGATTTCGTTGTTCGATTTCGTTGTTCGATTTCGTTGTTCGATTTCGTTGTTCGATTTCGTTGTTCGATTTCGTTGTTCGATTTCGTTGTTCGATTTCGTTGTTCGATTTCGTTGTTCGATTTCGTTGTTCGATTTCGTTGTTCGATTTCGTTGTTCGATTTCGTTGTTCGATTTCGTTGTTCGATTTCGTTGTTCGATTTCGTTGTTCGATTTCGTTGTTCGATTTCGTTGTTCGATTCGTTATTCGATTTTGTTGTTCGATTTCGTTGTTCGATTTCGTTGTTCCATTTCGTTGTTCGATTTCGTTGTTCGATTTCGTTGTTCGATTTCGTTGTTAGATTTCGTTGTTCGTTGTTAGATTTCGTTGTTCGATTTCGTTGTTCGATTTCGTTGTTAGATTTCGTTGTTCGTTGTTAGATTTCGTTGTTCGTTGTTAGATTTCGTTGTTCTTTGTTCGATTTCGTGGTTCGAATTCGTTGTTCGATTTCGTTGTTCGAATTCGTTGTTCGAATTCGTTGTTCGAATTCGTTGTTCGATTTCGTTGTTCGATTTCGTTGTTCGATTTCGTAGTTCGATTTCGTTGTTCGATTTCGTTGTTCGATTTCGTTGTTCGATTTCGTTGTTCGATTCGTTATTCGATTTCGTTGTTCGATTTCGTTGTTCGATTTCGTTGTTCCATTTCGTTGTTCGATTTCGTTGTTCGATTTCGTTGTTCGATTTCGTTGTTCGATTTCGTTGTTCGATTTCGTTGTTCGATTTCGTTGTTCGATTTCGTTGTTCGATTTCGTTGTTCGTTGTTAGATTTCGTTGTTCGTTGTTAGATTTCGTTGTTCGTTGTTAGATTTCGTTGTTCTTTGTTCGATTTCGTGGTTCGAATTCGTTGTTCGATTTCGTTGTTCGATTTCGTTGTTCGATTTCGTTGTTCGATTTCGTTGTTCGATTTCGTTGTTCGATTTCGTTGTTCGAATTCGTTGTTCGAATTCGTTGTTCGATTTCGTTGTTCGATTTCGTTGTTCGTTGTTAGATTTCGTTGTTCGTTGTTAGATTTCGTTGTTCGTTGTTAGATTTCGTTGTTCTTTTTTCGATTTCGTGGTTCGAATTCGTTGTTCGAATTCGTTGTTCGATTTCGTTGTTCGATTTCGTTGTTCGATTTCGTGGTTCGAATTCGTTGTTCGAATTCGTTGTTCGATTTCGTTGTTCGATTTCGTTGTTCGATTTCGTTGTTCGATTTCGTTGTTCGATTTCGTTGTTCGATTTCGTTGTTAGATTTCGTTGTTCGTTGTTAGATTTCGTTGTTCGATTTCGTTGTTAGATTTCGTTGTTCGTTGTTAGATTTCGTTGTTCGTTGTTAGATTTCGTTGTTCTTTGTTCGATTTCGTGGTTCGAATTCGTTGTTCGAATTCGTTGTTCGATTTCGTTGTTCGATTTCGTTGTTCGATTTCGTTGTTCGATTTCGTTGTTCGATTTCGTTGTTCGATTTCGTTGTTCGATTTCGTTGTTCGATTTCGTTGTTCGATTTCGTTGTTCGATTTCGTTGTTCGATTTCGTTGTTCGATTTCGTTGTTCGATATCTTTGTTCGATTTCGTTGTTCGATTTCGTTGTTCGATTTCGTTGTTAGATTTCGTTGTTCGTTGTTAGATTTCGTTGTTCGTTGTTAGATTTCGTTGTTCGTTGTTAGATTTCGTTGTGCTTTGTTAGATTTCGTTGTGCTTTGTTCGATTTCGTGGTTCGAATTCGTTGTTCGATTTCGTTGTTCGATTTTGTTGTTCGATTTCGTTGTTCGATTTCGTTGTTCGATTTCGTTGTTCGATTTCGTTGTTCGATTTCGTTGTTCGATTTCGTTGTTCGATTTCGTTGTTCGATTTCGTTGTTCGATTTCGTTGTTCGATTTCGTTGTTCGATTTCGTTGTTCGATTTCGTTGTTCGATTTCGTTGTTCGATTTCGTTGTTCGATTTCGTTGTTCGATTTCGTTGTTCGATTTCGTTGTTCGATTTCGTTGTTCGATTTCGTTGTTCGATTTCGTTGTTCGATTTCGTTGTTCGATTTCGTTGTTCGATTCGTTATTCGATTTCGTTGTTCGATTTCGTTGTTCGATTTCGTTGTTCCATTTCGTTGTTCGATTTCGTTGTTCGATTTCGTTGTTCGATTTCGTTGTTAGATTTCGTTGTTCGTTGTTAGATTTCGTTGTTCGATTTCGTTGTTCGATTTCGTTGTTAGATTTCGTTGTTCGTTGTTAGATTTCGTTGTTCGTTGTTAGATTTCGTTGTTCTTTGTTCGATTTCGTGGTTCGAATTCGTTGTTCGATTTCGTTGTTCGAATTCGTTGTTCGATTTCGTTGTTCGATTTCGTTGTTCGATTTCGTTGTTCGATTTCGTTGTTCGTTTTCGTTGTTCGATTTCGTTGTTCGATTTCGTTGTTCGATTTCGTTGTTCGATTTCGTTGTTCGATTTCGTTGTTCGATTTCGTTGTTCGATTTCGTTGTTCGATTTCGTTGTTCGATTCGTTATTCGATTTCGTTGTTCGATTTCGTTGTTCGATTTCGTTGTTCCATTTCGTTGTTCGATTTCGTTGTTCGATTTCGTTGTTCGATTTCGTTGTTCGATTTCGTTGTTCGATTTCGTTGTTCAATTTCGTTGTTCGATTTCGTTGTTCGTTGTTAGATTTCGTTGTTCGTTGTTAGATTTCGTTGTTCGTTGTTAGATTTCGTTGTTCTTTGTTCGATTTCGTGGTTCGAATTCGTTGTTCGATTTCGTTGTTCGATTTCGTTGTTCGATTTCGTTGTTCGATTTCGTTGTTCGATTTCGTTGTTCGATTTCGTTGTTCGATTTCGTTGTTCGATTTCGTTGTTCGAATTCGTTGTTCGAATTCGTTGTTCGATTTCGTTGTTCGATTTTGTTGTTCGATTTCGTTGTTCGATTTCGTTGTTCGATTTCGTTGTTCGATTTCGTTGTTCGATTTCGTTGTTCGATTTCGTTGTTCGATTTCGTTGTTCGATTTCGTTGTTCGATTTCGTTGTTCGATTTCGTTGTTCGATTTCGTTGTTCGATTTCGTTGTTCGATTTCGTTGTTCGATTTCGTTGTTCGATTTCGTTGTTCGATTTCGTTGTTCGATTACGTTGTTCGATTTCGTTGTTCGATTTCGTTGTTCGATTTCGTTGTTCCATTTCGTTGTTCGATTTCGTTGTTCGATTTCGTTGTTCGATTTCGTTGTTCCATTTCGTTGTTCGATTTCGTTGTTCGATTTCGTTGTTCGATTTCGTTGTTCGATTTCGTTGTTCGATTTCGTTGTTAGATTTCGTTGTTCGTTGTTAGATTTCGTTGTTCGATTTCGTTGTTCGATTTCGTTGTTCGATTTCGTTGTTCGATTTCGTTGTTCGATTTCGTTGTTCGATTTCGTTGTTAGATTTCGTTGTTCGTTGTTAGATTTCGTTGTTCGATTTCGTTGTTCGATTTCGTTGTTCGATTTCGTTGTTAGATTTCGTTGTTCGTTGTTAGATTTCGTTGTTCGTTGTTAGATTTCGTTGTTCGTTGTTAGATTTCGTTGTTCTTTGTTCGATTTCGTGGTTCGAATTCGTTGTTCGATTTCGTTCGATTTTGTTGTTCGATTTCGTTGTTCGATTTCGTTGTTCGATTTCGTTGTTCGATTTCGTTGTTCGATTTCGTGGTTCGAATTCGTTGTTCGAATTCGTTGTTCGATTTCGTTGTTCGATTTCGTTGTTCGATTTGGTTGTTCGATTTCGTTGTTCGATTTCGTTGTTCGATTTCGTTGTTCGATTTCGTTGTTCGATTTCGTTGTTCGATTTCGTTGTTCGATTTCGTTGTTCGATTTCGTTGTTCGATTTCGTTGTTCGATTTCGTTGTTCGATTTCGTTGTTCGATTTCGTTGTTCGATTTCGTTGTTCGATTTCGTTGTTCCATTTCGTTGTTCGATTTCGTTGTTCGATTTCGTTGTTCGATTTCGTTGTTCGATTTCGTTGTTAGATTTCGTTGTTCGTTGTTAGATTTCGTTGTTCGATTTCGTTGTTCGATTTCGTTGTTCGATTTCGTTGTTAGATTTCGTTGTTCGTTGTTAGATTTCGTTGTTCGTTGTTAGATTTCGTTGTTCGTTGTTAGATTTCGTTGTTCTTTGTTCGATTTCGTGGTTCGAATTCGTTGTTCGAATTCGTTGTTGGATTTCGTTGTTCGATTTCGTTGTTCGATTTCGTTGTTCGATTTCGTTGTTCGATTTCGTTGTGCGATTTCGTTGTTCGATTTCGTTGTTCGATTTCGAAGTTCGATTTCGTTGTTCGATTTCGTTGTTCGATTTCGTTGTTCGATTTCGTTGTTCGATTTCGTTCGATTTCGTTGTTCGATTTCGTTGTGCGATTTCGTTGTGCGATTTCGTTGTGCGATTTCGTTGTTCGATTTCGTTGTTCGATTTCGTTGTTCGATTTCGAAGTTCGATTTCGTTGTTCGATTTCGTTGTTCGATTTCGTTGTTCGATTTCGTTGTTCGAATTCGTTGTTCGAATTCGTTGTTCGATTTCGTTGTTGGATTTCGTTGTTCGATTTCGTTGTTCGATTTCGTTGTTCGATTTCGTTGTTCGATTTCGTTGTTCGATTTCGTTGTTCGATTTCGTTGTTCGATTTCGTTGTTCGATTTCGTTGTTCGATTTCGTTGTTCGATTTCGTTGTTCGATTTCGTTGTTCGATTCGTTATTCGATTTCGTTGTTCGATTTCGTTGTTCCATTTCGTTGTTCGATTTCGTTGTTCGATTTCGTTGTTCGATTTCGTTGTTCGATTTCGTTGTTCGATTTCGTTGTTCGATTTCGTTGTTCGATTTCGTTGTTCCATTTCGTTGTTCGATTTCGTTATTCGATTTCGTTGTTCGATTTCGTTGTTCGATTTCGTTGTTCGTTGTTAGATTTCGTTGTTCGTTGTTAGATTTCGTTGTCCGTTGTTAGATTTCGTTGTTCTTTGTTCGATTTCGTGGTTCGAATTCGTTGTTCGAATTCGTTGTTCGATTTCGTTGTTCGAATTCGTTGTTCGAATTCGTTGTTCGAATTCGTTGTTCGAATTCGTTGTTCGATTTCGTTGTTCGATTTCGTTGTTCGATTTCGTTGTTCGATTTCGTTGTTCGTTTTCGTTGTTCGATTTCGTTGTTCGATTTCGTTGTTCGATTTCGTTGTTCGATTTCGTTGTTCGATTCGTTATTCGATTTCGTTGTTCGATTTCGTTGTTCGATTTCGTTGTTCCATTTCGTTGTTCGATTTCGTTGTTCGATTTCGTTGTTCGATTTCGTTGTTCGTTGTTAGATTTCGTTGTTCGTTGTTAGATTTCGTTGTTCGTTGTTAGATTTCGTTGTTCTTTGTTCGATTTCGTGGTTCGAATTCGTTGTTCGAATTCGTTGTTCGATTTCGTTGTTCGATTTCGTTGTTCGATTTCGTTGTTCGATTTCGTTGTTCGATTTCGTTGTTCGATTTCGTTGTTCGTTGTTAGATTTCGTTGTTCGTTGTTAGATTTCGTTGTTCTTTGTTCGATTTCGTGGTTCGAATTCGTTGTTCGATTTCGTTGTTCGATTTCGTTGTTCGATTTCGTTGTTCGATTTCGTTGTTCGATTTCGTTGTTCGATTTCGTTGTTCGATTTCGTTGTTCGATTTCGTTGTTCGATTTCGTTGTTCGATTTCGTTGTTCGATTTCGTTGTTCGATTTCGTTGTTCGATTTCGTTGTTCGATTTCGTTGTTCGATTTCGTTGTTCGATTTCGTTGTTCGATTTCGTTGTTCGATTTCGTTGTTCGATTTCGTTGTTCGATTTCGTTGTTCGATTTCGTTGTTCCATTTCGTTGTTCGATTTCGTTGTTCGATTTCGTTGTTCGATTTCGTTGTTCGTTGTTTGATTTCGTTGTTCGTTGTTAGATTTCGTTGTTCGTTGTTAGATTTCGTTGTTCTTTGTTCGATTTCGTGGTTCGAATACGTTGTTCGATTTCGTTGTTCGATTTCGAAGTTCGATTTCGTTGTTCGATTTCGTTGTTCGATTTCGTTGTTCGATTTCGTTGTTCGATTTCGTTGTTCGATTTCGTTGTTCGATTTCGTTGTTCGATTTCGTTATTCGATTTCGTTGTTCGATTTCGTTGTTCGATTTCGTTGTTCGAATTCGTTGTTCGAATTCGTTGTTCGATTTCGTTGTTCGATTTCGTTGTTCGATTTCGTTGTTCGATTTCGTTGTTCGATTTCGTTGTTCGATTTCGTTGTTCGATTTCGTTGTTCGATTTCGTTGTTCGATTTCGTTGTTCGATTTCGTTGTTCGATTTCGTTGTTCGATTTCGTTGTTCGATTTCGTTGTTCGATTTCGTTGTTCGATTTCGTTGTTCGATTTCGTTGTTCGATTTCGTTGTTCGATTTCGTTGTTCGATTTCGTTGATCGATTTCGTTGTTCGATTTCGTTGTTCGATTTCGTTGTTCGATTTCGTTGTTCGATTTCGTTGTTCGATTTCGTTGTTCGAATTTGTTGTTCGATTTCGTTGTTCGATTTCGTGGTTCGAATTCGTTGTTCGAATTTGTTGTTCGATTTCGTTGTTCGATTTCGTTGTTCGATTTCGTTGTTCGATTTCGTTGTTCGATTTCGTTGTTCGATTTCGTTGTTCGATTTCGTTGTTCGATTTCGTTGTTCGATTTCGTTGTTCGATTTCGTTGTTCCATTTCGTTGTTCCATTTCGTTGTTCGATTTCGTTGTTCGATTTCGTTGTTCGATTTCGTTGTTCGATTTCGTTGTTCGATTTCGTTGTTCGATTTCGTTGTTCGATTTCGTTGTTCGATTTCGTTGTTCGATTTCGTTGTTCGATTTCGTTGTTCGATTTCGTTGTTCGATTTCGTTGTTCGATTTCGTTGTTCGATTTCGTTGTTCGATTTCGTTGTTCGATTTCGTTGTTCGATTTCGTTGTTCGATTTCGTTGTTCGATTTCGTTGTTCGATTTCGTTGTTCGATTTCGTTGTTCGATTTCGTTGTTCGATTTCGTTGTTCGATTTCGTTGTTCGATTTCGTTGTTCGATTTCGTTGTTCGATTTCGTTGATCGATTTCGTTGTTCGATTTCGTTGTTCGATTTCGTTGTTCGATTTCGTTGTTCGATTTCGTTGTTCGATTTCGTTGTTCGATTTCGTTGTTCGAATTCGTTGTTTGATTTCGTTGTTCGATTTCGTGGTTCGAATTCGTTGTTCGAATTCGTTGTTCGATTTCGTTGTTCGATTTCGTTGTTCGATTTCGTTGTTCGATTTCGTTGTTCGATTTCGTTGTTCGATTTCGTTGTTCGATTTCGTTGTTCGATTTCGTTGTTCGATTTCGTTGTTCGATTTCGTTGTTCCATTTCGTTGTTCGATTTCGTTGTTCGATTTCGTTGTTCGATTTCGTTGTTCGATTTCGTTGTTCGATTTCGTTGTTCGATTTCGTTGTTCGATTTCGTTGTTCCATTTCGTTGTTCGATTTCGTTGTTCGATTTCGTTGTTCGATTTCGTTGTTCGATTTCGTTGTTCCATTTCGTTGTTCGATTTCGTTGTTCGATTTCGTTGTTCGATTTCGTTGTTCGATTTCGTTGTTCGATTTCGTTGTTCGATTTCGTTGTTCGATTTCGTTGTTCGATTTCGTTGTTCGATTTCGTTGTTCGATTTCGTTGTTCCATTTCGTTGTTCGATTTCGTTGTTCGATTTCGTTGTTCGATTTCGTTGTTCGATTTCGTTGTTAGATTTCGTTGTTCGTTGTTAGATTTCGTTGTTCGATTTCGTTGTTAGATTTCGTTGTTCGTTGTTAGATTTCGTTGTTCGTTGTTAGATTTCGTTGTTCTTTGTTCGATTTCGTGGTTCGAATTCGTTGTTCGAATTCGTTGTTCGATTTCGTTGTTCGATTTCGTTGTTCGATTTCGTTGTTCGATTTCGTTGTTCGATTTCGTTGTTCGTTGTTAGATTTCGTTGTTCGTTGTTAGATTTCGTTGTTCTTTGTTCGATTTCGTGGTTCGAATTCGTTGTTCGATTTCGTTGTTCGATTTCGTTGTTCGATTTCGTTGTTCGATTTCGTTGTTCGATTTCGTTGTTCGATTTCGTTGTTCGATTTCGTTGTTCGATTTCGTTGTTCGATTTCGTTGTTCGATTTCGTTGTTCGATTTCGTTGTTCGATTTCGTTGTTCGATTTCGTTGTTCGATTTCGTTGTTCGATTTCGTTGTTCGATTTCGTTGTTCGATTTCGTTGTTCGATTTCGTTGTTCGATTTCGTTGTTCGATTTCGTTGTTCCATTTCGTTGTTCGATTTCGTTGTTCGATTTCGTTGTTCGATTTCGTTGTTCGTTGTTAGATTTCGTTGTTCGTTGTTAGATTTCGTTGTTCGTTGTTAGATTTCGTTGTTCTTTGTTCGATTTCGTGGTTCGAATACGTTGTTCGATTTCGTTGTTCGATTTCGAAGTTCGATTTCGTTGTTCGATTTCGTTGTTCGATTTCGTTGTTCGATTTCGTGGTTCGAATACGTTGTTCGATTTCGTTGTTCGATTTCGAAGTTCGATTTCGTTGTTCGATTTCGTTGTTCGATTTCGTTGTGCGATTTCGTTGTTCGATTTCGTTGTTCGATTTCGTTGTTCGATTTCGTTGTTCGATTTCGTTGTTCGATTTCGTTGTTCGATTTCGTTGTTCGATTTCGTTGTTCGATTTCGTTGTTCGATTTCGTTGTTCGATTTCGTTGTTCGATTTCGTTGTTCGATTTCGTTGTTCGATTTCGTTGTTCCATTTCGTTGTTCGATTTCGTTGTTCGATTTCGTTGTTCGATTTCGTTGTTCGATTTCGTTGTTAGATTTCGTTGTTCGTTGTTAGATTTCGTTGTTCGATTTCGTTGTTAGATTTCGTTGTTCGTTGTTAGATTTCGTTGTTCGTTGTTAGATTTCGTTGTTCTTTGTTCGATTTCGTGGTTCGAATTCGTTGTTCGATTTCGTTCGATTTTGTTGTTCGATTTCGTTGTTCGATTTCGTTGTTCGATTTCGTTGTTCGATTTCGTTGTTCGATTTCGTGGTTCGAATTCGTTGTTCGAATTCGTTGTTCGATTTCGTTGTTCGATTTCGTTGATCGATTTGGTTGTTCGATTTCGTTGTTCGATTTCGTTGTTCGATTTCGTTGTTCGATTTCGTTGTTCGATTTCGTTGTTCGATTTCGTTGTTCGATTTCGTTGTTCGATTTCGTTGTTCGATTTCGTTGTTCGATTTCGTTGTTCGATTTCGTTGTTCGATTTCGTTGTTCGATTTCGTTGTTCCATTTCGTTGTTCGATTTCGTTGTTCGATTTCGTTGTTCGATTTCGTTGTTCGATTTCGTTGTTAGATTTCGTTGTTCGTTGTTAGATTTCGTTGTTCGATTTCGTTGTTCGATTTCGTTGTTCGATTTCGTTGTTAGATTTCGTTGTTCGTTGTTAGATTTCGTTGTTCGTTGTTAGATTTCGTTGTTCGTTGTTAGATTTCGTTGTTCTTTGTTCGATTTCGTGGTTCGAATTCGTTGTTCGAATTCGTTGTTGGATTTCGTTGTTCGATTTCGTTGTTCGATTTCGTTGTTCGATTTCGTTGTTCGATTTCGTTGTGCGATTTCGTTGTTCGATTTCGTTGTTCGATTTCGAAGTTCGATTTCGTTGTTCGATTTCGTTGTTCGATTTCGTTGTTCGATTTCGTTGTTCGATTTCGTTCGATTTCGTTGTTCGATTTCGTTGTGCGATTTCGTTGTGCGATTTCGTTGTGCGATTTCGTTGTTCGATTTCGTTGTTCGATTTCGTTGTTCGATTTCGAAGTTCGATTTCGTTGTTCGATTTCGTTGTTCGATTTCGTTGTTCGATTTCGTTGTTCGAATTCGTTGTTCGAATTCGTTGTTCGATTTCGTTGTTGGATTTCGTTGTTCGATTTCGTTGTTCGATTTCGTTGTTCGATTTCGTTGTTCGATTTCGTTGTTCGATTTCGTTGTTCGATTTCGTTGTTCGATTTCGTTGTTCGATTTCGTTGTTCGATTTCGTTGTTCGATTTCGTTGTTCGATTTCGTTGTTCGATTCGTTATTCGATTTCGTTGTTCGATTTCGTTGTTCCATTTCGTTGTTCGATTTCGTTGTTCGATTTCGTTGTTCGATTTCGTTGTTCGATTTCGTTGTTCGATTTCGTTGTTCGATTTCGTTGTTCGATTTCGTTGTTCCATTTCGTTGTTCGATTTCGTTATTCGATTTCGTTGTTCGATTTCGTTGTTCGATTTCGTTGTTCGTTGTTAGATTTCGTTGTTCGTTGTTAGATTTCGTTGTCCGTTGTTAGATTTCGTTGTTCTTTGTTCGATTTCGTGGTTCGAATTCGTTGTTCGAATTCGTTGTTCGATTTCGTTGTTCGAATTCGTTGTTCGAATTCGTTGTTCGAATTCGTTGTTCGAATTCGTTGTTCGATTTCGTTGTTCGATTTCGTTGTTCGATTTCGTTGTTCGATTTCGTTGTTCGTTTTCGTTGTTCGATTTCGTTGTTCGATTTCGTTGTTCGATTTCGTTGTTCGATTTCGTTGTTCGATTCGTTATTCGATTTCGTTGTTCGATTTCGTTGTTCGATTTCGTTGTTCCATTTCGTTGTTCGATTTCGTTGTTCGATTTCGTTGTTCGATTTCGTTGTTCGTTGTTAGATTTCGTTGTTCGTTGTTAGATTTCGTTGTTCGTTGTTAGATTTCGTTGTTCTTTGTTCGATTTCGTGGTTCGAATTCGTTGTTCGATTTCGAAGTTCGATTTCGTTGTTCGATTTCGTTGTTCGATTTCGTTGTTCGATTTCGTTGTTCGATTTCGTTGTTCGATTTCGTTGTTCGATTTCGTTGTTCGATTTCGTTGTTCGATTTCGTTGTTCGATTTCGTTATTCGATTTCGTTGTTCGATTTCGTTGTTCGATTTCGTTGTTCGAATTCGTTGTTCGAATTCGTTGTTCGAATTCGTTGTTCGAATTCGTTGTTCGATTTCGTTGTTCGATTTCGTTGTTCGATTTCGTTGTTCGATTTCGTTGTTCGATTTCGTTGTTCGATTTCGTTGTTCGATTTCGTTGTTCGATTTCGTTGTTCGATTTCGTTGTTCGATTTCGTTGTTCGATTTCGTTGTTCGATTTCGTTGTTCGATTTCGTTGTTCGATTTCGTTGTTCGATTTCGTTGTTCGATTTCGTTGTTCGATTTCGTTGTTCGATTTCGTTGTTCGATTTCGTTGTTCGATTTCGTTGTTCGATTTCGTTGTTCGATTTCGTGGTTCGAATTCGTTGTTCGATTTCGTTGTTCGATTTCGAAGTTCGATTTCGTTGTTCGATTTCGTTGTTCGATTTCGTTGTTCGATTTCGTTGTTCGATTTCGTTGTTCGATTTCGTTATTCGATTTCGTTGTTCGATTTCGTTGTTCGATTTCGTTGTTCGATTTCGTTGTTCGAATTCGTTGTTCGAAATCGTTGTTCGATTTCGTTGTTCGATTTCGTTGTTCGATTTCGTTGTTCGATTTCGTTGTTCGATTTCGTTGTTCGATTTCGTTGTTCGATTTCGTTGTTCGATTTCGTTGTTCGATTTCGTTGTTCGATTTCGTTGTTCGATTTCGTTGTTCGATTTCGTTGTTCGATTTCGTTGTTCGATTTCGTTGTTCGATTTCGTTGTTCGATTTCGTTGTTCGATTTCGTTGTTCGAATTCGTTGTTCGATTTCGTTGTTCGATTTCGTGGTTCGAATTCGTTGTTCGAATTCGTTGTTCGATTTCGTTGTTCGATTTCGTTGTTCGATTTCGTTGTTCGATTTCGTTGTTCGATTTCGTTGTTCGATTTCGTTGTTCGATTTCGTTGTTCGATTTCGTTGTTCCATTTCGTTGTTCGATTTCGTTGTTCGATTTCGTTGTTCGATTTCGTTGTTCGATTTCGTTGTTCCATTTCGTTGTTCGATTTCGTTGTTCGATTTCGTTGTTCGATTTCGTTGTTCGATTTCGTTGTTAGATTTCGTTGTTCGTTGTTAGATTTCGTTGTTCGATTTCGTTGTTCGATTTCGTTGTTCGATTTCGTTGTTCGATTTCGTTGTGCGATTTCGTTGTTCGATTTCGTTGTTCGATTTCGTTGTTCGATTTCGTTGTTCGATTTCGTTGTTCGATTTCGTTGTTCGATTTCGTTGTTCGATTTCGTTGTTCGATTTCGTTGTTCGATTTCGTTGTTCGATTTCGTTGTTCGATTTCGTTGTTCGATTTCGTTGTTCGATTTCGTTGTTCCATTTCGTTGTTCGATTTCGTTGTTCGATTTCGTTGTTCGATTTCGTTGTTCGATTTCGTTGTTAGATTTCGTTGTTCGTTGTTAGATTTCGTTGTTCGATTTCGTTGTTAGATTTCGTTGTTCGTTGTTAGATTTCGTTGTTCGTTGTTAGATTTCGTTGTTCTTTGTTCGATTTCGTGGTTCGAATTCGTTGTTCGAATTCGTTGTTCGATTTCGTTGTTCGATTTCGTTGTTCGATTTCGTTGTTCGATTTCGTTGTTCGATTTCGTTGTTCGTTGTTAGATTTCGTTGTTCGTTGTTAGATTTCGTTGTTCTTTGTTCGATTTCGTGGTTCGAATTCGTTGTTCGATTTCGTTGTTCGATTTCGTTGTTCGATTTCGTTGTTCGATTTCGTTGTTCGATTTCGTTGTTCGATTTCGTTGTTCGATTTCGTTGTTCGATTTCGTTGTTCGATTTCGTTGTTCGATTTCGTTGTTCGATTTCGTTGTTCGATTTCGTTGTTCGATTTCGTTGTTCGATTTCGTTGTTCGATTTCGTTGTTCGATTTCGTTGTTCGATTTCGTTGTTCGATTTCGTTGTTCGATTTCGTTGTTCGATTTCGTTGTTCCATTTCGTTGTTCGATTTCGTTGTTCGATTTCGTTGTTCGATTTCGTTGTTCGTTGTTAGATTTCGTTGTTCGTTGTTAGATTTCGTTGTTCGTTGTTAGATTTCGTTGTTCTTTGTTCGATTTCGTGGTTCGAATACGTTGTTCGATTTCGTTGTTCGATTTCGAAGTTCGATTTCGTTGTTCGATTTCGTTGTTCGATTTCGTTGTTCGATTTCGTTGTTCGATTTCGTTGTTCGATTTCGTTGTTCGATTTCGTTGTTCGATTTCGTTATTCGATTTCGTTGTTCGATTTCGTTGTTCGATTTCGTTGTTCGAATTCGTTGTTCGAATTCGTTGTTCGATTTCGTTGTTCGATTTCGTTGTTCGATTTCGTTGTTCGATTTCGTTGTTCGATTTCGTTGTTCGATTTCGTTGTTCGATTTCGTTGTTCGATTTCGTTGTTCGATTTCGTTGTTCGATTTCGTTGTTCGATTTCGTTGTTCGATTTCGTTGTTCGATTTCGTTGTTCGATTTCGTTGTTCGATTTCGTTGTTCGATTTCGTTGTTCGATTTCGTTGTTCGATTTCGTTGATCGATTTCGTTGTTCGATTTCGTTGTTCGATTTCGTTGTTCGATTTCGTTGTTCGATTTCGTTGTTCGATTTCGTTGTTCGATTTCGTTGTTCGATTTCGTTGTTCGAATTTGTTGTTCGATTTCGTTGTTCGATTTCGTGGTTCGAATTCGTTGTTCGAATTTGTTGTTCGATTTCGTTGTTCGATTTCGTTGTTCGATTTCGTTGTTCGATTTCGTTGTTCGATTTCGTTGTTCGATTTCGTTGTTCGATTTCGTTGTTCGATTTCGTTGTTCGATTTCGTTGTTCGATTTCGTTGTTCCATTTCGTTGTTCGATTTCGTTGTTCGATTTCGTTGTTCGATTTCGTTGTTCGATTTCGTTGTTCGATTTCGTTGTTCGATTTCGTTGTTCGATTTCGTTGTTCGATTTCGTTGTTCGATTTCGTTGTTCGATTTCGTTGTTCGATTTCGTTGTTCGATTTCGTTGTTCGATTTCGTTGTTCGATTTCGTTGTTCGATTTCGTTGTTCGATTTCGTTGTTCGATTTCGTTGTTCGATTTCGTTGTTCGATTTCGTTGTTCGATTTCGTTGTTCGATTTCGTTGTTCGATTTCGTTGTTCGATTTCGTTGTTCGATTTCGTTGTTCGATTTCGTTGTTCGATTTCGTTGTTCGATTTCGTTGTTCGATTTCGTTGATCGATTTCGTTGTTCGATTTCGTTGTTCGATTTCGTTGTTCGATTTCGTTGTTCGATTTCGTTGTTCGATTTCGTTGTTCGAATTCGTTGTTTGATTTCGTTGTTCGATTTCGTGGTTCGAATTCGTTGTTCGAATTCGTTGTTCGATTTCGTTGTTCGATTTCGTTGTTCGATTTCGTTGTTCGATTTCGTTGTTCGATTTCGTTGTTCGATTTCGTTGTTCGATTTCGTTGTTCGATTTCGTTGTTCGATTTCGTTGTTCGATTTCGTTGTTCCATTTCGTTGTTCGATTTCGTTGTTCGATTTCGTTGTTCGATTTCGTTGTTCGATTTCGTTGTTCCATTTCGTTGTTCGATTTCGTTGTTCGATTTCGTTGTTCGATTTCGTTGTTCGATTTCGTTGTTCGATTTCGTTGTTCGATTTCGTTGTTCGATTTCGTTGTTCGATTTCGTTGTTCGATTTCGTTGTTCGATTTCGTTGTTCGATTTCGTTGTTCGATTTCGTTGTTCGATTTCGTTGTTCGATTTCGTTGTTCGATTTCGTTGTTCGATTTCGTTGTTCGATTTCGTTGTTCGATTTCGTTGTTCGATTTCGTTGTTCGATTTCGTTGTTCGATTTCGTTGTTCGATTTCGTTGTTCGATTTCGTTGTTCGATTTCGTTGATCGATTTCGTTGTTCGATTTCGTTGTTCGATTTCGTTGTTCGATTTCGTTGTTCGATTTCGTTGTTCCATTTCGTTGTTCGATTTCGTTGTTCGAATTCGTTGTTCGATTTCGTTGTTCGATTTCGTGGTTCGAATTCGTTGTTCGAATTCGTTGTTCGATTTCGTTGTTCGATTTCGTTGTTCGATTTCGTTGTTCGATTTCGTTGTTCGATTTCGTTGTTCGATTTCGTTGTTCGATTTCGTTGTTCGATTTCGTTGTTCGATTTCGTTGTTCGATTTCGTTGTTCGATTTCGTTGTTCCATTTCGTTGTTCGATTTCGTTGTTCGATTTCGTTGTTCGATTTCGTTGTTCCATTTCGTTGTTCGATTTCGTTGTTCGATTTCGTTGTTCGATTTCGTTGTTCGATTTCGTTGTTCGATTTCGTTGTTCGATTTCGTTGTTCGATTTCGTTGTTAGATTTCGGTGTTCGTTGTTAGATTTCGTTGTTAGATTTCGTTGTTCGATTTCGTTGTTCGATTTCGTTGTTCGATTTCGTTGTTCGATTTCGTTGTTAGATTTCGTTGTTCGTTGTTAGATTTCGTTGTTCGTTGTTAGATTTCGTTGTTCGTTGTTCGATTTCGTTGTTCGATTTCGTTGTTCGATTTCGTTGTTCGATTTCGTTGTTCGATTTCGTTGTTCGATTTCGTTGTTCGATTTCGTTGTTCGATTTCGTTGTTCGATTTCGTTGTTCGATTTCGTTGTTCGATTTCGTTGTTCGATTTCGTTCGATTTCGTTGTTCGATTTCGTTGTTCCATTTCGTTGTTCGATTTCGTTGTTCGATTTCGTTGTTCGATTTCGTTGTTCGATTTCGTTGTTCGATTTCGTTGTTAGATTTCGTTGTTCGTTGTTAGATTTCGTTGTTCGATTTCGTTGTTAGATTTCGTTGTTCGTTGTTAGATTTCGTTGTTCGTTGTTAGATTTCGTTGTTCGTTGTTAGATTTCGTTGTTCTTTGTTCGATTTCGTGGTTCGAATTCGTTGTTCGAATTCGTTGTTCGATTTCGTTGTTCGATTTCGTTGTTCGATTTCGTTGTTCGATTTCGTTGTTCGATTTCGTTGTTCGTTGTTAGATTTCGTTGTTCGTTGTTAGATTTCGTTGTTCTTTGTTCGATTTCGTGGTTCGAATTCGTTGTTCGATTTCGTTGTTCGATTTCGTTGTTCGATTTCGTTGTTCGATTTCGTTGTTCGATTTCGTTGTTCGATTTCGTTGTTCGATTTCGTTGTTCGATTTCGTTGTTCGATTTCGTTGTTCGATTTCGTTGTTCGATTTCGTTGTTCGATTTCGTTGTTCCATTTCGTTGTTCGATTTCGTTGTTCGATTTCGTTGTTCGATTTCGTTGTTCCATTTCGTTGTTCGATTTCGTTGTTCGATTTCGTTGTTCGATTTCGTTGTTCGATTTCGTTGTTCGATTTCGTTGTTCGATTTCGTTGTTAGATTTCGTTGTTCGTTGTTAGATTTCGTTGTTCGATTTCGTTGTTCGATTTCGTTGTTAGATTTCGTTGTTCGTTGTTAGATTTCGTTGTTCGATTTCGTTGTTCGATTTCGTGGTTCGAATTCGTTGTTCGATTTCGTTCGATTTTGTTGTTCGATTTCGTTGTTCGATTTCGTTGTTCGATTTCGTTGTTAGATTTCGTTGTTCGTTGTTAGATTTCGTTGTTCGATTTCGTTGTTCGATTTCGTTGTTCGATTTCGTTGTTCGATTTCGTTGTTAGATTTCGTTGTTCGTTGTTAGATTTCGTTGTTCGTTGTTAGATTTCGTTGTTCGTTGTTAGATTTCGTTGTTCTTTGTTCGATTTCGTGGTTCGAATTCGTTGTTCGATTTCGTTGTTCGATTTCGTTGTTCGATTTCGTTGTTCGATTTCGTTGTTCGATTTCGTTGTTCGATTTCGTTGTTCGATTTCGTTGTGCGATTTCGTTGTGCGATTTCATTGTTCGATTTCGAAGTTCGATTTCGTTGTTCGATTTCGTTGTTCGATTTCGTTGTTCGATTTCGTTGTTCGATTTCGTTGTTCGATTTCGTTGTTCGATTTCGTTGTTCGATTTCGTTGTTCGATTTCGTTGTTCGATTTCGTTGTTCGATTTCGTTGTTCCATTTCGTTGTTCGATTTCGTTGTTCGATTTCGTTGTTCGATTTCGTTGTTCCATTTCGTTGTTCGATTTCGTTGTTCGATTTCGTTGTTCGATTTCGTTGTTCGATTTCGTTGTTCGATTTCGTTGTTCGATTTCGTTGTTAGATTTCGGTGTTCGTTGTTAGATTTCGTTGTTAGATTTCGTTGTTCGATTTCGTTGTTCGAATTCGTTGTTCGATTTCGTTGTTCGATTTCGTGGTTCGAATTCGTTGTTCGAATTCGTTGTTCGATTTCGTTGTTCGATTTCGTTGTTCGATTTCGTTGTTCGATTTCGTTGTTCGATTTCGTTGTTCGATTTCGTTGTTCGATTTCGTTGTTCGATTTCGTTGTTCGATTTCGTTGTTCGATTTCGTTGTTCGATTTCGTTGTTCCATTTCGTTGTTCGATTTCGTTGTTCGATTTCGTTGTTCGATTTCGTTGTTCCATTTCGTTGTTCGATTTCGTTGTTCGATTTCGTTGTTCGATTTCGTTGTTCGATTTCGTTGTTCGATTTCTTTGTTCGATTTCGTTGTTAGATTTCGGTGTTCGATTTCGTTGTTAGATTTCGTTGTTCGTTGTTAGATTTCGTTGTTCGATTTCGTTGTTCGATTTCGTTGTTAGATTTCGTTGTTCGTTGTTAGATTTCGTTGTTCGATTTCGTTGTTCGATTTCGTGGTTCGAATTCGTTGTTCGATTTCGTTCGATTTTGTTGTTCGATTTCGTTGTTCGATTTCGTTGTTCGATTTCGTTGTTCGATTTCGTTGTTCGATTTCGTTGTTCCATTTCGTTGTTCGATTTCGTTGTTCGATTTCGTTGTTCGATTTCGTTGTTCGATTTCGTTGTTCCATTTCGTTGTTCGATTTCGTTGTTCGATTTCGTTGTTCGATTTCGTTGTTCGATTTCGTTGTTCGATTTCGTTGTTCGATTTCGTTGTTCGATTTCGTTGTTCGATTTCGTTGTTCGATTTCGTTGTTCGATTTCGTTGTTCGATTTCGTTGTTCGATTTCGTTGTTCGATTTCGTTGTTCGATTTCGTTGTTCGATTTCGTTGTTCGATTTCGTTGTTCGATTTCGTTGTTCGATTTCGTTGTTCGATTTCGTTGTTCGATTTCGTTGTTCGATTTCGTTGTTCGATTTCGTTGATCGATTTCGTTGTTCGATTTCGTTGTTCGATTTCGTTGTTCGATTTCGTTGTTCGATTTCGTTGTTCCATTTCGTTGTTCGATTTCGTTGTTCGAATTCGTTGTTCGATTTCGTTGTTCGATTTCGTGGTTCGAATTCGTTGTTCGAATTCGTTGTTCGATTTCGTTGTTCGATTTCGTTGTTCGATTTCGTTGTTCGATTTCGTTGTTCGATTTCGTTGTTCGATTTCGTTGTTCGATTTCGTTGTTCGATTTCGTTGTTCGATTTCGTTGTTCGATTTCGTTGTTCGATTTCGTTGTTCCATTTCGTTGTTCGATTTCGTTGTTCGATTTCGTTGTTCGATTTCGTTGTTCCATTTCGTTGTTCGATTTCGTTGTTCGATTTCGTTGTTCGATTTCGTTGTTCGATTTCGTTGTTCGATTTCGTTGTTCGATTTCGTTGTTAGATTTCGGTGTTCGTTGTTAGATTTCGTTGTTAGATTTCGTTGTTCGATTTCGTTGTTCGATTTCGTTGTTCGATTTCGTTGTTCGATTTCGTTGTTAGATTTCGTTGTTCGTTGTTAGATTTCGTTGTTCGTTGTTAGATTTCGTTGTTCGTTGTTCGATTTCGTTGTTCGATTTCGTTGTTCGATTTCGTTGTTCGATTTCGTTGTTCGATTTCGTTGTTCGATTTCGTTGTTCGATTTCGTTGTTCGATTTCGTTGTTCGATTTCGTTGTTCGATTTCGTTGTTCGATTTCGTTGTTCGATTTCGTTCGATTTCGTTGTTCGATTTCGTTGTTCCATTTCGTTGTTCGATTTCGTTGTTCGATTTCGTTGTTCGATTTCGTTGTTCGATTTCGTTGTTCGATTTCGTTGTTAGATTTCGTTGTTCGTTGTTAGATTTCGTTGTTCGATTTCGTTGTTAGATTTCGTTGTTCGTTGTTAGATTTCGTTGTTCGTTGTTAGATTTCGTTGTTCGTTGTTAGATTTCGTTGTTCTTTGTTCGATTTCGTGGTTCGAATTCGTTGTTCGAATTCGTTGTTCGATTTCGTTGTTCGATTTCGTTGTTCGATTTCGTTGTTCGATTTCGTTGTTCGATTTCGTTGTTCGTTGTTAGATTTCGTTGTTCGTTGTTAGATTTCGTTGTTCGTTGTTAGATTTCGTTGTTCTTTGTTCGATTTCGTGGTTCGAATTCGTTGTTCGATTTCGTTGTTCGATTTCGTTGTTCGATTTCGTTGTTCGATTTCGTTGTTCGATTTCGTTGTTCGATTTCGTTGTTCGATTTCGTTGTTCGATTTCGTTGTTCGATTTCGTTGTTCGATTTCGTTGTTCGATTTCGTTGTTCGATTTCGTTGTTCCATTTCGTTGTTCGATTTCGTTGTTCGATTTCGTTGTTCGATTTCGTTGTTCCATTTCGTTGTTCGATTTCGTTGTTCGATTTCGTTGTTCGATTTCGTTGTTCGATTTCGTTGTTCGATTTCGTTGTTCGATTTCGTTGTTAGATTTCGTTGTTCGTTGTTAGATTTCGTTGTTCGATTTCGTTGTTCGATTTCGTTGTTAGATTTCGTTGTTCGTTGTTAGATTTCGTTGTTCGATTTCGTTGTTCGATTTCGTGGTTCGAATTCGTTGTTCGATTTCGTTCGATTTTGTTGTTCGATTTCGTTGTTCGATTTCGTTGTTCGATTTCGTTGTTCGATTTCGTTGTTAGATTTCGTTGTTCGTTGTTAGATTTCGTTGTTCGATTTCGTTGTTCGATTTCGTTGTTCGATTTCGTTGTTCGATTTCGTTGTTAGATTTCGTTTCGATTTCGTTGATCGATTTCGTTGTTCGATTTCGTTGTTCGAATTCGTTGTTCGATTTCGTTGTTCGATTTCGTTGTTCGATTTCGTTGTTCGATTTCGTTGTTCGATTTCGTTGTTTGAATTCGTTTCGATTTCGTTGATCGATTTCGTTGTTCGATTTTCTTTGTTCCATTTGATTGTTCGATTTCGTTGATCGATTTCGTTTTTCGATTTCGTTGTTCGATTTCATTGTTCGATTTCGTTGTTCGATTTCGTGGTTCGAATTCGTTGTTCGTTGTTAGATTTCGTTGTTCGTTGTTAGATTTCGTTGTTCTTTGTTCGATTTCGTGGTTCGAATTCGTTGTTCGAATTCGTTGTTCGATTTCGTTGTTCGATTTCGTTGTTCGATTTCGTTGTTCGATTTTGTTGTTCGATTTCGTTGTTCGATTTCGTTGTTCGATTTCGTTGTTCGATTTCGTTGTTCGATTTCGTTGTTCGATTTCGTTGTTCGATTTCGTTGTTCGATTTCGTTGTTCGATTTCGTTGTTCGATTTCGTTCGATTTTGTTGTTCGATTTCGTTGTTCGATTTCGTTGTTCGATTTCGTTGTTCGATTTCGTTGTTCGATTTCGTTGTTCGATTTCGTTGTTCGATTTCGTTGTTCGATTTCGTTGTTCGATTTCGTTGTTCGATTTCGTTGTTCGATTTCGTTGTTCGATTTCGTTGTTCGATTTCGTTGTTCGATTTCGTTGTTCGATTTCGTTGTTCGATTTCGTTGTTCGAATTCGTTGTTCGATTTCGTTGTTCGATTTCGTTGTTCGATTTCGTTGTTCGATTTCGTTGTTCGATTTCGTTCGATTTTGTTGTTCGATTTCGTTGTTCGATTTCGTTGTTCGATTTCGTTGTTCGATATCGTGGTTCGAATTCGTTGTTCGAATTCGTTGTTCGATTTCGTTGTTCGATTTCGTTGTTCGATTTGGTTGTTCGATTTCGTTGTTCGATTTCGTTGTTCGATTTCGTTGTTCGATTTCGTTGTTCGATTTCGTTGTTCGATTTCGTTGTACGATTTCGTTGTTCGATTTCGTTGTTCGATTTCGTTGTTCGATTTCGTTGTTCGATTTCGTTGTTCCATTTCGTTGTTCGATTTCGTTGTTCGATTTCGTTGTTCGATTTCGTTGTTAGATTTCGTTGTTCGTTGTTAGATTTCGTTGTTCGATTTCGTTGTTCGATTTCGTTGTTCGATTTCGTTGTTGGATTTCGTTGTTAGATTTCGTTGTTCGTTGTTAGATTTCGTTGTTCGTTGTTAGATTTCGTTGTTCGTTGTTAGATTTCGTTGTTCTTTGTTCGATTTCGTGGTTCGAATTCGTTGTTCGAATTCGTTGTTCGATTTCGTTGTTCGATTTCGTTGTTCGATTTCGTTGTTCGATTTCGTTGTTCGATTTCGTTGTTCGATTTCGTTGTGCGATTTCGTTGTTCGATTTCGTTGTTCGATTTCGAAGTTCGATTTCGTTGTTCGATTTCGTTGTTCGATTTCGTTGTTCGATTTCGTTGTTCGATTTCGTTGTTCCATTTCGTTGTTCGATTTCGTTGTTCGATTTCGTTGTTCGATTTCGTTGTTCCATTTCGTTGTTCGATTTCGTTGTTCGATTTCGTTGTTCGATTTCGTTGTTCGATTTCGTTGTTCGATTTCGTTGTTCGATTTCGTTGTTAGATTTCGTTGTTCGTTGTTAGATTTCGTTGTTCGATTTCGTTGTTCGATTTCGTTGTTCGATTTCGTTGTTCGATTTCGTTGTTCGATTTCGTTGTTCCATTTCGTTGTTCGATTTCGTTGTTCGATTTCGTTGTTCGATTTCGTTGTTCGATTTCGTTGTTCGATTTCGTTGTTCGATTTCGTTGTTCCATTTCGTTGTTCGATTTCGTTGTTCGATTTCGTTGTTCGATTTCGTTGTTCGATTTCGTTGTTCGATTTCGTTGTTCGATTTCGTTGTTAGATTTCGTTGTTCGTTGTTAGATTTCGTTGTTCGATTTCGTTGTTCGATTTCGTTGTTCGATTTCGTTGTTCGATTTCGTTGTTAGATTTCGTTGTTCGTTGTTAGATTTCGTTGTTCGTTGTTAGATTTCGTTGTTCGTTGTTAGATTTCGTTGTTCTTTGTTCGATTTCGTGGTTCGAATTCGTTGTTCGAATTCGTTGTTCGATTTCGTTGTTCGATTTCGTTGTTCGATTTCGTTGTTCGATTTCGTTGTTCGATTTCGTTGTTCGATTTCGTTGTTCGATTTCGTTGTTCGATTTCGTTGTTCGATTTCGTTGTTCGATTTCGTTGTGCGATTTCGTTGTTCGATTTCGTTGTTCGATTTCGTTGTTCGATTTCGTTGTTCGATTTCGTTGTTCGATTTCATTGTTCGATTCGTTATTCGATTTCGTTGTTCGATTTCGTTGTTCGATTTCGTTGTTCCATTTCGTTGTTCGATTTCGTTGTTCGATTTCGTTGTTCGATTTCGTTGTTCGATTTCGTTGTTCGATTTCGTTGTTCGATTTCGTTGTTCGTTGTTAGATTTCGTTGTTCGTTGTTAGATTTCGTTGTTCGTTGTTAGATTTCGTTGTTCTTTGTTCGATTTCGTGGTTCGAATTCGTTGTTCGATTTCGTTGTTCGATTTCGAAGTTCGATTTCGCTGTTCGATTTCGTTGTTCGATTTCGTTGTTCGATTTCGTTGTTCGATTCGTTATTCGATTTCGTTGTTCGATTTCGTTGTTCGATTTCGTTGTTCCATTTCGTTGTTCGATTTCGTTGTTCGATTTCGTTGTTCGATTTCGTTGTTAGATTTCGTTGTTCGTTGTTAGATTTCGTTGTTCGATTTCGTTGTTAGATTTCGTTGTTAGATTTCGTTGTTCGTTGTTAGATTTCGTTGTTCGTTGTTAGATTTCGTTGTTCTTTGTTCGATTTCGTGGTTCGAATTCGTTGTTCGAATTCGTTGTTCGATTTCGTTGTTCGAATTCGTTGTTCGAATTCGTTGTTCGAATTCGTTGTTCGATTTCGTTGTTCGATTTCGTTGTTCGATTTCGTTGTTCGATTTCGTTGTTCGTTTTCGTTGTTCGATTTCGTTGTTCGATTTCGTTGTTCGATTTCGTTGTTCGATTTCGTTGTTCGATTTCGTTGTTCGATTTCGTTGTTCGATTTCGTTGTTCGATTTCGTTGTTAGATTTCGTTGTTCGATTTCGTTGTTCGATTTCGTTGTTCGATTTCGTTGTTCGATTTCGTTGTTCCATTTCGTTGTTCGATTTCGTTGTTCGATTTCGTTGTTCGATTTCGTTGTTCGATTTCGTTGTTCGATTTCGTTGTTCGATTTCGTTGTTCGATTTCGTTGTTCGATTTCGTTGTTCGATTTCGTTGTTCGATTTCGTTGTTCGATTTCGTTGTTCGATTTCGTTGTTCGATTTCGTTGTTCGATTTCGTTGTTCGATTTCGTTGTTCGATTTCGTTGTTCGATTTCGTTGTTCGATTTCGTTGTTCGATTTCGTTGTTCCATTTCGTTGTTCGATTTCGTTGTTCGATTTCGTTGTTCGAATTCGTTGTTCGATTTCGTTGTTCGATTTCGTGGTTCGAATTCGTTGTTCGAATTCGTTGTTCGATTTCGTTGTTCGATTTCGTTGTTCGATTTCGTTGTTCGATTTCGTTGTTCGATTTCGTTGTTCGATTTCGTTGTTCGATTTCGTTGTTCCATTTCGTTGTTCGATTTCGTTGTTCGATTTCGTTGTTCGATTTCGTTGTTCGATTTCGTTGTTCCATTTCGTTGTTCGATTTCGTTGTTAGATTTCGTTGTTCTTTGTTCGATTTCGTGGTTCGAATTCGTTGTTCGAATTCGTTGTTCGAATTCGTTGTTCGATTTCGTTGGTCGATTTCGTTGTTCGAATTCGTTGTTCGAATTCGTTGTTCGAATTCGTTGTTCGATTTCGTTGTTCGATTTCGTTGTTCGATTTCGTTGTTCGATTTCGTTGTTCGATTTCGTTGTTCGATTTCGTTGTGCGATTTCGTTGTTCGATTTCGTTGTTCGATTTCGAAGTTCGATTTCGTTGTTCGATTTCGTTGTTCGATTTCGTTGTTCGATTTCGTTGTTCGATTTCGTTGTTCGATTTCGTTGTGCGATTTCGTTGTTCGATTTCGTTGTTCGATTTCGTTGTTCGATTTCGTTGTTCGATTTCGTTGTTCGATTTCGTTGTTCGATTTCGTTGTTCGATTTCGTTGTTCGAATTCGTTGTTCGAATTCGTTGTTCGAATTCGTTGTTCGATTTCGTTGTTCGATTTCGTTGTTCGATTTCGTTGTTCGATTTCGTTGTTCGATTTCGTTGTTCGATTTCGTTGTTCGATTTCGTTGTTCGATTTCGTTGTTCGATTTCGTTGTTCGATTTCGTTGTTCGATTTCGTTGTTCGAATTCGTTGTTCGAATTCGTTGTTCGAATTCGTTGTTCGATTTCGTTGTTCGATTTCGTTGTTCGATTTCGTTGTTCGATTTCGTTATTCGATTTCGTTGTTCGATTTCGTTGTTCGATTTCGTTGTTCGATTTTCGATTTCGTTGTTCGATTTCGTTGTTCGATTTCGTTGTTCGATTTCGTTGTTCGATTTCGTTGTTCGATTTCGTTGTTCGATTCGTTATTCGATTTCGTTGTTCGATTTCGTTGTTCGATTTCGTTGTTCGATTTCGTTGTTCGATTTCGTTGTTCGATTTCGTTGTTCGATTTCGTTGTTAGATTTCGTTGTTCGTTGTTAGATTTCGTTGTTCGATTTCGTTGTTAGATTTCGTTGTTCGTTGTTAGATTTCGTTGTTCGTTGTTAGATTTCGTTGTTCGATTTCGTTGTTCGATTTCGTTGTTCGATTTCGTTGTTCGATTTCGTTGTTAGATTTCGTTGTTCGTTGTTAGATTTCGTTGTTCGTTGTTAGATTTCGTTGTTCGTTGTTAGATTTCGTTGTTCTTTGTTCGATTTCGTGGTTCGAATTCGTTGTTCGATTTCGTTCGATTTTGTTGTTCGATTTCGTTGTTCGATTTCGTTGTTCGATTTCGTTGTTCGATTTCGTTGTTCGATTTCGTTGTTAGATTTCGTTGTTCATTGTTAGATTTCGTTGTTCGATTTCGTTGTTCGATTTCGTTGTTCGATTTCGTTGTTAGATTTCGTTGTTCGATTTCGTTGTTAGATTTCGTTGTTCGTTGTTAGATTTCGTTGTTCGTTGTTAGATTTCGTTGTTCGTTGTTAGATTTCGTTGTTCGTTGTTAGATTTCGTTGTTCTTTGTTCGAATTCGTGGTTCGAATTCGTTGTTCGAATTCGTTGTTCGAATTCGTTGTTCGATTTCGTTGTTCGATTTCGTTGTTCGATTTCGTTGTTCGATTTCGTTGTTCGATTTCGTTGTTCGATTTCGTTGTTCGATTTCGTTGTTCGATTTCGTTCGATTTTGTTGTTCGATTTCGTTGTTCGATTTCGTTGTTCGATTTCGTTGTTCGATTTCGTTGTTCGATTTCGTTGTTAGATTTCGTTGTTCATTGTTAGATTTCGTTGTTCGATTTCGTTGTTCGATTTCGTTGTTCGATTTCGTTGTTAGATTTCGTTGTTCGATTTCGTTGTTAGATTTCGTTGTTCGTTGTTAGATTTCGTTGTTCGTTGTTAGATTTCGTTGTTCGTTGTTAGATTTCGTTGTTCGTTGTTAGATTTCGTTGTTCTTTGTTCGATTTCGTGGTTCGAATTCGTTGTTCGAATTCGTTGTTCGAATTCGTTGTTCGATTTCGTTGTTCGATTTCGTTGTTCGATTTCGTTGTTCGATTTCGTTGTTAGATTTCGTTGTTCTTTGTTCGATTTCGTGGTTCGAATTCGTTGTTCGAATTCGTTGTTCGATTTCGTTATTCGATTTCGTTGTTCGATTTCGTTGTTCGAATTCGTTGTTCGAATTCGTTGTTCGAATTCGTTGTTCGATTTCGTTGTTCGATTTCGTTGTTCGATTTCGTTGTGCGATTTCGTTGTTCGATTTCGTTGTTCGATTTCGAAGTTCGATTTCGTTGTTCGATTTCGTTGTTCGATTTCGTTGTTCGATTTCGTTGTTCGATTTCGTTGTTCGATTTCGTTGTGCGATTTCGTTGTTCGATTTCGTTGTTCGATTTCGAAGTTCGATTTCGTTGTTCGATTTCGTTGTTCGATTTCGTTGTTCGATTTCGTTGTTCGATTTCGTTGTTCGAATTCGTTGTTCGAATTCGTTGTTCGAATTCGTTGTTCGATTTCGTTGTTCGATTTCGTTGTTCGATTTCGTTGTTCGATTTCGTTGTTCGATTTCGTTGTTCGATTTCGTTGTTCGATTTCGTTGTTCGATTTCGTTGTTCGATTTCGTTGTTCGATTTCGTTGTTCGATTTCGTTGTTCGATTTCGTTGTTCGATTTCGTTGTTCGATTCGTTATTCGATTTCGTTGTTCGATTTCGTTGTTCGATTTCGTTGTTCGATTTCGTTGTTCGATTTCGTTGTTCGATTTCGTTGTTCGATTTCGTTGTTCGATTTCGTTGTTAGATTTCGTTGTTCGTTGTTAGATTTCGTTGTTCGATTTCGTTGTTAGATTTCGTTGTTCGTTGTTAGATTTCGTTGTTCGTTGTTAGATTTCGTTGTTCTTTGTTCGATTTCGTGGTTCGAATTCGTTGTTCGAATTCGTTGTTCGATTTCGTTGTTCGATTTCGTTGTTCGATTTCGTTGTTCGATTTCGTTGTTCGATTTCGTTGTTCGATTTCGTTGTTCGTTGTTAGATTTCGTTGTTCGTTGTTAGATTTCGTTGTTCGTGTTAGATTTCGTTGTTCTTTGTTCGATTTCGTGGTTCGAATTCGTTGTTCGATTTCGTTGTTCGATTTCGTTGTTCGATTTCGTTGTTCGATTTCGTTGTTCGATTTCGTTGTTCGATTTCGTTGTTCGAATTCGTTGTTCGAATTCGTTGTTCGATTTCGTTGTTCGATTTCGTTGTTCGATTTCGTTGTTCGATTTCGTTGTTCGATTTCGTTGTTCGATTTCGTTGTTCGATTTCGTTGTTCGATTTCGTTGTTCGATTTCGTTGTTCGATTTCGTTGTTCGATTTCGTTGTTCGATTTCGTTGTTCGATTTCGTTGTTCGATTTCGTTGTTCGATTTCGTTGTTCGATTTCGTTGTTCGATTTCGTTGTTCGATTTCGTTGTTCGATTTCGTTGTTCGATTTCGTTGTTCAATTTCGTTGTTCGATTTCGTTGTTCGATTTCGTTGTTCGATTTCGTTGTTCGATTTCGTTGTTCGATTTCGTTGTTCGATTTCGTTGTTCGATTTCGTTGTTCGATTTCGTTGTTCGATTTCGTTGTTCGATTTCGTTGTTCGATTTCGTTGTTCGATTTCGTTGTTCGATTTCGTTGTTCGATTTCGTTGTTCGATTTCGTTGTTCGATTTCGTTGTTCGATTTCGTTGTTCGATTTCGTTGTTCGATTTCGTTGTTCGATTTCGTTGTTCGATTTCGTTGTTCGATTTCGTTGTTCGATTTCGTTGTTCGATTTCGTTGTTCGATTTCGTTGTTCGATTTCGTTGTTCGATTTCGTTGTTCGAATTCGTTGTTCGAATTCGTTGTTCGATTTCGTTGTTCGATTTCGTTGTTCGAATTCGTTGTTCGATTTCGTTGTTCGATTTCGTTGTTCGATTTCGTTGTTCGATTTCGTTGTTCGATTTCGTTGTTCGATTTCGTTGTTCGAATTCGTTGTTCGAATTCGTTGTTCGATTTCGTTGTTCGATTTCGTTGTTCGATTTCGTTGTTCGATTTCGTTGTTCGATTTCGTTGTTCGATTTCGTTGTTCGATTTCGTTGTTCGATTTCGTTGTTCGATTTCGTTGTTCGATTTCGTTGTTCGATTTCGTTGTTCGATTTCGTTGTTCGATTTCGTTGTTCGATTTCGTTGTTCGATTTCGTTGTTCGATTTCGTTGTTCGATTTCGTTGTTCGATTTCGTTGTTCGATTTCGTTGTTCGATTTCGTTGTTCGATTTCGTTGTTCGATTTCGTTGTTCGATTTCGTTGTTCGATTTCGTTGTTCGATTTCGTTGTTCGATTTCGTTGTTCGATTTCGTTGTTCGATTTCGTTGTTCGATTTCGTTGTTCGATTTCGTTGTTCGATTTCGTTGTTAGATTTCGTTGTTCGTTGTTAGATTTCGTTGTTCGATTTCGTTGTTCGATTTCGTTGTTCGATTTCGTTGTTCGATTTTGTTGTTCGATTTCGTTGTTAGATTTCGTTGTTCGTTGTTAGATTTCGTTGTTCGATTTCGTTGTTCGATTTCGTTGTTCGATTTCGTTGTTCGATTTCGTTGTTCGATTTCGTTGTTAGATTTCGTTGTTCGTTGTTAGATTTCGTTGTTCGTTGTTAGATTTCGTTGTTCGTTGTTAGATTTCGTTGTTCTTTGTTCGATTTCGTGGTTCGAATTCGTTGTTCGATTTCGTTCGATTTTGTTGTTCGATTTCGTTGTTCGATTTCGTTGTTCGATTTCGTTGTTCGATTTCGTTGTTCGATTTCGTTGTTCGATTTCGTTGTTAGATTTCGTTGTTCGTTGTTAGATTTCGTTGTTCGATTTCGTTGTTCGATTTCGTTGTTCGATTTCGTTGTCAGATTTCGTTGTTCGATTTCGTTGTTAGATTTCGTTGTTCGTTGTTAGATTTCGTTGTTCGTTGTTAGATTTCGTTGTTCGTTGTTAGATTTCGTTGTTCGTTGTTAGATTTCGTTGTTCTTTGTTCGATTTCGTGGTTCGAATTCGTTGTTCGAATTCGTTGTTCGAATTCGTTGTTCGATTTCGTTGTTCGATTTCGTTGTTCGATTTCGTTGTTCGATTTCGTTGTTCGATTTCGTTGTTCGATTTCGTTGTGCGATTTCGTTGTTCGATTTCGTTGTTCGATTTCGAAGTTCGATTTCGTTGTTCGATTTCGTTGTTGTTCGATTCGTTATTCGATTTCGTTGTTCGATTTCGTTGTTCGATTTCGTTGTTCGATTTCGTTGTTCGATTTCGTTGTTCGATTTCGTTGTTCCATTTCGTTGTTCGATTTCGTTGTTCGATTTCGTTGTTCGATTTCGTTGTTCGTTGTTAGATTTCGTTGTTCGTTGTTAGATTTCGTTGTTCGTTGTTAGATTTCGTTGTTCTTTGTTCGATTTCGTGGTTCGAATTCGTTGTTCGATTTCGTTGTTCGATTTCGAAGTTCGATTTCGTTGTTCGATTTCGTTGTTCGATTTCGTTGTTCGATTTCGTTGTTCGATTCGTTATTCGATTTCGTTGTTCGATTTCGTTGTTCGATTTCGTTGTTCCATTTCGTTGTTCGATTTCGTTGTTCGATTTCGTTGTTCGATTTCGTTGTTAGATTTCGTTGTTCGTTGTTAGATTTTGTTGTTCGATTTCGTTGTTAGATTTCGTTGTTCGATTTCGTTGTTCGATTTCGTTGTTAGATTTCGTTGTTCGTTGTTAGATTTCGTTGTTCGTTGTTAGATTTCGTTGTTCTTTGTTCGATTTCGTGGTTCGAATTCGTTGTTCGAATTCGTTGTTCGATTTCGTTGTTCGAATTCGTTGTTCGAATTCGTTGTTCGAATTCGTTGTTCGATTTCGTTGTTCGATTTCGTTGTTCGATTTCGTTGTTCGATTTCGTTGTTCGATTTCGTTGTTCGATTTCGTTGTTCGATTTCGTTGTTCGATTTCGTTGTTAGATTTCGTTGTTCGTTGTTAGATTTCGTTGTTCGTTGTTAGATTTCGTTGTTCGTTGTTAGATTTCGTTGTTCTTTTTTCGATTTCGTGGTTCGAATTCGTTGTTCGAATTCGTTTTTCGATTTCGTTGTTCAATTTCGTTGTTCGATTTCGTGGTTCGAATTCGTTGTTCAAATTCGTTGTTCGATTTCGTTGTTCGATTTCGTTGTTAGATTTCGTTGTTCGATTTCGTTGTTCGATTTCGTTGTTCGATTTCGTTGTTCGATTTCGTTGTTAGATTTCGTTGTTCGTTGTTAGATTTCGTTGTTCGTTGTTAGATTTCGTTGTTCTTTGTTAGATTTCGTTGTGCTTTGTTAGATTTCGTTGTGCTTTGTTCGATTTCGTTGTGCTTTGTTCGATTTCGTGGTTCGAATTCGTTGTTCGATTTTGTTGTTCGATTTCGTTGTTCGATTTCGTTGTTCGATTTCGTTGTTCGATTTCGTTGTTCGATTTCGTTGTTCGATTTCGTTGTTCGATTTCGTTGTTCGATTTCGTTGTTCGATTTCGTTGTTCGATTTCGTTGTTCGATTTCGTTGTTCGATTTCGTTGTTCGATTTCGTTGTTCGATTTCGTTGTTCGATTTCGTTGTTCGATTTCGTTGTTCGATTTCGTTGTTCGATTTCGTTGTTCGATTTCGTTGTTCGATTTCGTTGTTCGATTTCGTTGTTCGATTCGTTATTCGATTTTGTTGTTCGATTTCGTTGTTCGATTTCGTTGTTCCATTTCGTTGTTCGATTTCGTTGTTCGATTTCGTTGTTCGATTTCGTTGTTAGATTTCGTTGTTCGTTGTTAGATTTCGTTGTTCGATTTCGTTGTTCGATTTCGTTGTTAGATTTCGTTGTTCGTTGTTAGATTTCGTTGTTCGTTGTTAGATTTCGTTGTTCTTTGTTCGATTTCGTGGTTCGAATTCGTTGTTCGATTTCGTTGTTCGAATTCGTTGTTCGAATTCGTTGTTCGAATTCGTTGTTCGATTTCGTTGTTCGATTTCGTTGTTCGATTTCGTAGTTCGATTTCGTTGTTCGATTTCGTTGTTCGATTTCGTTGTTCGATTTCGTTGTTCGATTCGTTATTCGATTTCGTTGTTCGATTTCGTTGTTCGATTTCGTTGTTCCATTTCGTTGTTCGATTTCGTTGTTCGATTTCGTTGTTCGATTTCGTTGTTCGATTTCGTTGTTCGATTTCGTTGTTCGATTTCGTTGTTCGATTTCGTTGTTCGATTTCGTTGTTCGTTGTTAGATTTCGTTGTTCGTTGTTAGATTTCGTTGTTCGTTGTTAGATTTCGTTGTTCTTTGTTCGATTTCGTGGTTCGAATTCGTTGTTCGATTTCGTTGTTCGATTTCGTTGTTCGATTTCGTTGTTCGATTTCGTTGTTCGATTTCGTTGTTCGATTTCGTTGTTCGAATTCGTTGTTCGAATTCGTTGTTCGATTTCGTTGTTCGATTTCGTTGTTCGTTGTTAGATTTCGTTGTTCGTTGTTAGATTTCGTTGTTCGTTGTTAGATTTCGTTGTTCTTTTTTCGATTTCGTGGTTCGAATTCGTTGTTCGAATTCGTTGTTCGATTTCGTTGTTCGATTTCGTTGTTCGATTTCGTGGTTCGAATTCGTTGTTCGAATTCGTTGTTCGATTTCGTTGTTCGATTTCGTTGTTCGATTTCGTTGTTCGATTTCGTTGTTCGATTTCGTTGTTAGATTTCGTTGTTCGTTGTTAGATTTCGTTGTTCGATTTCGTTGTTAGATTTCGTTGTTCGTTGTTAGATTTCGTTGTTCGTTGTTAGATTTCGTTGTTCTTTGTTCGATTTCGTGGTTCGAATTCGTTGTTCGAATTCGTTGTTCGATTTCGTTGTTCGATTTCGTTGTTCGATTTCGTTGTTCGATTTCGTTGTTCGATTTCGTTGTTCGATTTCGTTGTTCGATTTCGTTGTTCGATTTCGTTGTTCGATTTCGTTGTTCGATTTCGTTGTTCGATTTCGTTGTTCGATTTCGTTGTTCGATATCTTTGTTCGATTTCGTTGTTCGATTTCGTTGTTCGATTTCGTTGTTAGATTTCGTTGTTCGTTGTTAGATTTCGTTGTTCGTTGTTAGATTTCGTTGTTCGTTGTTAGATTTCGTTGTGCTTTGTTAGATTTCGTTGTGCTTTGTTCGATTTCGTGGTTCGAATTCGTTGTTCGATTTCGTTGTTCGATTTTGTTGTTCGATTTCGTTGTTCGATTTCGTTGTTCGATTTCGTTGTTCGATTTCGTTGTTCGATTTCGTTGTTCGATTTCGTTGTTCGATTTCGTTGTTCGATTTCGTTGTTCGATTTCGTTGTTCGATTTCGTTGTTCGATTTCGTTGTTCGATTTCGTTGTTCGATTTCGTTGTTCGATTTCGTTGTTCGATTTCGTTGTTCGATTTCGTTGTTCGATTTCGTTGTTCGATTTCGTTGTTCGATTTCGTTGTTCGATTTCGTTGTTCGATTTCGTTGTTCGATTTCGTTGTTCGATTCGTTATTCGATTTCGTTGTTCGATTTCGTTGTTCGATTTCGTTGTTCCATTTCGTTGTTCGATTTCGTTGTTCGATTTCGTTGTTCGATTTCGTTGTTAGATTTCGTTGTTCGTTGTTAGATTTCGTTGTTCGATTTCGTTGTTCGATTTCGTTGTTAGATTTCGTTGTTCGTTGTTAGATTTCGTTGTTCGTTGTTAGATTTCGTTGTTCTTTGTTCGATTTCGTGGTTCGAATTCGTTGTTCGATTTCGTTGTTCGAATTCGTTGTTCGATTTCGTTGTTCGATTTCGTTGTTCGATTTCGTTGTTCGATTTCGTTGTTCGTTTTCGTTGTTCGATTTCGTTGTTCGATTTCGTTGTTCGATTTCGTTGTTCGATTTCGTTGTTCGATTTCGTTGTTCGATTTCGTTGTTCGATTTCGTTGTTCGATTTCGTTGTTCGATTCGTTATTCGATTTCGTTGTTCGATTTCGTTGTTCGATTTCGTTGTTCCATTTCGTTGTTCGATTTCGTTGTTCGATTTCGTTGTTCGATTTCGTTGTTCGATTTCGTTGTTCGATTTCGTTGTTCAATTTCGTTGTTCGATTTCGTTGTTCGTTGTTAGATTTCGTTGTTCGTTGTTAGATTTCGTTGTTCGTTGTTAGATTTCGTTGTTCTTTGTTCGATTTCGTGGTTCGAATTCGTTGTTCGATTTCGTTGTTCGATTTCGTTGTTCGATTTCGTTGTTCGATTTCGTTGTTCGATTTCGTTGTTCGATTTCGTTGTTCGATTTCGTTGTTCGATTTCGTTGTTCGAATTCGTTGTTCGAATTCGTTGTTCGATTTCGTTGTTCGATTTTGTTGTTCGATTTCGTTGTTCGATTTCGTTGTTCGATTTCGTTGTTCGATTTCGTTGTTCGATTTCGTTGTTCGATTTCGTTGTTCGATTTCGTTGTTCGATTTCGTTGTTCGATTTCGTTGTTCGATTTCGTTGTTCGATTTCGTTGTTCGATTTCGTTGTTCGATTTCGTTGTTCGATTTCGTTGTTCGATTTCGTTGTTCGATTTCGTTGTTCGATTACGTTGTTCGATTTCGTTGTTCGATTTCGTTGTTCGATTTCGTTGTTCCATTTCGTTGTTCGATTTCGTTGTTCGATTTCGTTGTTCAATTTCGTTGTTCCATTTCGTTGTTCGATTTCGTTGTTCGATTTCGTTGTTCGATTTCGTTGTTCGATTTCGTTGTTCGATTTCGTTGTTAGATTTCGTTGTTCGTTGTTAGATTTCGTTGTTCGATTTCGTTGTTCGATTTCGTTGTTCGATTTCGTTGTTCGATTTCGTTGTTCGATTTCGTTGTTCGATTTCGTTGTTAGATTTCGTTGTTCGTTGTTAGATTTCGTTGTTCGATTTCGTTGTTCGATTTCGTTGTTCGATTTCGTTGTTAGATTTCGTTGTTCGTTGTTAGATTTCGTTGTTCGTTGTTAGATTTCGTTGTTCGTTGTTAGATTTCGTTGTTCTTTGTTCGATTTCGTGGTTCGAATTCGTTGTTCGATTTCGTTCGATTTTGTTGTTCGATTTCGTTGTTCGATTTCGTTGTTCGATTTCGTTGTTCGATTTCGTTGTTCGATTTCGTGGTTCGAATTCGTTGTTCGAATTCGTTGTTCGATTTCGTTGTTCGATTTCGTTGTTCGATTTGGTTGTTCGATTTCGTTGTTCGATTTCGTTGTTCGATTTCGTTGTTCGATTTCGTTGTTCGATTTCGTTGTTCGATTTCGTTGTTCGATTTCGTTGTTCGATTTCGTTGTTCGATTTCGTTGTTCGATTTCGTTGTTCGATTTCGTTGTTCGATTTCGTTGTTCGATTTCGTTGTTCGATTTCGTTGTTCCATTTCGTTGTTCGATTTCGTTGTTCGATTTCGTTGTTCGATTTCGTTGTTCGATTTCGTTGTTAGATTTCGTTGTTCGTTGTTAGATTTCGTTGTTCGATTTCGTTGTTCGATTTCGTTGTTCGATTTCGTTGTTAGATTTCGTTGTTCGTTGTTAGATTTCGTTGTTCGTTGTTAGATTTCGTTGTTCGTTGTTAGATTTCGTTGTTCTTTGTTCGATTTCGTGGTTCGAATTCGTTGTTCGAATTCGTTGTTGGATTTCGTTGTTCGATTTCGTTGTTCGATTTCGTTGTTCGATTTCGTTGTTCGATTTCGTTGTGCGATTTCGTTGTTCGATTTCGTTGTTCGATTTCGAAGTTCGATTTCGTTGTTCGATTTCGTTGTTCGATTTCGTTGTTCGATTTCGTTGTTCGATTTCGTTCGATTTCGTTGTTCGATTTCGTTGTGCGATTTCGTTGTGCGATTTTGTTGTGCGATTTCGTTGTTCGATTTCGTTGTTCGATTTCGTTGTTCGATTTCGAAGTTCGATTTCGTTGTTCGATTTCGTTGTTCGATTTCGTTGTTCGATTTCGTTGTTCGAATTCGTTGTTCGAATTCGTTGTTCGATTTCGTTGTTGGATTTCGTTGTTCGATTTCGTTGTTCGATTTCGTTGTTCGATTTCGTTGTTCGATTTCGTTGTTCGATTTCGTTGTTCGATTTCGTTGTTCGATTTCGTTGTTCGATTTCGTTGTTCGATTTCGTTGTTCGATTTCGTTGTTCGATTTCGTTGTTCGATTCGTTATTCGATTTCGTTGTTCGATTTCGTTGTTCCATTTCGTTGTTCGATTTCGTTGTTCGATTTCGTTGTTCGATTTCGTTGTTCGATTTCGTTGTTCGATTTCGTTGTTCGATTTCGTTGTTCGATTTCGTTGTTCCATTTCGTTGTTCGATTTCGTTATTCGATTTCGTTGTTCGATTTCGTTGTTCGATTTCGTTGTTCGTTGTTAGATTTCGTTGTTCGTTGTTAGATTTCGTTGTCCGTTGTTAGATTTCGTTGTTCTTTGTTCGATTTCGTGGTTCGAATTCGTTGTTCGAATTCGTTGTTCGATTTCGTTGTTCGAATTCGTTGTTCGAATTCGTTGTTCGAATTCGTTGTTCGAATTCGTTGTTCGATTTCGTTGTTCGATTTCGTTGTTCGATTTCGTTGTTCGATTTCGTTGTTCGTTTTCGTTGTTCGATTTCGTTGTTCGATTTCGTTGTTCGATTTCGTTGTTCGATTTCGTTGTTCGATTCGTTATTCGATTTCGTTGTTCGATTTCGTTGTTCGATTTCGTTGTTCCATTTCGTTGTTCGATTTCGTTGTTCGATTTCGTTGTTCGATTTCGTTGTTCGTTGTTAGATTTCGTTGTTCGTTGTTAGATTTCGTTGTTCGTTGTTAGATTTCGTTGTTCTTTGTTCGATTTCGTGGTTCGAATTCGTTGTTCGAATTCGTTGTTCGATTTCGTTGTTCGATTTCGTTGTTCGATTTCGTTGTTCGATTTCGTTGTTCGATTTCGTTGTTCGATTTCGTTGTTCGTTGTTAGATTTCGTTGTTCGTTGTTAGATTTCGTTGTTCTTTGTTCGATTTCGTGGTTCGAATTCGTTGTTCGATTTCGTTGTTCGATTTCGTTGTTCGATTTCGTTGTTCGATTTCGTTGTTCGATTTCGTTGTTCGATTTCGTTGTTCGATTTCGTTGTTCGATTTCGTTGTTCGATTTCGTTGTTCGATTTCGTTGTTCGATTTCGTTGTTCGATTTCGTTGTTCGATTTCGTTGTTCGATTTCGTTGTTCGATTTCGTTGTTCGATTTCGTTGTTCGATTTCGTTGTTCGATTTCGTTGTTCGATTTCGTTGTTCGATTTCGTTGTTCGATTTCGTTGTTCCATTTCGTTGTTCGATTTCGTTGTTCGATTTCGTTGTTCGTTGTTTGATTTCGTTGTTCGTTGTTAGATTTCGTTGTTCGTTGTTAGATTTCGTTGTTCTTTGTTCGATTTCGTGGTTCGAATACGTTGTTCGATTTCGTTGTTCGATTTCGAAGTTCGATTTCGTTGTTCGATTTCGTTGTTCGATTTCGTTGTTCGATTTCGTTGTTCGATTTCGTTGTTCGATTTCGTTGTTCGATTTCGTTGTTCGATTTCGTTGTTCGATTTCGTTATTCGATTTCGTTGTTCGATTTCGTTGTTCGATTTCGTTGTTCGAATTCGTTGTTCGAATTCGTTGTTCGATTTCGTTGTTCGATTTCGTTGTTCGATTTCGTTGTTCGATTTCGTTGTTCGATTTCGTTGTTCGATTTCGTTGTTCGATTTCGTTGTTCGATTTCGTTGTTCGATTTCGTTGTTCGATTTCGTTGTTCGATTTCGTTGTTCGATTTCGTTGTTCGATTTCGTTGTTCGATTTCGTTGTTCGATTTCGTTGTTCGATTTCGTTGATCGATTTCGTTGTTCGATTTCGTTGTTCGATTTCGTTGTTCGATTTCGTTGTTCGATTTCGTTGTTCGATTTCGTTGTTCGATTTCGTTGTTCGAATTTGTTGTTCGATTTCGTTGTTCGATTTCGTGGTTCGAATTCGTTGTTCGAATTTGTTGTTCGATTTCGTTGTTCGATTTCGTTGTTCGATTTCGTTGTTCGATTTCGTTGTTCGATTTCGTTGTTCGATTTCGTTGTTCGATTTCGTTGTTCGATTTCGTTGTTCGATTTCGTTGTTCGATTTCGTTGTTCCATTTCGTTGTTCGATTTCGTTGTTCGATTTCGTTGTTCGATTTCGTTGTTCGATTTCGTTGTTCGATTTCGTTGTTCGATTTCGTTGTTCGATTTCGTTGTTCGATTTCGTTGTTCGATTTCGTTGTTCGATTTCGTTGTTCGATTTCGTTGTTCGATTTCGTTGTTCGATTTCGTTGTTCGATTTCGTTGTTCGATTTCGTTGTTCGATTTCGTTGTTCGATTTCGTTGTTCGATTTCGTTGTTCGATTTCGTTGTTCGATTTCGTTGTTCGATTTCGTTGTTCGATTTCGTTGTTCGATTTCGTTGTTCGATTTCGTTGTTCGATTTCGTTGTTCGATTTCGTTGTTCGATTTCGTTGTTCGATTTCGTTGTTCGATTTCGTTGATCGATTTCGTTGTTCGATTTCGTTGTTCGATTTCGTTGTTCGATTTCGTTGTTCGATTTCGTTGTTCGATTTCGTTGTTCGAATTCGTTGTTTGATTTCGTTGTTCGATTTCGTGGTTCGAATTCGTTGTTCGAATTCGTTGTTCGATTTCGTTGTTCGATTTCGTTGTTCGATTTCGTTGTTCGATTTCGTTGTTCGATTTCGTTGTTCGATTTCGTTGTTCGATTTCGTTGTTCGATTTCGTTGTTCGATTTCGTTGTTCGATTTCGTTGTTCCATTTCGTTGTTCGATTTCGTTGTTCGATTTCGTTGTTCGATTTCGTTGTTCGATTTCGTTGTTCGATTTCGTTGTTCGATTTCGTTGTTCGATTTCGTTGTTCCATTTCGTTGTTCGATTTCGTTGTTCGATTTCGTTGTTCGATTTCGTTGTTCGATTTCGTTGTTCCATTTCGTTGTTCGATTTCGTTGTTCGATTTCGTTGTTCGATTTCGTTGTTCGATTTCGTTGTTCGATTTCGTTGTTCGATTTCGTTGTTCGATTTCGTTGTTCGATTTCGTTGTTCGATTTCGTTGTTCGATTTCGTTGTTCGATTTCGTTGTTCCATTTCGTTGTTCGATTTCGTTGTTCGATTTCGTTGTTCGATTTCGTTGTTCGATTTCGTTGTTAGATTTCGTTGTTCGTTGTTAGATTTCGTTGTTCGATTTCGTTGTTAGATTTCGTTGTTCGTTGTTAGATTTCGTTGTTCGTTGTTAGATTTCGTTGTTCTTTGTTCGATTTCGTGGTTCGAATTCGTTGTTCGAATTCGTTGTTCGATTTCGTTGTTCGATTTCGTTGTTCGATTTCGTTGTTCGATTTCGTTGTTCGATTTCGTTGTTCGTTGTTAGATTTCGTTGTTCGTTGTTAGATTTCGTTGTTCTTTGTTCGATTTCGTGGTTCGAATTCGTTGTTCGATTTCGTTGTTCGATTTCGTTGTTCGATTTCGTTGTTCGATTTCGTTGTTCGATTTCGTTGTTCGATTTCGTTGTTCGATTTCGTTGTTCGATTTCGTTGTTCGATTTCGTTGTTCGATTTCGTTGTTCGATTTCGTTGTTCGATTTCGTTGTTCGATTTCGTTGTTCGATTTCGTTGTTCGATTTCGTTGTTCGATTTCGTTGTTCGATTTCGTTGTTCGATTTCGTTGTTCGATTTCGTTGTTCCATTTCGTTGTTCGATTTCGTTGTTCGATTTCGTTGTTCGATTTCGTTGTTCGATTTCGTTGTTCGTTGTTAGATTTCGTTGTTCGTTGTTAGATTTCGTTGTTCGTTGTTAGATTTCGTTGTTCTTTGTTCGATTTCGTGGTTCGAATACGTTGTTCGATTTCGTTGTTCGATTTCGAAGTTCGATTTCGTTGTTCGATTTCGTTGTTCGATTTCGTTGTTCGATTTCGTGGTTCGAATACGTTGTTCGATTTCGTTGTTCGATTTCGAAGTTCGATTTCGTTGTTCGATTTCGTTGTTCGATTTCGTTGTGCGATTTCGTTGTTCGATTTCGTTGTTCGATTTCGTTGTTCGATTTCGTTGTTCGATTTCGTTGTTCGATTTCGTTGTTCGATTTCGTTGTTCGATTTCGTTGTTCGATTTCGTTGTTCGATTTCGTTGTTCGATTTCGTTGTTCGATTTCGTTGTTCGATTTCGTTGTTCGATTTCGTTGTTCCATTTCGTTGTTCGATTTCGTTGTTCGATTTCGTTGTTCGATTTCGTTGTTCGATTTCGTTGTTAGATTTAGTTGTTCGTTGTTAGATTTCGTTGTTCGATTTCGTTGTTAGATTTCGTTGTTCGTTGTTAGATTTCGTTGTTCGTTGTTAGATTTCGTTGTTCTTTGTTCGATTTCGTGGCTCGAATTCGTTGTTCGATTTCGTTCGATTTTGTTGTTCGATTTCGTTGTTCGATTTCGTTGTTCGATTTCGTTGTTCGATTTCGTTGTTCGATTTCGTGGTTCGAATTCGTTGTTCGAATTCGTTGTTCGATTTCGTTGTTCGATTTCGTTGATCGATTTGGTTGTTCGATTTCGTTGTTCGATTTCGTTGTTCGATTTCGTTGTTCGATTTCGTTGTTCGATTTCGTTGTTCGATTTCGTTGTTCGATTTCGTTGTTCGATTTCGTTGTTCGATTTCGTTGTTCGATTTCGTTGTTCGATTTCGTTGTTCGATTTCGTTGTTCGATTTCGTTGTTCCATTTCGTTGTTCGATTTCGTTGTTCGATTTCGTTGTTCGATTTCGTTGTTCGATTTCGTTGTTAGATTTCGTTGTTCGTTGTTAGATTTCGTTGTTCGATTTCGTTGTTCGATTTCGTTGTTCGATTTCGTTGTTAGATTTCGTTGTTCGTTGTTAGATTTCGTTGTTCGTTGTTAGATTTCGTTGTTCGTTGTTAGATTTCGTTGTTCTTTGTTCGATTTCGTGGTTCGAATTCGTTGTTCGAATTCGTTGTTGGATTTCGTTGTTCGATTTCGTTGTTCGATTTCGTTGTTCGATTTCGTTGTTCGATTTCGTTGTGCGATTTCGTTGTTCGATTTCGTTGTTCGATTTCGAAGTTCGATTTCGTTGTTCGATTTCGTTGTTCGATTTCGTTGTTCGATTTCGTTCGATTTCGTTGTTCGATTTCGTTGTGCGATTTCGTTGTGCGATTTCGTTGTGCGATTTCGTTGTTCGATTTCGTTGTTCGATTTCGTTGTTCGATTTCGAAGTTCGATTTCGTTGTTCGATTTCGTTGTTCGATTTCGTTGTTCGATTTCGTTGTTCGAATTCGTTGTTCGAATTCGTTGTTCGATTTCGTTGTTGGATTTCGTTGTTCGATTTCGTTGTTCGATTTCGTTGTTCGATTTCGTTGTTCGATTTCGTTGTTCGATTTCGTTGTTCGATTTCGTTGTTCGATTTCGTTGTTCGATTTCGTTGTTCGATTTCGTTGTTCGATTTCGTTGTTCGATTTCGTTGTTCGATTCGTTATTCGATTTCGTTGTTCGATTTCGTTGTTCCATTTCGTTGTTCGATTTCGTTGTTCGATTTCGTTGTTCGATTTCGTTGTTCGATTTCGTTGTTCGATTTCGTTGTTCGATTTCGTTGTTCGATTTCGTTGTTCCATTTCGTTGTTCGATTTCGTTATTCGATTTCGTTGTTCGATTTCGTTGTTCGATTTCGTTGTTCGTTGTTAGATTTCGTTGTTCGTTGTTAGATTTCGTTGTCCGTTGTTAGATTTCGTTGTTCTTTGTTCGATTTCGTGGTTCGAATTCGTTGTTCGAATTCGTTGTTCGATTTCGTTGTTCGAATTCGTTGTTCGAATTCGTTGTTCGAATTCGTTGTTCGAATTCGTTGTTCGATTTCGTTGTTCGATTTCGTTGTTCGATTTCGTTGTTCGATTTCGTTGTTCGTTTTCGTTGTTCGATTTCGTTGTTCGATTTCGTTGTTCGATTTCGTTGTTCGATTTCGTTGTTCGATTCGTTATTCGATTTCGTTGTTCGATTTCGTTGTTCGATTTCGTTGTTCCATTTCGTTGTTCGATTTCGTTGTTCGATTTCGTTGTTCGATTTCGTTGTTCGTTGTTAGATTTCGTTGTTCGTTGTTAGATTTCGTTGTTCGTTGTTAGATTTCGTTGTTCTTTGTTCGATTTCGTGGTTCGAATTCGTTGTTCGATTTCGAAGTTCGATTTCGTTGTTCGATTTCGTTGTTCGATTTCGTTGTTCGATTTCGTTGTTCGATTTCGTTGTTCGATTTCGTTGTTCGATTTCGTTGTTCGATTTCGTTGTTCGATTTCGTTGTTCGATTTCGTTATTCGATTTCGTTGTTCGATTTCGTTGTTCGATTTCGTTGTTCGAATTCGTTGTTCGAATTCGTTGTTCGAATTCGTTGTTCGAATTCGTTGTTCGAATTCGTTGTTCGATTTCGTTGTTCGATTTCGTTGTTCGATTTCGTTGTTCGATTTCGTTGTTCGATTTCGTTGTTCGATTTCGTTGTTCGATTTCGTTGTTCGATTTCGTTGTTCGATTTCGTTGTTCGATTTCGTTGTTCGATTTCGTTGTTCGATTTCGTTGTTCGATTTCGTTGTTCGATTTCGTTGTTCGATTTCGTTGTTCGATTTCGTTGTTCGATTTCGTTGTTCGATTTCGTTGTTCGATTTCGTTGTTCGATTTCGTTGTTCGATTTCGTTGTTCGATTTCGTGGTTCGAATTCGTTGTTCGATTTCGTTGTTCGATTTCGAAGTTCGATTTCGTTGTTCGATTTCGTTGTTCGATTTCGTTGTTCGATTTCGTTGTTCGATTTCGTTGTTCGATTTCGTTATTCGATTTCGTTGTTCGATTTCGTTGTTCGATTTCGTTGTTCGATTTCGTTGTTCGAATTCGTTGTTCGAATTCGTTGTTCGAAATCGTTGTTCGATTTCGTTGTTCGATTTCGTTGTTCGATTTCGTTGTTCGATTTCGTTGTTCGATTTCGTTGTTCGATTTCGTTGTTCGATTTCGTTGTTCGATTTCGTTGTTCGATTTCGTTGTTCGATTTCGTTGTTCGATTTCGTTGTTCGATTTCGTTGTTCGATTTCGTTGTTCGATTTCGTTGTTCGATTTCGTTGTTCGATTTCGTTGTTCGATTTCGTTGTTCGAATTCGTTGTTCGATTTCGTTGTTCGATTTCGTGGTTCGAATTCGTTGTTCGAATTCGTTGTTCGATTTCGTTGTTCGATTTCGTTGTTCGATTTCGTTGTTCGATTTCGTTGTTCGATTTCGTTGTTCGATTTCGTTGTTCGATTTCGTTGTTCGATTTCGTTGTTCCATTTCGTTGTTCGATTTCGTTGTTCGATTTCGTTGTTCGATTTCGTTGTTCGATTTCGTTGTTCCATTTCGTTGTTCGATTTCGTTGTTCGATTTCGTTGTTCGATTTCGTTGTTCGATTTCGTTGTTAGATTTCGTTGTTCGTTGTTAGATTTCGTTGTTCGATTTCGTTGTTCGATTTCGTTGTTCGATTTCGTTGTTCGATTTCGTTGTGCGATTTCGTTGTTCGATTTCGTTGTTCGATTTCGTTGTTCGATTTCGTTGTTCGATTTCGTTGTTCGATTTCGTTGTTCGATTTCGTTGTTCGATTTCGTTGTTCGATTTCGTTGTTCGATTTCGTTGTTCGATTTCGTTGTTCGATTTCGTTGTTCGATTTCGTTGTTCGATTTCGTTGTTCCATTTCGTTGTTCGATTTCGTTGTTCGATTTCGTTGTTCGATTTCGTTGTTCGATTTCGTTGTTAGATTTCGTTGTTCGTTGTTAGATTTCGTTGTTCGATTTCGTTGTTAGATTTCGTTGTTCGTTGTTAGATTTCGTTGTTCGTTGTTAGATTTCGTTGTTCTTTGTTCGATTTCGTGGTTCGAATTCGTTGTTCGAATTCGTTGTTCGATTTCGTTGTTCGATTTCGTTGTTCGATTTCGTTGTTCGATTTCGTTGTTCGATTTCGTTGTTCGTTGTTAGATTTCGTTGTTCGTTGTTAGATTTCGTTGTTCTTTGTTCGATTTCGTGGTTCGAATTCGTTGTTCGATTTCGTTGTTCGATTTCGTTGTTCGATTTCGTTGTTCGATTTCGTTGTTCGATTTCGTTGTTCGATTTCGTTGTTCGATTTCGTTGTTCGATTTCGTTGTTCGATTTCGTTGTTCGATTTCGTTGTTCGATTTCGTTGTTCGATTTCGTTGTTCGATTTCGTTGTTCGATTTCGTTGTTCGATTTCGTTGTTCGATTTCGTTGTTCGATTTCGTTGTTCGATTTCGTTGTTCGATTTCGTTGTTCGATTTCGTTGTTCGATTTCGTTGTTCCATTTCGTTGTTCGATTTCGTTGTTCGATTTCGTTGTTCGATTTCGTTGTTCGTTGTTAGATTTCGTTGTTCGTTGTTAGATTTCGTTGTTCGTTGTTAGATTTCGTTGTTCTTTGTTCGATTTCGTGGTTCGAATACGTTGTTCGATTTCGTTGTTCGATTTCGAAGTTCGATTTCGTTGTTCGATTTCGTTGTTCGATTTCGTTGTTCGATTTCGTTGTTCGATTTCGTTGTTCGATTTCGTTGTTCGATTTCGTTGTTCGATTTCGTTATTCGATTTCGTTGTTCGATTTCGTTGTTCGATTTCGTTGTTCGAATTCGTTGTTCGAATTCGTTGTTCGATTTCGTTGTTCGATTTCGTTGTTCGATTTCGTTGTTCGATTTCGTTGTTCGATTTCGTTGTTCGATTTCGTTGTTCGATTTCGTTGTTCGATTTCGTTGTTCGATTTCGTTGTTCGATTTCGTTGTTCGATTTCGTTGTTCGATTTCGTTGTTCGATTTCGTTGTTCGATTTCGTTGTTCGATTTCGTTGTTCGATTTCGTTGTTCGATTTCGTTGATCGATTTCGTTGTTCGATTTCGTTGTTCGATTTCGTTGTTCGATTTCGTTGTTCGATTTCGTTGTTCGATTTCGTTGTTCGATTTCGTTGTTCGATTTCGTTGTTCGAATTTGTTGTTCGATTTCGTTGTTCGATTTCGTGGTTCGAATTCGTTGTTCGAATTTGTTGTTCGATTTCGTTGTTCGATTTCGTTGTTCGATTTCGTTGTTCGATTTCGTTGTTCGATTTCGTTGTTCGATTTCGTTGTTCGATTTCGTTGTTCGATTTCGTTGTTCGATTTCGTTGTTCGATTTCGTTGTTCCATTTCGTTGTTCGATTTCGTTGTTCGATTTCGTTGTTCGATTTCGTTGTTCGATTTCGTTGTTCGATTTCGTTGTTCGATTTCGTTGTTCGATTTCGTTGTTCGATTTCGTTGTTCGATTTCGTTGTTCGATTTCGTTGTTCGATTTCGTTGTTCGATTTCGTTGTTCGATTTCGTTGTTCGATTTCGTTGTTCGATTTCGTTGTTCGATTTCGTTGTTCGATTTCGTTGTTCGATTTCGTTGTTCGATTTCGTTGTTCGATTTCGTTGTTCGATTTCGTTGTTCGATTTCGTTGTTCGATTTCGTTGTTCGATTTCGTTGTTCGATTTCGTTGTTCGATTTCGTTGTTCGATTTCGTTGATCGATTTCGTTGTTCGATTTCGTTGTTCGATTTCGTTGTTCGATTTCGTTGTTCGATTTCGTTGTTCGATTTCGTTGTTCGATTTCGTTGTTCGAATTCGTTGTTTGATTTCGTTGTTCGATTTCGTGGTTCGATTTCGTGGTTCGAATTCGTTGTTCGAATTCGTTGTTCGATTTCGTTGTTCGATTTCGTTGTTCGATTTCGTTGTTCGATTTCGTTGTTCGATTTCGTTGTTCGATTTCGTTGTTCGATTTCGTTGTTCGATTTCGTTGTTCGATTTCGTTGTTCGATTTCGTTGTTCCATTTCGTTGTTCGATTTCGTTGTTCGATTTCGTTGTTCGATTTCGTTGTTCGATTTCGTTGTTCCATTTCGTTGTTCGATTTCGTTGTTCGATTTCGTTGTTCGATTTCGTTGTTCGATTTCGTTGTTCGATTTCGTTGTTCGATTTCGTTGTTCGATTTCGTTGTTCGATTTCGTTGTTCGATTTCGTTGTTCGATTTCGTTGTTCGATTTCGTTGTTCGATTTCGTTGTTCGATTTCGTTGTTCGATTTCGTTGTTCGATTTCGTTGTTCGATTTCGTTGTTCGATTTCGTTGTTCGATTTCGTTGTTCGATTTCGTTGTTCGATTTCGTTGTTCGATTTCGTTGTTCGATTTCGTTGATCGATTTCGTTGTTCGATTTCGTTGTTCGATTTCGTTGTTCGATTTCGTTGTTCGATTTCGTTGTTCCATTTCGTTGTTCGATTTCGTTGTTCGAATTCGTTGTTCGATTTCGTTGTTCGATTTCGTGGTTCGAATTCGTTGTTCGAATTCGTTGTTCGATTTCGTTGTTCGATTTCGTTGTTCGATTTCGTTGTTCGATTTCGTTGTTCGATTTCGTTGTTCGATTTCGTTGTTCGATTTCGTTGTTCGATTTCGTTGTTCGATTTCGTTGTTCGATTTCGTTGTTCGATTTCGTTGTTCGATTTCGTTGTTCCATTTCGTTGTTCGATTTCGTTGTTCGATTTCGTTGTTCGATTTCGTTGTTCCATTTCGTTGTTCGATTTCGTTGTTCGATTTCGTTGTTCGATTTCGTTGTTCGATTTCGTTGTTCGATTTCGTTGTTCGATTTCGTTGTTAGATTTCGGTGTTCGTTGTTAGATTTCGTTGTTAGATTTCGTTGTTCGATTTCGTTGTTCGATTTCGTTGTTCGATTTCGTTGTTCGATTTCGTTGTTAGATTTCGTTGTTCGTTGTTAGATTTCGTTGTTCGTTGTTAGATTTCGTTGTTCGTTGTTCGATTTCGTTGTTCGATTTCGTTGTTCGATTTCGTTGTTCGATTTCGTTGTTCGATTTCGTTGTTCGATTTCGTTGTTCGATTTCGTTGTTCGATTTCGTTGTTCGATTTCGTTGTTCGATTTCGTTGTTCGATTTCGTTGTTCGATTTCGTTCGATTTCGTTGTTCGATTTCGTTGTTCCATTTCGTTGTTCGATTTCGTTGTTCGATTTCGTTGTTCGATTTCGTTGTTCGATTTCGTTGTTCGATTTCGTTGTTAGATTTCGTTGTTCGTTGTTAGATTTCGTTGTTCGATTTCGTTGTTAGATTTCGTTGTTCGTTGTTAGATTTCGTTGTTCGTTGTTAGATTTCGTTGTTCGTTGTTAGATTTCGTTGTTCTTTGTTCGATTTCGTGGTTCGAATTCGTTGTTCGAATTCGTTGTTCGATTTCGTTGTTCGATTTCGTTGTTCGATTTCGTTGTTCGATTTCGTTGTTCGATTTCGTTGTTCGTTGTTAGATTTCGTTGTTCGTTGTTAGATTTCGTTGTTCTTTGTTCGATTTCGTGGTTCGAATTCGTTGTTCGATTTCGTTGTTCGATTTCGTTGTTCGATTTCGTTGTTCGATTTCGTTGTTCGATTTCGTTGTTCGATTTCGTTGTTCGATTTCGTTGTTCGATTTCGTTGTTCGATTTCGTTGTTCGATTTCGTTGTTCGATTTCGTTGTTCGATTTCGTTGTTCCATTTCGTTGTTCGATTTCGTTGTTCGATTTCGTTGTTCGATTTCGTTGTTCCATTTCGTTGTTCGATTTCGTTGTTCGATTTCGTTGTTCGATTTCGTTGTTCGACTTCGTTGTTCGATTTCGTTGTTCGATTTCGTTGTTAGATTTCGTTGTTCGTTGTTAGATTTCGTTGTTCGATTTCGTTGTTCGATTTCGTTGTTAGATTTCGTTGTTCGTTGTTAGATTTCGTTGTTCGATTTCGTTGTTCGATTTCGTGGTTCGAATTCGTTGTTCGATTTCGTTCGATTTTGTTGTTCGATTTCGTTGTTCGATTTCGTTGTTCGATTTCGTTGTTCGATTTCGTTGTTAGATTTCGTTGTTCGTTGTTAGATTTCGTTGTTCGATTTCGTTGTTCGATTTCGTTGTTCGATTTCGTTGTTCGATTTCGTTGTTAGATTTCGTTGTTCGTTGTTAGATTTCGTTGTTCGTTGTTAGATTTCGTTGTTCGTTGTTAGATTTCGTTGTTCTTTGTTCGATTTCGTGGTTCGAATTCGTTGTTCGATTTCGTTGTTCGATTTCGTTGTTCGATTTCGTTGTTCGATTTCGTTGTTCGATTTCGTTGTTCGATTTCGTTGTTCGATTTCGTTGTGCGATTTCGTTGTGCGATTTCATTGTTCGATTTCGAAGTTCGATTTCGTTGTTCGATTTCGTTGTTCGATTTCGTTGTTCGATTTCGTTGTTCGATTTCGTTGTTCGATTTCGTTGTTCGATTTCGTTGTTCGATTTCGTTGTTCGATTTCGTTGTTCGATTTCGTTGTTCGATTTCGTTGTTCCATTTCGTTGTTCGATTTCGTTGTTCGATTTCGTTGTTCGATTTCGTTGTTCCATTTCGTTGTTCGATTTCGTTGTTCGATTTCGTTGTTCGATTTCGTTGTTCGATTTCGTTGTTCGATTTCGTTGTTCGATTTCGTTGTTCGATTTCGTTGTTAGATTTCGGTGTTCGTTGTTAGATTTCGTTGTTAGATTTCGTTGTTCGATTTCGTTGTTCGAATTCGTTGTTCGATTTCGTTGTTCGATTTCGTGGTTCGAATTCGTTGTTCGAATTCGTTGTTCGATTTCGTTGTTCGATTTCGTTGTTCGATTTCGTTGTTCGATTTCGTTGTTCGATTTCGTTGTTCGATTTCGTTGTTCGATTTCGTTGTTCGATTTCGTTGTTCGATTTCGTTGTTCGATTTCGTTGTTCGATTTCGTTGTTCCATTTCGTTGTTCGATTTCGTTGTTCGATTTCGTTGTTCGATTTCGTTGTTCCATTTCGTTGTTCGATTTCGTTGTTCGATTTCGTTGTTCGATTTCGTTGTTCGATTTCGTTGTTCGATTTCTTTGTTCGATTTCGTTGTTAGATTTCGGTGTTCGATTTCGTTGTTAGATTTCGTTGTTCGTTGTTAGATTTCGTTGTTCGATTTCGTTGTTCGATTTCGTTGTTAGATTTCGTTGTTCGTTGTTAGATTTCGTTGTTCGATTTCGTTGTTCGATTTCGTGGTTCGAATTCGTTGTTCGATTTCGTTCGATTTTGTTGTTCGATTTCGTTGTTCGATTTCGTTGTTCGATTTCGTTGTTCGATTTCGTTGTTCGATTTCGTTGTTCCATTTCGTTGTTCGATTTCGTTGTTCGATTTCGTTGTTCGATTTCGTTGTTCGATTTCGTTGTTCCATTTCGTTGTTCGATTTCGTTGTTCGATTTCGTTGTTCGATTTCGTTGTTCGATTTCGTTGTTCGATTTCGTTGTTCGATTTCGTTGTTCGATTTCGTTGTTCGATTTCGTTGTTCGATTTCGTTGTTCGATTTCGTTGTTCGATTTCGTTGTTCGATTTCGTTGTTCGATTTCGTTGTTCGATTTCGTTGTTCGATTTCGTTGTTCGATTTCGTTGTTCGATTTCGTTGTTCGATTTCGTTGTTCGATTTCGTTGTTCGATTTCGTTGTTCGATTTCGTTGTTCGATTTCGTTGATCGATTTCGTTGTTCGATTTCGTTGTTCGATTTCGTTGTTCGATTTCGTTGTTCGATTTCGTTGTTCCATTTCGTTGTTCGATTTCGTTGTTCGAATTCGTTGTTCGATTTCGTTGTTCGATTTCGTGGTTCGAATTCGTTGTTCGAATTCGTTGTTCGATTTCGTTGTTCGATTTCGTTGTTCGATTTCGTTGTTCGATTTCGTTGTTCGATTTCGTTGTTCGATTTCGTTGTTCGATTTCGTTGTTCGATTTCGTTGTTCGATTTCGTTGTTCGATTTCGTTGTTCGATTTCGTTGTTCCATTTCGTTGTTCGATTTCGTTGTTCGATTTCGTTGTTCGATTTCGTTGTTCCATTTCGTTGTTCGATTTCGTTGTTCGATTTCGTTGTTCGATTTCGTTGTTCGATTTCGTTGTTCGATTTCGTTGTTCGATTTCGTTGTTAGATTTCGGTGTTCGTTGTTAGATTTCGTTGTTAGATTTCGTTGTTCGATTTCGTTGTTCGATTTCGTTGTTCGATTTCGTTGTTCGATTTCGTTGTTAGATTTCGTTGTTCGTTGTTAGATTTCGTTGTTCGTTGTTAGATTTCGTTGTTCGTTGTTCGATTTCGTTGTTCGATTTCGTTGTTCGATTTCGTTGTTCGATTTCGTTGTTCGATTTCGTTGTTCGATTTCGTTGTTCGATTTCGTTGTTCGATTTCGTTGTTCGATTTCGTTGTTCGATTTCGTTGTTCGATTTCGTTGTTCGATTTCGTTCGATTTCGTTGTTCGATTTCGTTGTTCCATTTCGTTGTTCGATTTCGTTGTTCGATTTCGTTGTTCGATTTCGTTGTTCGATTTCGTTGTTCGATTTCGTTGTTAGATTTCGTTGTTCGTTGTTAGATTTCGTTGTTCGATTTCGTTGTTAGATTTCGTTGTTCGTTGTTAGATTTCGTTGTTCGTTGTTAGATTTCGTTGTTCGTTGTTAGATTTCGTTGTTCTTTGTTCGATTTCGTGGTTCGAATTCGTTGTTCGAATTCGTTGTTCGATTTCGTTGTTCGATTTCGTTGTTCGATTTCGTTGTTCGATTTCGTTGTTCGATTTCGTTGTTCGTTGTTAGATTTCGTTGTTCGTTGTTAGATTTCGTTGTTCTTTGTTCGATTTCGTGGTTCGAATTCGTTGTTCGATTTCGTTGTTCGATTTCGTTGTTCGATTTCGTTGTTCGATTTCGTTGTTCGATTTCGTTGTTCGATTTCGTTGTTCGATTTCGTTGTTCGATTTCGTTGTTCGATTTCGTTGTTCGATTTCGTTGTTCGATTTCGTTGTTCGATTTCGTTGTTCCATTTCGTTGTTCGATTTCGTTGTTCGATTTCGTTGTTCGATTTCGTTGTTCCATTTCGTTGTTCGATTTCGTTGTTCGATTTCGTTGTTCGATTTCGTTGTTCGATTTCGTTGTTCGATTTCGTTGTTCGATTTCGTTGTTAGATTTCGTTGTTCGTTGTTAGATTTCGTTGTTCGATTTCGTTGTTCGATTTCGTTGTTAGATTTCGTTGTTCGTTGTTAGATTTCGTTGTTCGATTTCGTTGTTCGATTTCGTGGTTCGAATTCGTTGTTCGATTTCGTTCGATTTTGTTGTTCGATTTCGTTGTTCGATTTCGTTGTTCGATTTCGTTGTTCGATTTCGTTGTTAGATTTCGTTGTTCGTTGTTAGATTTCGTTGTTCGATTTCGTTGTTCGATTTCGTTGTTCGATTTCGTTGTTCGATTTCGTTGTTAGATTTCGTTGTTCGTTGTTAGATTTCGTTGTTCGTTGTTAGATTTCGTTGTTCGTTGTTAGATTTCGTTGTTCTTTGTTCGATTTCGTGGTTCGAATTCGTTGTTCGATTTCGTTGTTCGATTTCGTTGTTCGATTTCGTTGTTCGATTTCGTTGTTCGATTTCGTTGTTCGATTTCGTTGTTCGATTTCGTTGTGCGATTTCGTTGTGCGATTTCATTGTTCGATTTCGAAGTTCGATTTCGTTGTTCGATTTCGTTGTTCGATTTCGTTGTTCGATTTCGTTGTTCGATTTCGTTGTTCGATTTCGTTGTTCGATTTCGTTGTTCGATTTCGTTGTTCGATTTCGTTGTTCGATTTCGTTGTTCGATTTCGTTGTTCCATTTCGTTGTTCGATTTCGTTGTTCGATTTCGTTGTTCGATTTCGTTGTTCCATTTCGTTGTTCGATTTCGTTGTTCGATTTCGTTGTTCGATTTCGTTGTTCGATTTCGTTGTTCGATTTCGTTGTTCGATTTCGTTGTTCGATTTCGTTGTTAGATTTCGGTGTTCGTTGTTAGATTTCGTTGTTAGATTTCGTTGTTCGATTTCGTTGTTCGAATTCGTTGTTCGATTTCGTTGTTCGATTTCGTGGTTCGAATTCGTTGTTCGAATTCGTTGTTCGATTTCGTTGTTCGATTTCGTTGTTCGATTTCGTTGTTCGATTTCGTTGTTCGATTTCGTTGTTCGATTTCGTTGTTCGATTTCGTTGTTCGATTTCGTTGTTCGATTTCGTTGTTCGATTTCGTTGTTCGATTTCGTTGTTCCATTTCGTTGTTCGATTTCGTTGTTCGATTTCGTTGTTCGATTTCGTTGTTCCATTTCGTTGTTCGATTTCGTTGTTCGATTTCGTTGTTCGATTTCGTTGTTCGATTTCGTTGTTCGATTTCTTTGTTCGATTTCGTTGTTAGATTTCGGTGTTCGATTTCGTTGTTAGATTTCGTTGTTCGTTGTTAGATTTCGTTGTTCGATTTCGTTGTTCGATTTCGTTGTTAGATTTCGTTGTTCGTTGTTAGATTTCGTTGTTCGATTTCGTTGTTCGATTTCGTGGTTCGAATTCGTTGTTCGATTTCGTTCGATTTTGTTGTTCGATTTCGTTGTTCGATTTCGTTGTTCGATTTCGTTGTTCGATTTCGTTGTTAGATTTCGTTGTTCGTTGTTAGATTTCGTTGTTCGATTTCGTTGTTCGATTTCGTTGTTCGATTTCGTTGTTCGATTTCGTTGTTCGATTTCGTTGTTAGATTTCGTTGTTCGTTGTTAGATTTCGTTGTTCGTTGTTAGATTTCGTTGTTCGTTGTTAGATTTCGTTGTTCTTTGTTCGATTTCGTGGTTCGAATTCGTTGTTCGATTTCGTTGTTCGATTTCGTTGTTCGATTTCGTTGTTCGATTTCGTTGTTCGATTTCGTTGTTCGATTTCGTTGTGCGATTTCGTTGTGCGATTTCATTGTTCGATTTCGAAGTTCGATTTCGTTGTTCGATTTCGTTGTTCGATTTCGTTGTTCGATTTCGTTGTTCGATTTCGTTGTTCGATTTCGTTGTTCGATTTCGTTGTTCGATTTCGTTGTTCGATTTCGTTGTTCGATTTCGTTGTTCGATTTCGTTGTTCGATTTCGTTGTTCGATTTCGTTGTTCCATTTCGTTGTTCGATTTCGTTGTTCGATTTCGTTGTTCGATTTCGTTGTTCCATTTCGTTGTTCGATTTCGTTGTTCGATTTCGTTGTTCGATTTCGTTGTTCGATTTCGTTGTTCGATTTCGTTGTTCGATTTCGTTGTTAGATTTCGGTGTTCGTTGTTAGATTTCGTTGTTAGATTTCGTTGTTCGATTTCGTTGTTCGAATTCGTTGTTCGATTTCGTTGTTCGATTTCGTGGTTCGAATTCGTTGTTCGAATTCGTTGTTCGATTTCGTTGTTCGATTTCGTTGTTCGATTTCGTTGTTCGATTTCGTTGTTCGATTTCGTTGTTCGATTTCGTTGTTCGATTTCGTTGTTCGATTTCGTTGTTCGATTTCGTTGTTCGATTTCGTTGTTCGATTTCGTTGTTCGATTTCGTTGTTCGATTTCGTTGTTCGATTTCGTTGTTCGATTTCGTTGTTCCATTTCGTTGTTCGATTTCGTTGTTCGATTTCGTTGTTCGATTTCGTTGTTCGATTTCGTTGTTCGATTTCTTTGTTCGATTTCGTTGTTAGATTAGGGTGTTCGTTGTTAGATTTCGTTGTTAGATTTCGTTGTTCGATTTCGTTGTTCGATTTCGTTGTTCGATTTCGTTGTTCGATTTCGTTGTTAGATTTCGTTGTTCGTTGTTAGATTTCGTTGTTCGTTGTTAGATTTCGTTGTTCGTTGTTCGATTTCGTTGTTCGATTTCGTTGTTCGATTTCGTTGTTCGATTTCGTTGTTCGATTTCGATGTTCGATTTCGTTGTTCGATTTCGTTGTTCGATTTCGTTGTTCGATTTCGTTGTTCGATTTCGTTGTTCGATTTCGTTCGATTTCGTTGTTCGATTTCGTTGTTCCATTTCGTTGTTCGATTTCGTTGTTCGATTTCGTTGTTCGATTTCGTTGTTCGATTTCGTTGTTCGATTTCGTTGTTAGATTTCGTTGTTCGTTGTTAGATTTCGTTGTTCGATTTCGTTGTTAGATTTCGTTGTTCGTTGTTAGATTTCGTTGTTCGTTGTTAGATTTCGTTGTTCGTTGTTAGATTTCGTTGTTCTTTGTTCGATTTCGTGGTTCGAATTCGTTGTTCGAATTCGTTGTTCGATTTCGTTGTTCGATTTCGTTGTTCGATTTCGTTGTTCGATTTCGTTGTTCGATTTCGTTGTTCGTTGTTAGATTTCGTTGTTCGTTGTTAGATTTCGTTGTTCTTTGTTCGATTTCGTGGTTCGAATTCGTTGTTCGATTTCGTTGTTCGATTTCGTTGTTCGATTTCGTTGTTCGATTTCGTTGTTCGATTTCGTTGTTCAATTTCGTTGTTCGATTTCGTTGTTCGATTTCGTTGTTCGATTTCGTTGTTCGATTTCGTTGTTAGATTTCGTTGTTCGTTGTTAGATTTCGTTGTTCGTTGTTAGATTTCGTTGTTCGTTGTTAGATTTCGTTGTTCTTTGTTCGATTTCGTGGTTCGAATTCGTTGTTCAATTTCGTTGTTCGATTTCGTTGTTCGATTTCGTTGTTCGATTTCGTTGTTCGATTTCGTTGTTCGATTTCGTTGTTTGATTTCGTTGTGCGATTTCGTTGTGCGATTTCATTGTTCGATTTCGAAGTTCGATTTCGTTGTTCGATTTCGTTGTTCGATTTCGTTGTTCGATTTCGTTGTTCGATTTCGTTGTTCGATTTCGTTGTTCGATTTCGTTGTTCGATTTCGTTGTTCGATTTCGTTGTTCGATTTCGTTGTTCGATTTCGTTGTGCGATTTCGAAGTTCGATTTCGTTGTTCGATTTCGTTGTTCGATTTCGTTGTTCGATTTCGTTGTTCGATTTCGTTGTTCGATTTCGTTGTTCGAATTCGTTGTTCGAATTCGTTGTTCGAATTCGTTGTTCGATTTCGTTGTTCGATTTCGTTGTTCGATTTCGTTGTTCGATTTCGTTGTTCGATTTCGTTGTTCGATTTCGTTGTTCGATTTCGTTGTTCGATTTCGTTGTTCGATTTCGTTGTTCGATTTCGTTGTTCGATTTCGTTGTTCCATTTCGTTGTTCGATTTCGTTGTTCGATTTCGTTGTTCGATTTCGTTGTTCGATTTCGTTGTTCGATTTCGTTGTTCGATTTCGTTGTTAGATTTCGTTGTTCGTTGTTAGATTTCGTTGTTCGATTTCGTTGTTCGATTTCGTTGTTAGATTTCGTTGTTCGTTGTTAGATTTCGTTGTTCGATTTCGTTGTTCGATTTCGTGGTTCGAATTCGTTGTTCGATTTCGTTCGATTTTGTTGTTCGATTTCGTTGTTCGATTTCGTTGTTCGATTTCGTTGTTCGATTTCGTTGTTAGATTTCGTTGTTCGTTGTTAGATTTCGTTGTTCGATTTCGTTGTTCGATTTCGTTGTTCGATTTCGTTGTTCGATTTCGTTGTTAGATTTCGTTGTTCGTTGTTAGATTTCGTTGTTCGTTGTTAGATTTCGTTGTTCGTTGTTAGATTTCGTTGTTCGTTGTTAGATTTCGTTGTTCTTTGTTCGATTTCGTGGTTCGAATTCGTTGTTCGATTTCGTTGTTCGATTTCGTTGTTCGATTTCGTTGTTCGATTTCGTTGTTCGATTTCGTTGTTCGATTTCGTTGTGCGATTTCGTTGTGCGATTTCATTGTTCGATTTCGAAGTTCGATTTCGTTGTTCGATTTCGTTGTTCGATTTCGTTGTTCGATTTCGTTGTTCGATTTCGTTGTTCGATTTCGTTGTTGGATTTCGTTGTTCGATTTCGTTGTTCGATTTCGTTGTTCGATTTCGTTGTTCGATTTCGTTGTGCGATTTCGAAGTTCGATTTCGTTGTTCGATTTCGTTGTTCGATTTCGTTGTTCGATTTCGTTGTTCGATTTCGTTGTTCGAATTCGTTGTTCGAATTCGTTGTTCGAATTCGTTGTTCGATTTCGTTGTTCGATTTCGTTGTTCGATTTCGTTGTTCGATTTCGTTGTTCGATTTCGTTGTTCGATTTCGTTGTTCGATTTCGTTGTTCGATTTCGTTGTGCGATTTCGTTGTGCGATTTCATTGTTCGATTTCGAAGTTCGATTTCGTTGTTCGATTTCGTTGTTCGATTTCGTTGTTCGATTTCGTTGTTCGATTTCGTTGTTCGATTTCGTTGTTCGATTTCGTTGTTCGATTTCGTTGTTCGATTTCGTTGTGCGATTTCGTTGTTCGATTTCGTTGTTCGATTTCGAAGTTCGATTTCGTTGTTCGATTTCGTTGTTCGATTTCGTTGTTCGATTTCGTTGTTCGAATTCGTTGTTCGAATTCGTTGTTCGAATTCGTTGTTCGATTTCGTTGTTCGATTTCGTTGTTCGATTTCGTTGTTCGATTTCGTTGTTCGATTTCGTTTTTCGATTTCGTTGTTCGATTTCGTTGTTCGATTTCGTTGTTCGATTTCGTTGTTCGATTTCGTTGTTCGATTCGTTATTCGATTTCGTTGTTCGATTTAGTTGTTCGATTTCGTTGTTCGATTTCGTTGTTCCATTTCGTTGTTCGATTTCGTTGTTCGATTTCGTTGTTTGATTTCGTTGTTCGATTTCGTTGTTCGTTGTTAGATTTCGTTGTTCGTTGTTAGATTTCGTTGTTCGTTGTTAGATTTCGTTGTTCTTTGTTCGATTTCGTGGTTCGAATTCGTTGTTCGATTTCGTTGTTCGATTTCGAAGTTCGATTTCGTTGTTCGATTTCGTTGTTCGATTTCGTTGTTCGATTTCGTTGTTCGATTCGTTATTCGATTTCGTTGTTCGATTTCGTTGTTCGATTTCGTTGTTCCATTTCGTTGTTCGATTTCGTTGTTCGATTTCGTTGTTCGATTTCGTTGTTAGATTTCGTTGTTCGTTGTTAGATTTCGTTGTTCGATTTCGTTGTTAGATTTCGTTGTTCGATTTCGTTGTTAGATTTCGTTGTTCGTTGTTAGATTTCGTTGTTCGTTGTTAGATTTCGTTGTTCTTTGTTCGATTTCGTGGTTCGAATTCGTTGTTCGAATTCGTTGTTCGATTTCGTTGTTCGAATTCGTTGTTCGAATTCGTTGTTCGAATTCGTTGTTCGATTTCGTTGTTCGATTTCGTTGTTCGATTTCGTTGTTCGATTTCGTTGTTCGATTTCGTTGTTCGATTTCGTTGTTCGATTTCGTTGTTCGATTTCGTTGTTCGTTGTTAGATTTTTCGTTGTTCGTTGTTAGATTTCGTTGTTCTTTGTTCGATTTCGTGGTTCGAATCCGTTGTTCGAATTCGTTGTTCGATTTCGTTGTTCGATTTCGTTGTTCGATTTCGTTGTTCGATTTCGTGGTTCGAATTCGTTGTTCGAATTCGTTGTTCGATTTCGTTGTTCGATTTCGTTGTTCGATTTCGTTGTTCGATTTCGTTGTTCGATTTCGTTGTTCGATTTCGTTGTTCGATTTCGTTGTTCGATTTCGTTGTTCGATTTCGTTGTTCGATTTCTTTGTTCGATTTCGTTGTTCGATTTCGTTGTTCGATTTCGTTGTTTTAGATTTCGTTGTTCGTTGTTAGATTTCGTTGTTCGTTGTTAGATTTCGTTGTTCGTTGTTAGATTTCGTTGTGCTTTGTTCGATTTCGTGGTTCGAATTCGTTGTTCGAATTCGTTGTTCGATTTCGTTGTTCGATTTCGTTGTTCGATTTTGTTGTTTGATTTCGTTGTTCGATTTCGTTGTTCGATTTCGTTGTTCGATTTCGTTGTTCGATTTCGTTGTTCGATTTCGTTGTTCGATTTCGTTGTTCGATTTCGTTGTTCGATTTCGTTGTTCGATTTCGTTGTTCGATTTCGTTGTTCGATTTCGTTGTTCGATTTCGTTGTTCGATTTCGTTGTTCGATTTCGTTGTTCGATTTCGTTGTTCGATTTCGTTGTTCGATTCGTTGTTCGATTTCGTTGTTCGATTTCGTTGTTCGATTTCGTTGTTCCATTTCGTTGTTCGATTTCGTTGTTCGATTTCGTTGTTCGATTTCGTTGTTAGATTTCGTTGTTCGTTGTTAGATTTCGTTGTTCGATTTCGTTGTTCGATTTCGTTGTTAGATTTCGTTGTTCGTTGTTAGATTTCGTTGTTCGTTGTTAGATTTCGTTGTTCGTTGTTAGATTTCGTTGTTCTTTGTTCGATTTCGTGGTTCGAATTCGTTGTTCGAATTCGTTGTTCGATTTCGTTGTTCGAATTCGTTGTTCGAATTCGTTGTTCGAATTCGTTGTTCGATTTCGTTGTTCGATTTCGTTGTTCGATTTCGTTGTTCGATTTCGTTGTTCGTTTTCGTTGTTCGATTTCGTTGTTCGATTTCGTTGTTCGATTTCGTTGTTCGATTTCGTTGTTCGATTTCGTTGTTCGATTTCTTTGTTCGATTTCGTTGTTCGATTTCGTTGTTCGATTTCGTTGTTTTAGATTTCGTTGTTCGTTGTTAGATTTCGTTGTTCGTTGTTAGATTTCGTTGTTCGTTGTTAGATTTTGTTGTGCTTTGTTCGAATTCGTTGTTCGATTTCGTTGTTCGATTTCGTTGTTCGATTTCGTTGTTCGATTTCGTTGTTCGATTTCGTTGTTCGATTTCGTTGTTCGATTTCGTTGTTCGATTTCGTTGTTCGATTTCGTTGTTCGATTTCGTTGTTCGATTTCGTTGTTCGATTTCGTTGTTCGATTTCGTTGTTCGATTTCGTTGTTCGATTCGTTGTTCGATTTCGTTGTTCGATTTCGTTGTTCGATTTCGTTGTTCCATTTCGTTGTTCGATTTCGTTGTTCGATTTCGTTGTTCGATTTCGTTGTTAGATTTCGTTGTTCGTTGTTAGATTTCGTTGTTCGATTTCGTTGTTCGATTTCGTTGTTAGATTTCGTTGTTCGTTGTTAGATTTCGTTGTTCGTTGTTAGATTTCGTTGTTCGTTGTTAGATTTCGTTGTTCTTTGTTCGATTTCGTGGTTCGAATTCGTTGTTCGAATTCGTTGTTCGATTTCGTTGTTCGAATTCGTTGTTCGAATTCGTTGTTCGAATTCGTTGTTCGATTTCGTTGTTCGATTTCGTTGTTCGATTTCGTTGTTCGATTTCGTTGTTCGTTTTCGTTGTTCGATTTCGTTGTTCGATTTCGTTGTTCGATTTCGTTGTTCGATTTCGTTGTTCGATTTCTTTGTTCGATTTCGTTGTTGGATTTCGTTGTTCGATTTCGTTGTTCGATTTCGTTGTTCGATTCGTTATTCGATTTCGTTGTTCGATTTCGTTGTTCGATTTCGTTGTTCGATTTCGTTGTTCGATTTCGTTCTTCGATTTCGTTGTTCGATTTCGTTGTTCGATTTCGTTGTTCGATTTCGTTGTTCGATTTCGTTGTTCGATTTCGTTGTTCGATTTCGTTGTTCGATTTCGTTGTTCGATTTCGTTGTTCGATTTCGTTGTTCGATTTCGTTGTTCGATTCGTTGTTCGATTTCGTTGTTCGATTTCGTTGTTCGATTTCGTTGTTCCATTTCGTTGTTCGATTTCGTTGTTCGATTTCGTTGTTCGATTTCGTTGTTAGATTTCGTTGTTCGTTGTTAGATTTCGTTGTTCGATTTCGTTGTTCGATTTCGTTGTTAGATTTCGTTGTTCGTTGTTAGATTTCGTTGTTCGTTGTTAGATTTCGTTGTTCGTTGTTAGATTTCGTTGTTCTTTGTTCGATTTCGTGGTTCGAATTCGTTGTTCGAATTCGTTGTTCGATTTCGTTGTTCGAATTCGTTGTTCGAATTCGTTGTTCGAATTCGTTGTTCGATTTCGTTGTTCGATTTCGTTGTTCGATTTCGTTGTTCGATTTCGTTGTTCGTTTTCGTTGTTCGATTTCGTTGTTCGATTTCGTTGTTCGATTTCGTTGTTCGATTTCGTTGTTCGATTTCGTTGTTCGATTTCTTTGTTCGATTTCGTTGTTCGATTTCGTTGTTCGATTTCGTTGTTTTAGATTTCGTTGTTCGTTGTTAGATTTCGTTGTTCGTTGTTAGATTTCGTTGTTCGTTGTTAGATTTTGTTGTGCTTTGTTCGAATTCGTTGTTCGATTTCGTTGTTCGATTTCGTTGTTCGATTTCGTTGTTCGATTTCGTTGTTCGATTTCGTTGTTCGATTTCGTTGTTCGATTTCGTTGTTCGATTTCGTTGTTCGATTTCGTTGTTCGATTTCGTTGTTCGATTTCGTTGTTCGATTTCGTTGTTCGATTTCGTTGTTCGATTTCGTTGTTCGATTTCGTTGTTCGATTCGTTGTTCGATTTCGTTGTTCGATTTCGTTGTTCGATTTCGTTGTTCCATTTCGTTGTTCGATTTCGTTGTTCGATTTCGTTGTTCGATTTCGTTGTTAGATTTCGTTGTTCGTTGTTAGATTTCGTTGTTCGATTTCGTTGTTCGATTTCGTTGTTAGATTTCGTTGTTCGTTGTTAGATTTCGTTGTTCGTTGTTAGATTTCGTTGTTCGTTGTTAGATTTCGTTGTTCTTTGTTCGATTTCGTGGTTCGAATTCGTTGTTCGAATTCGTTGTTCGATTTCGTTGTTCGAATTCGTTGTTCGAATTCGTTGTTCGAATTCGTTGTTCGATTTCGTTGTTCGATTTCGTTGTTCGATTTCGTTGTTCGATTTCGTTGTTCGTTTTCGTTGTTCGATTTCGTTGTTCGATTTCGTTGTTCGATTTCGTTGTTCGATTTCGTTGTTCGATTTCTTTGTTCGATTTCGTTGTTGGATTTCGTTGTTCGATTTCGTTGTTCGATTTCGTTGTTCGATTCGTTATTCGATTTCGTTGTTCGATTTCGTTGTTCGATTTCGTTGTTCCATTTCGTTGTTCGATTTCGTTGTTCGATTTCGTTGTTCGATTTCGTTGTTCGATTTCGTTGTTCGATTTCGTTGTTCGATTTCGTTGTTCGATTTCGTTGTTCGTTGTTAGATTTCGTTGTTCGTTGTTAGATTTCGTTGTTCGTTGTTAGATTTCGTTGTTCTTTGTTCGATTTCGTGGTTCGAATTCGTTGTTCGATTTCGTTGTTCGATTTCGAAGTTCGATTTCGTTGTTCGATTTCGTTGTTCGATTTCGTTGTTCGATTTCGTTGTTCGATTCGTTATTAGATTTCGTTGTTCGATTTCGTTGTTCGATTTCGTTGTTCCATTTCGTTGTTCGATTTCGTTGTTCGATTTCGTTGTTCGATTTCGTTGTTCGATTTCGTTGTTAGATTTCGTTGTTCGTTGTTAGATTTCGTTGTTCGATTTCGTTGTTAGATTTCGTTGTTCGATTTCGTTGTTAGATTTCGTTGTTCGTTGTTAGATTTCGTTGTTCGTTGTTGGATTTCGTTGTTCTTTGTTCGATTTCGTGGTTCGAATTCGTTGTTCGAATTCGTTGTTCGATTTCGTTGTTCGAATTCGTTGTTCGAATTCGTTGTTCGAATTCGTTGTTCGATTTCGTTGTTCGATTTCGTTGTTCGATTTCGTTGTTCGATTTCGTTGTTCGATTTCGTTGTTCGATTTCGTTGTTCGATTTCGTTGTATTTCGTTGTTCGATTTCGTTGTTCGATTTCGTTGTTCGATTTCGTTGTTCGATTTCGTTGTTCGATTTCGCTGTTCGATTTCGTTGTTCGATTTCGTTGTTCGATTTCGTTGTATTTCGTTGTTCGATTTCGTTGTTCGATTTCGTTGTTCGATTTCGTTGTTCGATTTCGTTGTTCGATTTCGTTGTTCGATTTCGTTGTTCGATTTCGTTGTTCGATTTCGTTGTTCGATTACGTTGTTCGATTTCGTTGTTCGATTTCGTTGTTCGATTTCGTTGTTCGATTTCGTTGTTCCATTTCGTTGTTCGATTTCGTTGTTCGATTTCGTTGTTCGATTTCGTTGTTCCATTTCGTTGTTCGATTTCGTTGTTCGATTTCGTTGTTCGATTTCGTTGTTCGATTTCGTTGTTCGATTTCGTTGTTCGATTTCGTTGTTAGATTTCGTTGTTCGTTGTTAGATTTCGTTGTTCGATTTCGTTGTTCGATTTCTTTGTTCGATTTCGTTGTTCGATTTCGTTGTTCGATTTCGTTGTTCGATTTCGTTGTTAGATTTCGTTGTTCGTTGTTAGATTTCGTTGTTCGATTTCGTTGTTCGATTTCGTTGTCCGATTTCGTTGTTAGATTTCGTTGTTCGTTGTTAGATTTCGTTGTTCGTTGTTAGATTTCGCTGTTCGTTGTTAGATTTCGTTGTTCTTTGTTCGATTTCGTGGTTCGAATTCGTTGTTCGATTTCGTTCGATTTTGTTGTTCGATTTCGTTGTTCGATTTCGTTGTTCGATTTCGTTGTTCGATTTCGTTGTTCGATTTCGTTGTTCGTTGTTAGATTTCGTTGTTCGATTTCGTTGTTCGATTTCGTTGTTAGATTTCGTTGTTCGTTGTTAGATTTCGTTGTTCGTTGTTAGATTTCGTTGTTCTTTGTTCGATTTCGTGGTTCGAATTCGTTGTTCGAATTCGTTGTTCGATTTCGTTGTTCGAATTCGTTGTTCGAATTCGTTGTTCGATTTCGTTGTTCGATTTCGTTGTTCGATTTCGTTGTTCGATTTCGTTGTTCGTTTTCGTTGTTCGATTTCGTTGTTCGATTTCGTTGTTCGATTTCGTTGTTCGATTTCGTAGTTCGATTTCGTTGTTCGATTTCGTTGTTCGATTTCGTTGTTCGATTTCGTTGTTCGATTTCGTTGTTCGATTCGTTATTCGATTTCGTTGTTCGATTTCGTTGTTCGATTTCGTTGTTCCATTTCGTTGTTCGATTTCGTTGTTCGATTTCGTTGTTCGATTTCGTTGTTCGATTTCCTTGTTCGATTTCGTTGTTCGATTTCGTTGTTCGTTGTTAGATTTCGTTGTTCGTTGTTAGATTTCGTTGTTCGTTGTTAGATTTCGTTGTTCTTTGTTCGATTTCGTGGTTCGAATTCGTTGTTCGATTTCGTTGTTCGATTTCGTTGTTCGATTTCGTTGTTCGATTTCGTTGTTCGAATTCGTTGTTCGATTTCGTTGTTCGATTTCGTTGTTCGATTTCGTTGTTCGATTTCGTTGTTCGATTTCGTTGTTCGATTTCGTTGTTCGATTTCGTTGTTCGATTTCGTTGTTCGATTTCGTTGTTCGATTTCGTTGTTCGATTTCGTTGTTCGATTTCGTTGTTCGATTTCGTTGTTCGATTTCGTTGTTCGATTTCGTTGTTCGATTTCGTTGTTCGATTTCGTTGTTCGATTTCGTTGTTCGATTTCGTTGTTCGATTTCGTTGTTCCATTTCGTTGTTCGATTTCGTTGTTCGATTTCGTTGTTCGATTTCGTTGTTCGATTTCGTTGTTCGATTTCGTTGTTCGATTTCGTTGTTCGATTTCGTTGTTCGATTTCGTTGTTCGATTTCGTTGTTCGATTTCGTTGTTAGATTTCGTTGTTCGTTGTTAGATTTCGTTGTTCGATTTCGTTGTTCGATTTCGTTGTTCGATTTCGTTGTTCGATTTCGTTGTTAGATTTCGTTGTTCGTTGTTAGATTTCGTTGTTCGTTGTTAGATTTCGTTGTTCGATTTCGTTGTTCGATTTCGTTGTTCGATTTCGTTGTTCGATTTCGTTGTTCGATTTCGTTGTTCGATTTCGTTGTTAGATTTCGTTGTTCGTTGTTAGATTTCGTTGTTCGTTGTTAGATTTCGTTGTTCGTTGTTAGATTTCGTTGTTCTTTGTTCGATTTCGTGGTTCGAATTCGTTGTTCGAATTCGTTGTTCGATTTCGTTGTTCGATTTCGTTGTTCGATTTCGTTGTTCGATTTCGTGGTTCGAATTCGTTGTTCGAATTCGTTGTTCGATTTCGTTGTTCGATTTCGTTGTTCGATTTTGTTGTTCGATTTCGTTGTTCGATTTCGTTGTTCGATTTCGTTGTTCGATTTCGTTGTCCGATTTCGTTGTTCGATTTCGTTGTTCGATTTCGTTGTTCGATTTCGTTGTTCGATTTCGTTGTTCGATTTCTTTGTTCGATTTCGTTGTTCGATTTCGTTGTTCGATTTCGTTGTTAGATTTCGTTGTTCGTTGTTAGATTTCGTTGTTCGTTGTTAGATTTCGTTGTTCGTTGTTAGATTTCGTTGTGCTTTGTTCGATTTCGTGGTTCGAATTCGTTGTTCGATTTCGTTGTTCGATTTCGTTGTTCGATTTTGTTGTTCGATTTCGTTGTTCGATTTCGTTGTTCGATTTCGTTGTTCGATTTCGTTGTTCGATTTCGTTGTTCGATTTCGTTGTTCGATTTCGTTGTTCGATTTCGTTGTTCGATTTCGTTGTTCGATTTCGTTGTTCGATTTCGTTGTTCGATTTCGTTGTTCGATTTCGTTGTTCGATTTCGTTGTTCGATTTCGTTGTTCCATTTCGTTGTTCGATTTCGTTGTTCGATTTCGTTGTTCGATTTCGTTGTTCGATTTCGTTGTTCGATTTCGTTGTTCGATTTCGTTGTTCGATTTCGTTGTTCGATTTCGTTGTTCGATTTCGTTGTTCGATTTCGTTGTTAGATTTCGTTGTTCGTTGTTAGATTTCGTTGTTCGATTTCGTTGTTCGATTTCGTTGTTCGATTTCGTTGTTCGATTTCGTTGTTCGATTTCGTTGTTAGATTTCGTTGTTCGTTGTTAGATTTCGTTGTTCGTTGTTAGATTTCGTTGTTCGATTTCGTTGTTCGATTTCGTTGTTCGATTTCGTTGTTCGATTTCGTTGTTCGATTTCGTTGTTCGATTTCGTTGTTAGATTTCGTTGTTCGTTGTTAGATTTCGTTGTTCGTTGTTAGATTTCGTTGTTCGTTGTTAGATTTCGTTGTTCTTTGTTCGATTTCGTGGTTCGAATTCGTTGTTCGAATTCGTTGTTCGATTTCGTTGTTCGATTTCGTTGTTCGATTTCGTTGTTCGATTTCGTGGTTCGAATTCGTTGTTCGAATTCGTTGTTCGATTTCGTTGTTCGATTTCGTTGTTCGATTTTGTTGTTCGATTTCGTTGTTCGATTTCGTTGTTCGATTTCGTTGTTCGATTTCGTTGTCCGATTTCGTTGTTCGATTTCGTTGTTCGATTTCGTTGTTCGATTTCGTTGTTCGATTTCGTTGTTCGATTTCTTTGTTCGATTTCGTTGTTCGATTTCGTTGTTCGATTTCGTTGTTAGATTTCGTTGTTCGTTGTTAGATTTCGTTGTTCGTTGTTAGATTTCGTTGTTTGTTGTTAGATTTCGTTGTGCTTTGTTCGATTTCGTGGTTCGAATTCGTTGTTCGATTTCGTTGTTCGATTTCGTTGTTCGATTTTGTTGTTCGATTTCGTTGTTCGATTTCGTTGTTCGATTTCGTTGTTCGATTTCGTTGTTCGATTTCGTTGTTCGATTTCGTTGTTCGATTTCGTTGTTCGATTTCGTTGTTCGATTTCGTTGTTCGATTTCGTTGTTCGATTTCGTTGTTCGATTTCGTTGTTCGATTTCGTTGTTCGATTTCGTTGTTCGATTTCGTTGTTCGATTTCGTTGTTCGATTTCGTTGTTCGATTTCGTTGTTCGATTTCGTTGTTAGATTTCGTTGTTCGTTGTTAGATTTCGTTGTTCGTTGTTAGATTTCGTTGTTCGTTGTTAGATTTCGTTGTGCTTTGTTCGATTTCGTGGTTCGAATTCGTTGTTCGATTTCGTTGTTCGATTTCGTTGTTCGATTTTGTTGTTCGATTTCGTTGTTCGATTTCGTTGTTCGATTTCGTTGTTCGATTTCGTTGTTCGATTTCGTTGTTCGATTTCGTTGTTCGATTTCGTTGTTCGATTTCGTTGTTCGATTTCGTTGTTCGATTTCGTTGTTCGATTTCGTTGTTCGATTTCGTTGTTCGATTTCGTTGTTCGATTTCGTTGTTCGATTTCGTTGTTCGATTTCGTTGTTCGATTTCGTTGTTCGATTTCGTTGTTCGATTTCGTTGTTCGATTCGTTGTTCGATTTCGTTGTTCGATTTCGTTGTTCGATTTCGTTGTTCCATTTCGTTGTTCGATTTCGTTGTTCGATTTCGTTGTTCGATTTCGTTGTTAGATTTCGTTGTTCGTTGTTAGATTTCGTTGTTCGATTTCGTTGTTCGATTTCGTTGTTAGATTTCGTTGTTCGTTGTTAGATTTCGTTGTTCGTTGTTAGATTTCGTTGTTCTTTGTTCGATTTCGTGGTTCGAATTCGTTGTTCGAATTCGTTGTTCGATTTCGTTGTTCGAATTCGTTGTTCGAATTCGTTGTTCGAATTCGTTGTTCGATTTCGTTGTTCGATTTCGTTGTTCGATTTCGTTGTTCGATTTCGTTGTTCGTTTTCGTTGTTCGATTTCGTTGTTCGATTTCGTTGTTCGATTTCGTTGTTCGATTTCGTTGTTCGATTTCGTTGTTCGATTTCGTTGTTCGATTTCGTTGTTCGATTTCGTTGTTCGATTTCGTTGTTCGATTCGTTATTCGATTTCGTTGTTCGATTTCGTTGTTCGATTTCGTTGTTCGATTTCGTTGTTCGATTTCGTTGTTCGATTTCGTTGTTCGTTGTTAGATTTCGTTGTTCGTTGTTAGATTTCGTTGTTCGTTGTTAGATTTCGTTGTTCTTTGTTCGATTTCGTGGTTCGAATTCGTTGTTCGATTTCGTTGTTCGATTTCGTTGTTCGATTTCGTTGTTCGATTTCGTTGTTCGATTTCGTTGTTCGATTTCGTTGTTCGATTTCGTTGTTCGAATTCGTTGTTCGAATTCGTTGTTCGATTTCGTTGTTCGATTTCGTTGTTCGATTTCGTTGTTCGATTTCGTTGTTCGATTTCGTTGTTCGATTTCGTTGTTCGATTTCGTTGTTCGATTTCGTTGTTCGATTTCGTTGTTCGATTTCGTTGTTCGATTTCGTTGTTCGATTTCGTTGTTCGATTTCGTTGTTCGATTTAGTTGTTCGATTTCGTTGTTCGATTTCGTTGTTCGATTTCGTTGTTCGATTTCGTTGTTCGATTTCGTTGTACGATTTCGTTGTTCGATTTCGTTGTTCGATTTCGTTGTTCGATTTCGTTGTTCGATTTCGTTGTTCGATTTCGTTGTTCCATTTCGTTGTTCGATTTCGTTGTTCGATTTCGTTGTTCGATTTCGTTGTTCGATTTCGTTGTTCCATTTCGTTGTTCGATTTCGTTGTTCGATTTCGTTGTTCGATTTCGTTGTTCGATTTCGTTGTTCGATTTCGTTGTTAGATTTCGTTGTTCGTTGTTAGATTTCGTTGTTCGATTTCGTTGTTCGATTTCGTTGTTCGATTTCGTTGTTCGATTTCGTTGTTCGATTTCGTTGTTCGATTTCGTTGTTAGATTTCGTTGTTCGTTGTTAGATTTCGTTGTTCGATTTCGTTGTTCGATTTCGTTGTTCGATTTCGTTGTTCGATTTCGTTGTTCGATTTCGTTGTTAGATTTCGTTGTTCGTTGTTAGATTTCGTTGTTCGATTTCGTTGTTCGATTTCGTTGTTCGATTTCGTTGTTCGATTTCGTTGTTAGATTTCGTTGTTCGTTGTTAGATTTCGTTGTTCGTTGTTAGATTTCGTTGTTCGTTGTTAGATTTCGTTGTTCTTTGTTCGATTTCGTGGTTCGAATTCGTTGTTCGAATTCGTTGTTCGATTTCGTTGTTCGATTTCGTTGTTCGATTTCGTTGTTCGATTTCGTTGTTCGATTTCGTTGTTCGATTTCGTTGTTCGATTTCGTTGTGCGATTTCGTTGTTCGATTTCGTTGTTCGATTTTGTTGTTCGATTTCGAAGTTCGATTTCGTTGTTCGATTTCGTTGTTCGATTTCGTTGTTCGATTTCGTTGTTCGATTTCGTTGTTCGATTTCGTTGTTCGATTTCGTTGTTCGATTTCGTTGTTCGATTTCGTTGTGCGATTTCGTTGTTCGATTTCGAAGTTCGATTTCGAAGTTCGATTTCGTTGTTCGATTTCGTTGTTCGATTTCGTTGTTCGATTTCGTTGTTCGATTTCGTTGTTCGAATTCGTTGTTCGAATTCGTTGTTCGAATTCGTTGTTCGATTTCGTTGTTCGATTTCGTTGTTCGATTTCGATGTTCGATTTCGTTGTTCCATTTCGTTGTTCGATTTCGTTGTTCGATTTCGTTGTTCGATTTCGTTGTTCGATTTCGTTGTTCGATTTCGTTGTTCGATTTCGTTGTTAGATTTCGTTGTTCGTTGTTAGATTTCGTTGTTCGATTTCGTTGTTCGATTTCGTTGTTCGATTTCGTTGTTCGATTTCGTTGTTAGATTTCGTTGTTCGTTGTTAGATTTCGTTGTTCGTTGTTAGATTTCGTTGTTCGTTGTTAGATTTCGTTGTTCTTTGTTCGATTTCGTGGTTCGAATTCGTTGTTCGAATTCGTTGTTCGATTTCGTTGTTCGATTTCGTTGTTCGATTTCGTTGTTCGATTTCGTTGTTCGATTTCGTTGTTCGATTTCGTTGTGCGATTTCGTTGTTCGATTTCGTTGTTCGATTTCGAAGTTCGATTTCGTTGTTCGATTTCGTTGTTCGATTTCGTTGTTCGATTTCGTTGTTCGATTTCGTTGTTCGACTTCGTTGTTCGATTTGGTTGTTCGATTTCGTTGTTCGATTTCGTTGTTCGATTTCGAAGTTCGATTTCGTTGTTCGATTTCGTTGTTCGATTTCGTTGTTCGATTTCGTTGTTCGATTTCGTTGTTCGATTTCGTTGTTCGATTTCGTTGTTCGAATTCGTTGTTCGAATTCGTTGTTCGAATTCGTTGTTCGATTTCGTTGTTCGATTTCGTTGTTCGATTTCGTTGTTCGATTTCGTTGTTCGATTTCGTTGTTCGATTTCGTTGTTCGATTTCGTTGTTCGATTTCGTTGTTCGATTTCGTTGTTCGATTTCGTTGTTCGATTTCGTTGTTCGATTTCGTTGTTCGATTTCGTTGTTCGATTCGTTATTCGATTTCGTTGTTTGATTTCGTTGTTCGATTTCGTTGTTCCATTTCGTTGTTCGATTTCGTTGTTCGATTTCGTTGTTCGATTTCGTTGTTCGATTTTGTTGTTCGTTGTTAGATTTCGTTGTTAGATTTCGTTGTTCGTTGTTAGATTTCGTTGTTCTTCGATTTCGTGGTTCGAATTCGTTGTTCGAATACGTTGTTCGATTTCGTTGTTCGATTTCGTTGTTCGATTTCGTTGCTCGATTTCGTTGTTCGATTTCGTTGTTCGATTTCGTTGTTCGATTTCGTTGTTCGATTTCGTTGTTCGATTTCGTTGTTCGATTTCGTTGTTCGATTTCGTTGTTCGATTTCGTTGTTCGATTTTGTTGTTCGATTTCGTTGTTCGATTTCGTTGTTCGATTTCGTTGTTCGATTTCGTTGTTCGATTTCGTTGTTCGATTTCGTTGTTCGATTTCGTTGTTCGATTTGGTTGTTCGATTTCGTTGTTCGACTTCGTTGTTCGATTTCGTTGTTCGATTCGTTATTCGATTTCGTTGTTCGATTTCGTTGTTCGATTTCGTTGTTCCATTTCGTTGTTCGATTTCGTTGTTCGATTTCGTTGTTCGATTTCGTTGTTCGATTTCGTTGTTCGATTTTGTTGTTCGTTGTTAGATTTCGTTGTTCGTTGTTAGATTTCGTTGTTCGTTGTTAGATTTCGTTGTTCTTTGTTCGATTTCGTGGTTCGAATTCGTTGTTCGATTTCGTTGTTCGATTTCGAAGTGCGATTTCGTTGTTCGATTTCGTTGTTCGATTTCGTTGTTCGATTTCGTTGTTCGATTTCGTTGTTCGATTTCGTTGTTCGATTTCGTTGTTCGATTTCGTTGTTCGATTTCGTTGTTCGATTTCGTTGTTCGATTTCGTTGTTCGATTTCGTTGTTCGATTTCGTTGTTCGACTTCGTTGTTCGATTTGGTTGTTCGATTTCGTTGTTCGATTTCGTTGTGCGATTTCGTTGTTCGATTTCGTTGTTCGATTTCGTTGTTCGATTTCGTTGTTCGATTTCGTTGTTCGATTTCGTTGTTCGATTTCGTTGTTCGATTTCGTTGTTCGAATTCGTTGTTCGAATTCGTTGTTCGATTTCGTTGTTCGATTTCGTTGTTCGATTTCGTTGTTCGATTTCGTTGTTCGATTTCGTTGTTCGATTTCGTTGTTCGATTTCGTTGTTCGATTTCGTTGTTCGATTTCGTTGTTCGATTTCGTTGTTCGATTTCGTTGTTCGATTTCGTTGTTCGATTTCGTTGTTCGATTCGTTATTCGATTTCGTTGTTTGATTTCGTTGTTCGATTTCGTTGTTCCATTTCGTTGTTCGATTTCGTTGTTCGATTTCGTTGTTCGATTTCGTTGTTCGATTTTGTTGTTCGTTGTTAGATTTCGTTGTTCGTTGTTAGATTTCGTTGTTCGTTGTTAGATTTCGTTGTTCTTCGATTTCGTGGTTCGAATTCGTTGTTCGAATACGTTGTTCGATTTCGTTGTTCGATTTCGTTGTTCGATTTCGTTGCTCGATTTCGTTGTTCGATTTCGTTGTTCGATTTCGTTGTTCGATTTCGTTGTTCGATTTCGTTGTTCGATTTCGTTGTTCGATTTCGTTGTTCGATTTCGTTGTTCGATTTCGTTGTTCGATTTCGTTGTTCGATTTCGTTGTTCGATTTCGTTGTTCGATTTCGTTGTTCGATTTCGTTGTTCGATTTCGTTGTTCGATTTGGTTGTTCGATTTCGTTGTTCGACTTCGTTGTTCGATTTCGTTGTTCGATTCGTTATTCGATTTCGTTGTTCGATTTCGTTGTTCGATTTCGTTGTTCCATTTCGTTGTTCGATTTCGTTGTTCGATTTCGTTGTTCGATTTCGTTGTTCGATTTCGTTGTTCGATTTTGTTGTTCGTTGTTAGATTTCGTTGTTCGTTGTTAGATTTCGTTGTTCGTTGTTAGATTTCGTTGTTCTTTGTTCGATTTCGTGGTTCGAATTCGTTGTTCGATTTCGTTGTTCGATTTCGAAGTGCGATTTCGTTGTTCGATTTCGTTGTTCGATTTCGTTGTTCGATTTCGTTGTTCGATTTCGTTGTTCGATTTCGTTGTTCGATTTCGTTGTTCGATTTCGTTGTTCGATTTCGTTGTTCGATTTCGTTGTTCGATTTCGTTGTTCGATTTCGTTGTTCGATTTCGTTGTTCGATTTCGTTGTTCGATTTCGTTGTTCGATTTCGATGTTCGATTTCGTTGTTCGATTTCGTTGTTCGATTTCGTTGTTCGATTTCGTTGTTAGATTTCGTTGTTCGTTGTTAGATTTCGTTGTTCGATTTCGTTGTTCGATTTCGTTGTTCGATTTCGTTGTTCGATTTCGTTGTTCCATTTCGTTGTTCGATTTCGTTGTTCGATTTCGTTGGTCCATTTCGTTGTTCGATTTCGTTGTTCGATTTCGTTGTTCGATTTCGTTGTTCGATTTCGTTGTTAGATTTCGTTGTTCGTTGTTAGATTTCGTTGTTCGATTTCGTTGTTCGATTTCGTTGTTCGATTTCGTTGTTCGATTTCGTTGTTCGATTTCGTTGTTAGATTTCGTTGTTCGATTTCGTTGTTCGATTTCGTTGTTCCATTTCGTTGTTCGATTTCGTTGTTTGATTTCGTTGTTCGATTTCGTTGTTCGATTTCGTTGTTCGATTTGGTTGTTCGATTTTCTTTGTTCGATTTGATTGTTCGATTTCGTTGATCGATTTCGTTTTTCGATTTCGTTGTTCGATTTCGTTGTTCCATTTCGTTGTTCGATTTCGTTGTTCGATTTCGTTGTTCGATTTCGTTGTTAGATTTCGTTGTTCTTTGTTCGATTTCGTGGTTCGAATTCGTTGTTCGAATTCGTTGTTCGATTTCGTTGTTCGATTTCGTTGTTCGATTTTGTTGTTCGATTTCGTTTTTTGATTTCGTTGTTCGATTTCGTTGTTCGATTTCGTTGTTCGATTTCGTTGTTCGATTTCGTTGTTCGATTTCGTTTTTCGATTTCGTTGTTCGATTTCGTGTTCGATTTCGTTGTTCGATTTCGTTGTTCGATTTCGTTGTTTGATTTCGTTGTTCGATTTCGTTGTTCGATTTCGTTGTTCGATTTCGTTGTTCGATTTCATTGTTCGATTTCGTTGTTCGATTTCGTTGTTCGATTTCGTTGTTCGATTTCGTGGTTCGAATTCGTTGTTCGAATTCGTTGTTCGATTTCGTTGTTCGATTTCGTTGTTCCATTTCGTTGTTCGATTTCGTTGTTCGATTTCGTTGTTCGATTTCGTTGTTCGATTTCGTTGTTAGATTTCGTTGTTCGTTGTTAGATTTCGTTGTTCGATTTCGTTGTTCGTTTTCGTTGTTCGATTTCGTTGTTCGATTTCGTTGTTCGATTTCGTTGTTCGATTTCGTTGTTCGATTTCGTTGTTCGATTTCGTTGTTCGATTTCGTTGTTCGATTTCGTTGTTCGATTTCGTTGTACGATTTCGTTGTTCGATTTCGTTGTTCGATTTGGTTGTTCGATTTCGTTGTTCGATTTCGTTGTTCGATTTCGTTGTTCGATTCGTTATTCGATTTCGTTGTTCGATTTCGTTGTTCGATTTCGTTGTTCCATTTCGTTGTTCCATTTCGTTGTTCGATTTCGTTGTTCGATTTCGTTGTTCGATTTCGTTGTTCGATTTCGTTGTTCGATTTTGTTGTTCGTTGTTAGATTTCGTTGTTCGTTGTTAGATTTCGTTGTTCGTTGTTAGATTTCGTTGTTCTTTGTTCGATTTCGTGGTTCGAATTCGTTGTTCGATTTCGTTGTTCGATTTCGAAGTGCGATTTCGTTGTTCGATTTCGTTGTTCGATTTCGTTGTTCGATTTCGTTGTTCGATTTCGTTGTTCGATTTCGTTGTTCGATTTCGTTGTTCGATTTCGTTGTTCGATTTCGTTGTTCGATTTCGTTGTTCGATTTCGTTGTTCGATTTCGTTGTTCGATTTCGATGTTCGATTTCGTTGTTCGATTTCGTTGTTCGATTTCGTTGTTCGATTTCGTTGTTCGATTTCGTTGTTCGATTTCGTTGTTCGATTTCGTTATTCGATTTCGTTGTTCGATTTCGTTGTTCGATTTCGTTGTTCGATTTCGTTGTTCGATTTCGTTGTTCCATTTCGTTGTTCGATTTCGTTGTTCGATTTCGTTGTTCCATTTCGTTGTTCGATTTCGTTGTTCGATTTCGTTGTTCGATTTCGTTGTTCGATTTCGTTGTTAGATTTCGTTGTTCGTTGTTAGATTTCGTTGTTCGATTTCGTTGTTCGATTTCGTTGTTCGATTTCGTTGTTCGATTTCGTTGTTAGATTTCGTTGTTCGATTTCGTTGTTCGATTTCGTTGTTCCATTTCGTTGTTCGATTTCGTTGTTCGATTTCGTTGTTCAATTTCGTTGTTCGATTTGGTTGTTCGATTTTCTTTGTTCGATTTGATTGTTCGATTTCGTTGATCGATTTCGTTTTTCGATTTCGTTGTTCGATTTCGTTGTTCCATTTCGTTGTTCGATTTCGTTGTTCGATTTCGTTGTTCGATTTCGTTGTTAGATTTCGTTGTTCTTTGTTCGATTTCGTGGTTCGAATTCGTTGTTCGAATTCGTTGTTCGATTTCGTTGTTCGATTTCGTTGTTCGATTTTGTTGTTCGATTTCGTTTTTCGATTTCGTTGTTCGATTTCGTTGTTCGATTTCGTTGTTCGATTTCGTTGTTCGATTTCGTTGTTCGATTTCGTTGTTGGATTTCGTTGTTCGATTTCGTTGTTCGATTTCGTTGTTCGATTTCGTTGTTCGATTTCATTGTTCGATTTCGTTGTTCGATTTCGTTGTTCGATTTCGTTGTTCGATTTCGTGGTTCGAATTCGTTGTTCGAATTCGTTGTTCGAATTCGTTGTTAGATTTCGTTGTTCGATTTCGTTGTTCGATTTGGTTGTTCGATTTCGTTGTTCGATTTCGTTGTTCGATTTCGTTGTTCGATTTCGTTGTTCCATTTTGTTGTTCGATTTCGTTGTTCGATTTCGTTGTTCGATTTCGTTGTTCGATTTCGTTGTTCCATTTCGTTGTTCGATTTCGTTGTTCCATTTCGTTGTTCGATTTCGTTGTTCGATTTCGTTGTTCGATTTCGTTGTTCGATTTCGTTGTTCGATTTCGTTGTTAGATTTCGTTGTTCGTTGTTAGATTTCGTTGTTCGATTTCGTTGTTCGTTTTCGTTGTTCGATTTCGTTGTTCGATTTCGTTGTTAGATTTCGTTGTTCGTTGTTAGATTTCGTTGTTCGTTGTTAGATTTCGTTGTTCGTTGTTAGATTTCGTTGTTCTTTGTTCGATTTCGTGGTTCGAATTCGTTGTTCGAATTCGTTGTTCGATTTCGTTGTTCGATTTCGTTGTTCGATTTCGTTGTTAGATTTCGTTGTTCGTTGTTAGATTTCGTTGTTCGTTGTTAGATTTCGTTGTTCGTTGTTAGATTTCGTTGTTCTTTGTTCGATTTCGTGGTTCGAATTCGTTGTTCGAATTCGTTGTTCGATTTCGTTGTACGATTTCGTTGTTCGATTTCGTTGTTCTATTTCGTTGTTCGATTTCGTTGTTCGATTTCGTTGTTCGATTTCGTTGTTCGATTTCGTTGTTCGATTTCGTTGTTCGATTTCGTTGTGCGATTTCGTTGTTCGATTTCGTTGTTCGATTTCGTTGTTCGATTTCGTTGTTCGATTTCGTTGTTCGATTTCGTTGTTCGATTTCGTTATTCGATTTCGTTGTTCGATTTCGTTGTTCGATTCGTTGTTCGATTTCGTAGTTCGATTTCGTTGTTCGATTTCGTTGTTCCATTTCGTTGTTCGATTTCGTTGTTCGATTTCGTTGTTCGATTTCGTTGTTAGATTTCGTTGTTCGTTGTTAGATTTCGTTGTTCGATTTCGTTGTTCGATTTCGTTGTTAGATTTCGTTGTTCGTTGTTAGATTTCGTTGTTCGTTGTTAGATTTCGTTGTTCTTTGATCGATTTCGTGGTTCGAATTCGTTGTTCGAATTCGTTGTTCGATTTCGTTGTTCGAATTCGTTGTTCGAATTCGTTGTTCGAATTCGTTGTTCGATTTCGTTGTTCGATTTCGTTGTTCGATTTCGTTGTTCGATTTCGTTGTTCGTTTTCGTTGTTCGATTTCGTTGTTCGATTTCGTTGTTCGATTTCGTTGTTCGATTTCGTTGTTCGATTTCGTTGTTCGATTTCGTTGTTCGATTTCGTTGTTCGATTTCGTTGTTCGATTTCGTTGTTCGATTCGTTATTCGATTTCGTTGTTCGATTTCGTTGTTCGATTTCGTTGTTCCATTTCGTTGTTCGATTTCGTTGTTCGATTTCGTTGTTCGATTTCGTTGTTCGATTTCGTTGTTCGATTTCGTTGTTCGATTTCGTTGTTCGTTGTTAGATTTCGTTGTTCGTTGTTAGATTTCGTTGTTCGTTGTTAGATTTTGTTGTTCTTTGTTCGATTTCGTGGTTCGAATTCGTTGTTCGATTTCGTTGTTCGATTTCGTTGTTCGATTTCGTTGTTCGATTTCGTTGTTCGATTTCGTTGTTCGATTTCGTTGTTCGATTTCGTTGTTCGAATTCGTTGTTCGAATTCGTTGTTCGAATTCGTTGTTCGATTTCGTTGTTCGATTTCGTTGTTCGATTTCGTTGTTCGATTTCGTTGTTCGATTTCGTTGTTCGATTTCGTTGTTCGATTTCGTTGTTCGATTTCGTTGTTCGATTTCGTTGTTCGATTTCGTTGTTCGATTTCGTTGTTCGATTTCGTTGTTCGATTTCGTTGTTCGATTTCGTTGTTCGATTTCGTTGTTCGATTTAGTTGTTCGATTTCGTTGTTCGATTTCGTTGTTCGATTTCGTTGTTCGATTTCGTTGTTCGATTTCGTTGTACGATTTCGTTGTTCGATTTCGTTGTTCGATTTCGTTGTTCGATTTCGTTGTTCGATTTCGTTGTTCGATTTCGTTGTTCCATTTCGTTGTTCGATTTCGTTGTTCGATTTCGTTGTTCGATTTCGTTGTTCGATTTCGTTGTTCCATTTCGTTGTTCGATTTCGTTGTTCGATTTCGTTGTTCGATTTCGTTGTTCGATTTCGTTGTTCGATTTCGTTGTTCGATTTCGTTGTTAGATTTCGTTGTTCGTTGTTAGATTTCGTTGTTCGATTTCGTTGTTCGATTTCGTTGTTCGATTTCGTTGTTCGATTTCGTTGTTCGATTTCGTTGTTCGATTTCGTTGTTAGATTTCGTTGTTCGTTGTTAGATTTCGTTGTTCGATTTCGTTGTTCGATTTCGTTGTTCGATTTCGTTGTTCGATTTCGTTGTTCGATTTCGTTGTTCGATTTCGTTGTTCGATTTCGTTGTTAGATTTCGTTGTTCGTTGTTAGATTTCGTTGTTCGATTTCGTTGTTCGATTTCGTTGTTCGATTCGTTATTCGATTTCGTTGTTCGATTTCGTTGTTCGATTTCGTTGTTCCATTTCGTTGTTCGATTTCGTTGTTCGATTTCGTTGTTCGATTTCGTTGTTCGATTTCGTTGTTCGATTTCGTTGTTCGATTTCGTTGTTCGTTGTTAGATTTCGTTGTTCGTTGTTAGATTTCGTTGTTCGTTGTTAGATTTTGTTGTTCTTTGTTCGATTTCGTGGTTCGAATTCGTTGTTCGATTTCGTTGTTCGATTTCGTTGTTCGATTTCGTTGTTCGATTTCGTTGTTCGATTTCGTTGTTAGATTTCGTTGTTCGTTGTTAGATTTCGTTGTTCTTTGTTCGATTTCGTGGTTCGAATTCGTTGTTCGAATTCGTTGTTCGATTTCGTTGTTCGATTTCGTTGTTCGATTTCGTTGTTCGATTTCGTTGTTCGATTTCGTTGTTCGATTTCGTTGTTCGATTTCGTTGTTCGATTTCGTTGTGCGATTTCGTTGTTCGATTTCGTTGTTCGATTTCGAAGTTCGATTTCGTTGTTCGATTTCGTTGTTCGATTTCGTTGTTCGATTTCGTTGTTCGATTTCGTTGTTCGATTTCGTTGTTCGATTTCGTTGTTCGATTTCGTTGTGCGATTTCGTTGTTCGATTTCGAAGTTCGATTTCGAAGTTCGATTTCGTTGTTCGATTTCGTTGTTCGATTTCGTTGTTCGATTTCGTTGTTCGATTTCGTTGTTCGAATTCGTTGTTCGAATTCGTTGTTCGATTTCGTTGTTCGATTTCGTTGTTCGATTTCGATGTTCGATTTCGTTGTTCCATTTCGTTGTTCGATTTCGTTGTTCGATTTCGTTGTTCGATTTCGTTGTTCGATTTCGTTGTTCGATTTCGTTGTTCGATTTCGTTGTTAGATTTCGTTGTTCGTTGTTAGATTTCGTTGTTCGTTGTTAGATTTCGTTGTTCGATTTCGTTGTTCGATTTCGTTGTTCGATTTCGTTGTTCGATTTCGTTGTTCGATTTCGTTGTTCGATTTCGTTGTTAGATTTCGTTGTTCGTTGTTAGATTTCGTTGTTCGTTGTTAGATTTCGTTGTTCGTTGTTAGATTTCGTTGTTCTTTGTTCGATTTCGTGGTTCGAATTCGTTGTTCGAATTCGTTGTTCGATTTCGTTGTTCGATTTCGTTGTTCGATTTCGTTGTTCGATTTCGTTGTTCGATTTCGTTGTTCGATTTCGTTGTGCGATTTCGTTGTTCGATTTCGTTGTTCGATTTCGTTGTTCGATTTCGTTGTTCGACTTCGTTGTTCGATTTGGTTGTTCGATTTCGTTGTTCGATTTCGTTGTTCGATTTCGTTGTGCGATTTCGTTGTTCGATTTCGAAGTTCGATTTCGTTGTTCGATTTCGTTGTTCGATTTCGTTGTTCGATTTCGTTGTTCGATTTCGTTGTTCGATTTCGTTGTTCGAATTCGTTGTTCGAATTCGTTGTTCGAATTCGTTGTTCGATTTCGTTGTTCGATTTCGTTGTTCGATTTCGTTGTTCGATTTCGTTGTTCGATTTCGTTGTTCGATTTCGTTGTTCGATTTCGTTGTTCGATTTCGTTGTTCGATTTCGTTGTTCGATTTCGTTGTTCGATTTCGTTCGATTTCGTTGTTCGATTCGTTATTCGATTTCGTTGTTTGATTTCGTTGTTCGATTTCGTTGTTCCATTTCGTTGTTCGATTTCGTTGTTCGATTTCGTTGTTCGATTTCGTTGTTCGATTTTGTTGTTCGTTGTTAGATTTCGTTGTTCGTTGTTAGATTTCGTTGTTCGTTGTTAGATTTCGTTGTTCTTCGATTTCGTGGTTCGAATTCGTTGTTCGAATACGTTGTTCGATTTCGTTGTTCGATTTCGTTGTTCGATTTCGTTGCTCGATTTCGTTGTTCGATTTCGTTGTTCGATTTCGTTGTTCGATTTCGTTGTTCGATTTAGTTGTTCGATTTCGTTGTTCGATTTCGTTGTTCGATTTCGTTGTTCGATTTCGTTGTTCGATTTCGTTGTTCGATTTCGTTGTTCGATTTCGTTGTTCGATTTCGTTGTTCGATTTCGTTGTTCGATTTCGTTGTTCGATTTCGTTGTTCGATTTGGTTGTTCGATTTCGTTGTTCGACTTCGTTGTTCGATTTCGTTGTTCGATTCGTTATTCGATTTCGTTGTTCGATTTCGTTGTTCGATTTCGTTGTTCCATTTCGTTGTTCGATTTCGTTGTTCGATTTCGTTGTTCGATTTCGTTGTTCGATTTCGTTGTTCGATTTTGTTGTTCGTTGTTAGATTTCGTTGTTCGTTGTTAGATTTCGTTGTTCGTTGTTAGATTTCGTTGTTCTTTGTTCGATTTCGTGGTTCGAATTCGTTGTTCGATTTCGTTGTTCGATTTCGAAGTGCGATTTCGTTGTTCGATTTCGTTGTTCGATTTCGTTGTTCGATTTCGTTGTTCGATTTCGTTGTTCGATTTCGTTGTTCGATTTCGTTGTTCGATTTCGTTGTTCGATTTCGTTGTTCGATTTCGTTGTTCGATTTCGTTGTTCGATTTCGTTGTTCGATTCGTTATTCGATTTCGTTGTTCGATTTCGTTGTTCGATTTCGTTGTTCCATTTCGTTGTTCGATTTCGTTGTTCGATTTCGTTGTTCGATTTCGTTGTTCGATTTCGTTGTTCGATTTTGTTGTTCGTTGTTAGATTTCGTTGTTCGATTTCGTTGTTCGATTTCGTTGTTCGAATTCGTTGTTCGAATTCGTTGTTCGAATTCGTTGTTCGATTTCGTTGTTCGATTTCGTTGTTCGATTTCGTTGTTCGATTTCGTTGTTCGATTTCGTTGTTCGATTTCGTTGTTCGATTTCGTTGTTCGATTTCGTTGTTCGATTTCGTTGTTCGATTTCGTTGTTCGATTTCGTTGTTCGATTTCGTTGTTCGATTTCGTTGTTCGATTCGTTATTCGATTTCGTTGTTTGATTTCGTTGTTCGATTTCGTTGTTCCATTTCGTTGTTCGATTTCGTTGTTCGATTTCGTTGTTCGATTTCGTTGTTCGATTTTGTTGTTCGTTGTTAGATTTCGTTGTTCGTTGTTAGATTTCGTTGTTCGTTGTTAGATTTCGTTGTTCTTCGATTTCGTGGTTCGAATTCGTTGTTCGAATACGTTGTTCGATTACGTTGTTCGATTTCGTTGTTCGATTTCGTTGCTCGATTTCGTTGTTCGATTTCGTTGTTCGATTTCGTTGTTCGATTTCGTTGTTCGATTTCGTTGTTCGATTTCGTTGTTCGATTTCGTTGTTCGATTTCGTTGTTCGATTTCGTTGTTCGATTTCGTTGTTCGATTTCGTTGTTCGATTTCGTTGTTCGATTTCGTTGTTCGATTTCGTTGTTCGATTTCGTTGTTCGATTTGGTTGTTCGATTTCGTTGTTCGACTTCGTTGTTCGATTTCGTTGTTCGATTCGTTATTCGATTTCGTTGTTCGATTTCGTTGTTCGATTTCGTTGTTCCATTTCGTTGTTCGATTTCGTTGTTCGATTTCGTTGTTCGATTTCGTTGTTCGATTTCGTTGTTCGATTTTGTTGTTCGTTGTTAGATTTCGTTGTTCGTTGTTAGATTTCGTTGTTCGTTGTTAGATTTCGTTGTTCTTTGTTCGATTTCGTGGTTCGAATTCGTTGTTCGATTTCGTTGTTCGATTTCGAAGTGCGATTTCGTTGTTCGATTTCGTTGTTCGATTTCGTTGTTCGATTTCGTTGTTCGATTTCGTTGTTCGATTTCGTTGTTCGATTTCGTTGTTCGATTTCGTTGTTCGATTTCGTTGTTCGATTTCGTTGTTCGATTTCGTTGTTCGATTTCGTTGTTCGATTTCGTTGTTCGATTTCGTTGTTCGATTTCGTTGTTCGATTTCGTTGTTCGATTTCGTTGTTCGATTTCGTTGTTCGATTTCGTTGTTCGATTTCGTTGTTCGATTTCGTTGTTCGATTTCGTTGTTAGATTTCGTTGTTCTTCGATTTCGTGGTTCGAATTCGTTGTTCGAATACGTTGTTCGATTTCGTTGTTCGATTTCGTTGTTCGATTTCGTTGCTCGATTTCGTTGTTCGATTTCGTTGTTCGATTTCGTTGTTCGATTTCGTTGTTCGATTTCGTTGTTCGATTTCGTTGTTCGATTTCGTTGTTCGATTTCGTTGTTCGATTTCGTTGTTCGATTTCGTTGTTCCATTTCGTTGTTCGATTTCGTTGTTCGATTTCGTTGTTCGATTTCGTTGTTCGATTTCGTTGTTCGATTTTGTTGTTCGTTGTTAGATTTCGTTGTTCGTTGTTAGATTTCGTTGTTCGTTGTTAGATTTCGTTGTTCTTTGTTCGATTTCGTGGTTCGAATTCGTTGTTCGATTTCGTTGTTCGATTTCGAAGTGCGATTTCGTTGTTCGATTTCGTTGTTCGATTTCGTTGTTCGATTTCGTTGTTCGATTTCGTTGTTCGATTTCGTTGTTCGATTTCGTTGTTCGATTTCGTTGTTCGACTTCGTTGTTCGATTTCGTTGTTCGATTTCGTTGTTCGATTTCGTTGTTCGATTTCGTTGTTCGATTTCGTTGTTCGATTTCGTTGTTCGATTTCGTTGTTCGATTTCGTTGTTCGACTTCGTTGTTCGATTTCGTTGTTCGATTTCGTTGTGCGATTTCGTTGTTCGATTTCGAAGTTCGATTTCGTTGTTCGATTTCGTTGTTCGATTTCGTTGTTCGATTTCGTTGTTCGATTTCGTTGTTCGATTTCGTTGTTCGAATTCGTTGTTCGAATTCGTTGTTCGAATTCGTTGTTCGATTTCGTTGTTCGATTTCGTTGTTCGATTTCGTTGTTCGATTTCGTTGTTCGATTTCGTTGTTCGATTTCGTTGTTCGATTTCGTTGTTCGATTTCGTTGTTCGATTTCGTTGTTCGATTTCGTTGTTCGATTTCGTTGTTCGATTTCGTTGTTCGATTTCGTTGTTCGATTCGTTATTCGATTTCGTTGTTTGATTTCGTTGTTCGATTTCGTTGTTCCATTTCGTTGTTCGATTTCGTTGTTCGATTTCGTTGTTCGATTTCGTTGTTCGATTTCGTTGTTCGATTTTGTTGTTCGTTGTTAGATTTCGTTGTTCGTTGTTAGATTTCGTTGTTCGTTGTTAGATTTCGTTGTTCTTCGATTTCGTGGTTCGAATTCGTTGTTCGAATACGTTGTTCGATTTCGTTGTTCGATTTCGTTGTTCGATTTCGTTGCTCGATTTCGTTGTTCGATTTCGTTGTTCGATTTCGTTGTTCGATTTCGTTGTTCGATTTCGTTGTTCGATTTCGTTGTTCGATTTCGTTGTTCGATTTCGTTGTTCGATTTCGTTGTTCGATTTCGTTGTTCGATTTCGTTGTTCGATTTCGTTGTTCGATTTCGTTGTTCGATTTCGTTGTTCGATTTCGTTGTTCGATTTCGTTGTTCGATTTCGTTGTTCGATTTCGTTGTTCGATTTCGTTGTTCGATTCGTTATTCGATTTCGTTGTTCGATTTCGTTGTTCGATTTCGTTGTTCCATTTCGTTGTTCGATTTCGTTGTTCGATTTCGTTGTTCGATTTCGTTGTTCGATTTCGTTGTTCGATTTTGTTGTTCGTTGTTAGATTTCGTTGTTCGTTGTTAGATTTCGTTGTTCGTTGTTAGATTTCGTTGTTCTTTGTTCGATTTCGTGGTTCGAATTCGTTGTTCGATTTCGTTGTTCGATTTCGAAGTGCGATTTCGTTGTTCGATTTCGTTGTTCGATTTCGTTGTTCGATTTCGTTGTTCGATTTCGTTGTTCGATTTCGTTGTTCGATTTCGTTGTTCGATTTCGTTGTTCGATTTCGTTGTTCGATTTCGTTGTTCGATTTCGTTGTTCGATTTCGTTGTTCGATTTCGTTGTTCGATTTCGTTGTTCGATTTCGTTGTTCGATTTCGTTGTTCGATTTCGTTGTTCGATTTCGTTGTTCGATTTCGTTGTTCGATTTCGTTGTTCGATTTCGTTGTTCGATTTCGTTGTTAGATTTCGTTGTTCTTCGATTTCGTGGTTCGAATTCGTTGTTCGAATACGTTGTTCGATTTCGTTGTTCGATTTCGTTGTTCGATTTCGTTGCTCGATTTCGTTGTTCGATTTCGTTGTTCGATTTCGTTGTTCGATTTCGTTGTTCGATTTCGTTGTTCGATTTCGTTGTTCGATTTCGTTGTTCGATTTCGTTGTTCGATTTCGTTGTTCGATTTCGTTGTTCCATTTCGTTGTTCGATTTCGTTGTTCGATTTCGTTGTTCGATTTCGTTGTTCGATTTCGTTGTTCGATTTTGTTGTTCGTTGTTAGATTTCGTTGTTCGTTGTTAGATTTCGTTGTTCGTTGTTAGATTTCGTTGTTCTTTGTTCGATTTCGTGGTTCGAATTCGTTGTTCGATTTCGTTGTTCGATTTCGAAGTGCGATTTCGTTGTTCGATTTCGTTGTTCGATTTCGTTGTTCGATTTCGTTGTTCGATTTCGTTGTTCGATTTCGTTGTTCGATTTCGTTGTTCGATTTCGTTGTTCGACTTCGTTGTTCGATTTCGTTGTTCGATTTCGTTGTTCGATTTCGTTGTTCGATTTCGTTGTTCGATTTCGTTGTTCGATTTCGTTGTTCGATTTCGTTGTTCGATTTCGTTGTTCGACTTCGTTGTTCGATTTCGTTGTTCGATTTCGTTGTGCGATTTCGTTGTTCGATTTCGAAGTTCGATTTCGTTGTTCGATTTCGTTGTTCGATTTCGTTGTTCGATTTCGTTGTTCGATTTCGTTGTTCGATTTCGTTGTTCGAATTCGTTGTTCGAATTCGTTGTTCGAATTCGTTGTTCGATTTCGTTGTTCGATTTCGTTGTTCGATTTCGTTGTTCGATTTCGTTGTTCGATTTCGTTGTTCGATTTCGTTGTTCGATTTCGTTGTTCGATTTCGTTGTTCGATTTCGTTGTTCGATTTCGTTGTTCGATTTCGTTGTTCGATTTCGTTGTTCGATTTCGTTGTTCGATTCGTTATTCGATTTCGTTGTTTGATTTCGTTGTTCGATTTCGTTGTTCCATTTCGTTGTTCGATTTCGTTGTTCGATTTCGTTGTTCGATTTCGTTGTTCGATTTCGTTGTTCGATTTTGTTGTTCGTTGTTAGATTTCGTTGTTCGTTGTTAGATTTCGTTGTTCGTTGTTAGATTTCGTTGTTCTTCGATTTCGTGGTTCGAATTCGTTGTTCGAATACGTTGTTCGATTTCGTTGTTCGATTTCGTTGTTCGATTTCGTTGCTCGATTTCGTTGTTCGATTTCGTTGTTCGATTTCGTTGTTCGATTTCGTTGTTCGATTTCGTTGTTCGATTTCGTTGTTCGATTTCGTTGTTCGATTTCGTTGTTCGATTTCGTTGTTCGATTTCGTTGTTCGATTTCGTTGTTCGATTTCGTTGTTCGATTTCGTTGTTCGATTTCGTTGTTCGATTTCGTTGTTCGATTTCGTTGTTCGATTTCGTTGTTCGATTTCGTTGTTCGATTTCGTTGTTCGATTTGGTTGTTCGATTTCGTTGTTCGACTTCGTTGTTCGATTTCGTTGTTCGATTCGTTATTCGATTTCGTTGTTCGATTTCGTTGTTCGATTTAGTTGTTCCATTTCGTTGTTCGATTTCGTTGTTAGATTTCGTTGTTCGTTGTTAGATTTCGTTGTTCGTTTTCGTTGTTCGATTTCGTTGTTCGATTTCGTTGTTCGATTTCGTTGTTCGATTTCGTTGTTCGATTTCGTTGTTCGATTTCGTTGTTCGATTTCGTTGTTCGATTTCGTTGTTCGATTTCGTTGTTCGATTTCGTTGTACGATTTCGTTGTTCGATTTCGTTGTTCGATTTGGTTGTTCGATTTCGTTGTTCGATTTCGTTGTTCGATTTCGTTGTTCGATTCGTTATTCGATTTCGTTGTTCGATTTCGTTGTTCGATTTTGTTGTTCGATTTCGTTGTTCCATTTCGTTGTTCGATTTCGTTGTTCGATTTCGTTGTTCGATTTCGTTGTTCGATTTCGTTGTTCGATTTTGTTGTTCGTTGTTAGATTTCGTTGTTCTTTGTTCGATTTCGTGGTTCGAATTCGTTGTTCGATTTCGTTGTTCGATTTCGAAGTGCGATTTCGTTGTTCGATTTCGTTGTTCGATTTCGTTGTTCGATTTCGTTGTTCGATTTCGTTGTTCGATTTCGTTGTTCGATTTCGTTGTTCGATTTCGTTGTTCGATTTCGTTGTTCGATTTCGTTGTTCGATTTCGTTGTTCGATTTCGTTGTTCGATTTCGTTGTTCGATTTCGTTGTTCGATTTCGATGTTCGATTTCGTTGTTCGATTTCGTTGTTCGATTTCGTTGTTCGATTTCGTTGTTCGATTTCGTTGTTCGATTTCGTTATTCGATTTCGTTGTTCGATTTCGTTGTTCGATTTCGTTGTTCGATTTCGTTGTTCGATTTCGTTGTTCCATTTCGTTGTTCGATTTCGTTGTTCGATTTCGTTGTTCCATTTCGTTGTTCGATTTCGTTGTTCGATTTCGTTGTTCGATTTCGTTGTTCGATTTCGTTGTTCGATTTCGTTGTTCGATTTCGTTGTTCGATTTCGTTGTTCGATTTTGTTGTTCGTTGTTAGATTTCGTTGTTCGTTGTTAGATTTCGTTGTTCGTTGTTAGATTTCGTTGTTCTTTGTTCGATTTCGTGGTTCGATTTCGTGGTTCGAATTCGTTGTTCGATTTCGTTGTTCGATTTCGTTGTTCGATTTCGTTGTTAGATTTCGTTGTTCGATTTCGTTGTTCGATTTCGTTGTTCCATTTCGTTGTTCGATTTCGTTGTTCGATTTCGTTGTTCGATTTCGTTGTTCGATTTGGTTGTTCGATTTTCTTTGTTCGATTTGATTGTTCGATTTCGTTGATCGATTTCGTTTTTCGATTTCGTTGTTCGATTTCGTTGTTCCATTTCGTTGTTCGATTTCGTTGTTCGAATTCGTTGTTCGATTTCGTTGTTAGATTTCGTTGTTCGATTTCGTTGTTCGATTTTGTTGTTCGATTTCGTTTTTCGATTTCGTTGTTCGATTTCGTTGTTCGATTTCGTTGTTCGATTTCGTTGTTCGATTTCGTTGTTCGATTTCGTTGTTCGATTTCGTTGTTCGATTTCGTTGTTTGATTTCGTTGTTCGATTTCGTTGTTCGATTTCGTTGTTCGATTTCGTTGTTCGATTTCATTGTTCGATTTCGTTGTTCGATTTCGTTGTTCGATTTCGTTGTTCGATTTCGTGGTTCGAATTCGTTGTTCGAATTCGTTGTTCGAATTCGTTGTTAGATTTCGTTGTTCGATTTGGTTGTTCGATTTCGTTGTTCGATTTCGTTGTTCGATTTCGTTGTTCGATTTCGTTGTTCGATTTCGTTGTTCCATTTCGTTGTTCCATTTCGTTGTTCGATTTCGTTGTTCGATTTCGTTGTTCGATTTCGTTGTTCGATTTCGTTGTTCGATTTCGTTGTTCCATTTCGTTGTTCGATTTCGTTGTTCGATTTCGTTGTTCGATTTCGTTGTTCGATTTCGTTGTTAGATTTCGTTGTTCGTTGTTAGATTTCGTTGTTCGATTTCGTTGTTCGTTTTCGTTGTTCGATTTCGTTGTTCGATTTCGTTGTTAGATTTCGTTGTTCGTTGTTAGATTTCGTTGTTCGTTGTTAGATTTCGTTGTTCGTTGTTAGATTTCGTTGTTCTTTGTTCGATTTCGTGGTTCGAATTCGTTGTTCGAATTCGTTGTTCGATTTCGTTGTTCGATTTCGTTGTTCGATTTCGTTGTTAGATTTCGTTGTTCGTTGTTAGATTTCGTTGTTCGTTGTTAGATTTCGTTGTTCGTTGTTAGATTTCGTTGTTCTTTGTTCGATTTCGTGGTTCGAATTCGTTGTTCGAATTCGTTGTTCGATTTCGTTGTACGATTTCGTTGTTCGATTTCGTTGTTCTATTTCGTTGTTCGATTTCGTTGTTCGATTTCGTTGTTCGATTTCGTTGTTCGATTTCGTTGTTCGATTTCGTTGTGCGATTTCGTTGTTCGATTTCGTTGTTCGATTTCGTTGTTCGATTTCGTTGTTCGATTTCGTTGTTCGATTTCGTTGTTCGATTTCGTTGTTCGAATTCGTTGTTCGAATTCGTTGTTCGAATTCGTTGTTCGATTTCGTTGTTCGATTTCGTTGTTCGATTTCGTTGTTCGATTTCGTTGTTCGATTTCGTTGTTCGATTTCGTTGTTCGATTTCGTTGTTCGATTTCGTTGTTCGATTTCGTTGTTCGATTTCGTTGTTCGATTTCGTTGTTCGATTTCGTTATTCGATTTCGTTGTTCGATTTCGTTGTTCCATTTCGTTGTTCGATTTCGTTGTTCGATTTCGTTGTTCGATTTCTTGTTCGTTGTTAGATTTCGTTGTTCGTTGTTAGATTTCGTTGTTCTTTGTTCGACTTCGTGGTTCGAATTCGTTGTTCGAATTCGTTGTTTGATTTCGTTGTTCGATTTCGTTGTTCGATTTCGTTGTTCGATTTCGTTGTTCGATTTCGTTGTTCGATTTCGTTGTGCGATTTCGTTGTTCGATTTCGTTGTTCGATTTCGAAGTTCGATTTCATTGTTCGATTTCGTTGTTCGATTTCGTTGTTCGATTTCGTTGTTCGAATTCGTTGTTCGAATTCGTTGTTCGAATTCGTTGTTCGATTTCGTTGTTCGATTTCGTTGTTCGATTTCGTTGTTCGATTTAGTTGTTCGATTTCGTTGTTCGATTTCGTTGTTCGATTTCGTTGTTCGATTTCGTTGTTCGATTTCGTTGTTCGATTTGTTGTTCGATTTCGTTGTTCGATTTCGTTGTTCGATTTCGTTGTTCGATTTCGTTGTTCGATTTCGTTGTTCGATTTCGTTGTTCGATTTCGTTGTTCGATTTCGTTGTTCGATTTCGTTGTTCGATTTCGTTGTTTGATTCGTTATTCGATTTCGTTGTTCGATTTCGTTGTTCGATTTCGTTGTTCCATTTCGTTGTTCGATTTCGTTGTTCGATTTCGTTGTTCGATTTCGTTGTTCGATTTCGTTGTTCGATTTTGTTGTTCGTTGTTAGATTTCGTTGTTCGTTGTTAGATTTCGTTGTTCGTTGTTAGATTTCGTTGTTCTTTGTTCGATTTCGTTGTTCGTTGTTAGATTTCGTTGTTCTTTGTTCGACTTCGTGGTTCGAATTCGTGGTTCGAATTCGTTGTTCGATTTCGTTGTTCGATTTTGTTGTTCGATTTAGTTGTTCGATTTCGTTGTTCGATTTCGTTGTTCGATTTCGTTGTTCGATTTCGTGGTTCGAATTCGTTGTTCGAATTCGTTGTTCGATTTCGTTGTTCGATTTCGTTGTTCGATTTGGTTGTTCGATTTCGTTGTTCGATTTCGTTGTTCGATTTCGTTGTTCGATATCGTTGTTCCATTTCGTTGTTCGATTTCGTTGTTCGATTTCGTTGTTCGATTTCGTTGTTCGATTTCGTTGTTCGATTTCGTTGTTCGATTTCGTTGTTCGATTTCGTTGTTCGAATTCGTTGTTCGATTTCGTTGTTCGATTTCGTTGTTCGATTTGGTTGTTCGATTTCGTTGTTCGATTTCGTTGTTCGATTTCGTTGTTCGATTTCGTTGTTCGATTTCGTTGTTCCATTTCGTTGTTCGATTTCGTTGTTCGATTTCGTTGTTCGATTTCGTTGTTCGATTTCGTTGTTCGATTTCGTGGTTCGAATTCGTTGTTCGAATTCGTTGTTCGTTGTTCGAATTCGTTGTTAGATTTCGTTGTTCGTTGTTAGATTTCGTTGTTCTTTGTTCGATTTCGTTGTTCGTTGTTAGATTTCGTTGTTCTTTGTTCGATTTCGTTGTTCGATTTCGTTGTTCGATTTCGTTGTTCGATTTTGTTGTTCGATTTCGTTGTTCGATTTCGTTGTTCGATTTCGTTGTTCGATTTCGTTGTTCGATTTCGTTGTTCGATTTCGTTGTTCGATTTCGTTGTTCGATTTCGTTGTTCGATTTCGTTGTTCTATTTCGTTGTTCTAATTCGTTGTTCGATTTCGTTGTTCGAATTCGTGTTCGATTTCGTTGTTCGATTTTGTTGTTCGATTTCGTTGTTCGATTTCGTTGTTCGATTTCGTTGTTCGATTTCGTGGTTCGAATTCGTTGTTCGAATTCGTTGTTCGATTTCGTTGTTCGATTTCGTGGTTCGATTTGGTTGTTCGATTTCGTTGTTCGATTTCGTTGTTCGATTTCGTTGTTCCATTTCGTTGTTCGATTTCGTTGTTCGATTTCGTTGTTCGATTTCGTTGTTCGATTTCGTTGTTAGATTTCGTTGTTCGATTTCGTTGTTCCATTTCGTTGTTCGAATTCGTTGTTCGATTTCGTTGTTCGATTTCGTTGTTCGATTTGGTTGTTCGATTTCGTTGTTCCATTTCGTTGTTCGATTTCGTTGTTCGATTTCGTTGTTCGATTTCGTTGTTCGATTTCGTTGTTCGATTTCGTGGTTCGAATTCGTTGTTCGTTGTTCGAATTCGTTGTTCGTTGTTAGATTTCGTTGTTCGTTGTTAGATTTCGTTGTTCTTTGTTCGATTTCGTTGTTCGAATTCGTTGTTCGATTTCGTTGTTCGATTTCGTTGTTCGATTTCGTTGTTCGATTTTGTTGTTCGATTTCGTTGTTCGATTTCGTTGTTCGATTTCGTTGTTCGATTTCGTTGTTCGATTTCGTTGTTCGATTTCGAAGTTCGATTTCGTTCGATTTCGTTGTTCGATTTCGTTGTTCGATTTCGTTGTTCGATTTCGTTGTTCGATTTCGTTGTTCGATTTCGTTGTTCGATTTCGTTGTTCGATTTCGTTGTTCGATTTCGTTGTTCGATTTCGTTGTTCTATTTCGTTGTTCTAATTCGTTGTTTGATTTCGTTGTTCGATTTCGTTATTCGATTTCGTTGTTCGATTCGTTATTCGATTTCGTTGTTCGATTTCGTTGTTCGATTTCGTTGTTCGATTTCGTTCGATTTCGTTGTTCGATTTCGTTGTTCGATTTCGTTGTTCGATTTCGTTGTTCGATTCGTTGTTCGATTTCGTTGTTCGATTTTGAAGTTCGATTTTGAAGTTCGATTTCGTTGTTCGAATTCGTTGTTCGATTTCGTTGTTCGATTTCGTTGTTCGATTTGGTTGTTCGATTTCGTTGTTCGATTTCGTTGTTCGATTTCGTTGTTCGATTTCGTTGTTCCATTTCGTTGTTCGATTTCGTTGTTCGATTTCGTTGTTCGATTTCGTTGTTCGATTTCGTTGTTCGATTTCGTTGTTCGATTTCGTTGTTCGATTTCGTTGTTCCATTTCGTTGTTCGAATTCGTTGTTCGATTTCGTTGTTCGATTTCGTTGTTCGATTTGGTTGTTCGATTTCGTTGTTCGATTTCGTTGTTCGATTTCGTTGTTCGATTTCGTTGTTCCATTTCGTTGTTCGATTTCGTTGTTCGATTTCGTTGTTCGATTTCGTTGTTCGATTTCGTTGTTCGATTTCGTGGTTCGAATTCGTTGTTCGTTGTTCGAATTCGTTGTTCGTTGTTAGATTTCGTTGTTCGTTGTTAGATTTCGTTGTTCTTTGTTCGATTTCGTTGTTCGAATTCGTTGTTCGATTTCGTTGTTCGATTTCGTTGTTCGATTTTGTTGTTCGATTTCGTTGTTCGATTTCGTTGTTCGACTTCGTTGTTCGATTTCGTTGTTCGATTTCGTTGTTCCATTTCGTTGTTCGATTTCGTTGTTCGATTTCGTTGTTCGATTTCGTTGTTAGATTTCGTTGTTCGTTGTTAGATTTCGTTGTTCGTTGTTAGATTTCGTTGTTCGTTGTTAGATTACGTTGTTCTTTGTTCGATTTCGTGGTTCCAATTCGTTGTTCGAATTCGTTGTTCGATTTCGTTGTTCGATTTCGTTGTTCGATTTCGTTGTTCGAATTTGTTGTTCGAATTCGTTGTTCGATTTCGTTGTTCGATTTCGTTGTTCGATTTTGTTGTTCGATTTCGTTGTTCGATTTCGTTGTTCGATTTCGTTGTTCGATTTCGTTGTTCGATTTCGTTGTTCGATTTCGAAGTTCGATTTCGTTCGATTTCGTTGTTCGATTTCGTTGTTCGATTTCGTTGTTCGATTTCGTTGTTCGATTTCGTTGTTCGATTTCGTTGTTCGATTTCGTTGTTCGATTTCGTTGTTCGATTTCGTTGTTCGATTTCGTTGTTCTATTTCGTTGTTCTAATTCGTTGTTTGATTTCGTTGTTCGATTTCGTTATTCGATTTCGTTGTTCGATTCGTTATTCGATTTCGTTGTTCGATTTCGTTGTTCGATTTCGTTGTTCGATTTCGTTCGATTTCGTTGTTCGATTTCGTTGTTCGATTTCGTTGTTCGATTTCGTTGTTCGATTCGTTGTTCGATTTCGTTGTTCGATTTTGAAGTTCGATTTTGAAGTTCGATTTCGTTGTTCGAATTCGTTGTTCGATTTCGTTGTTCGATTTCGTTGTTCGATTTGGTTGTTCGATTTCGTTGTTCGATTTCGTTGTTCGATTTCGTTGTTCGATTTCGTTGTTCCATTTCGTTGTTCGATTTCGTTGTTCGATTTCGTTGTTCGATTTCGTTGTTCGATTTCGTTGTTCGATTTCGTTGTTCGATTTCGTTGTTCGATTTCGTTGTTCCATTTCGTTGTTCGAATTCGTTGTTCGATTTCGTTGTTCGATTTCGTTGTTCGATTTGGTTGTTCGATTTCGTTGTTCGATTTCGTTGTTCGATTTCGTTGTTCGATTTCGTTGTTCCATTTCGTTGTTCGATTTCGTTGTTCGATTTCGTTGTTCGATTTCGTTGTTCGATTTCGTTGTTCGATTTCGTGGTTCGAATTCGTTGTTCGTTGTTCGAATTCGTTGTTCGTTGTTAGATTTCGTTGTTCGTTGTTAGATTTCGTTGTTCTTTGTTCGATTTCGTTGTTCGAATTCGTTGTTCGATTTCGTTGTTCGATTTCGTTGTTCGATTTTGTTGTTCGATTTCGTTGTTCGATTTCGTTGTTCGACTTCGTTGTTCGATTTCGTTGTTCGATTTCGTTGTTCCATTTCGTTGTTCGATTTCGTTGTTCGATTTCGTTGTTCGATTTCGTTGTTAGATTTCGTTGTTCGTTGTTAGATTTCGTTGTTCGTTGTTAGATTTCGTTGTTCGTTGTTAGATTTCGTGGTTCCAATTCGTTGTTCGAATTCGTTGTTCGATTTCGTTGTTCGATTTCGTTGTTCGATTTCGTTGTTCGATTTCGTTGTTCGATTTCGTTGTTCGATTTCGTTGTGCGATTTCGTTGTTCGATTTCGTTGTTCGATTTCGAAGTTCGATTTCGTTGTTCGATTTCGTTGTTCGATTTCGTTGTTCGATTTCGTTGTTCGATTTCGTTGTTCGATTTCGTTGTGCGATTTCGTTGTGCGATTTCGTTGTTCGATTTCGTTGTTCGATTTCGTTGTTCGATTTCGTTGTTCGATTTCGTTGTTCGATTTCGTTGTTCGATTTCGTTGTTCGAATTCGTTGTTCGAATTTGTTGTTCGAATTCGTTGTTCGATTTCGTTGTTCGATTTCGTTGTTCGATTTCGTTGTTCGATTTCGTTGTTCGATTTCGGTGTTCGATTTCGTTGTTCGATTTCGTTGTTCGATTTCGTTGTTCGATTTCGTTGTTCGATTTCGTTGTTCGATTTCGTTGTTCGATTTCGTTGTTCGATTTCGTTGTTCGATTTCGTTGTTCGATTTCGTTGTTCGATTTCGTTGTTCGATTTCGTTGTTCGATTTCGTTGTTCGATTCGTCATTCGATTTCGTTGTTCGATTTCGTTGTTCCATTTCGTTGTTCCATTTCGTTGTTCGATTTCGTTGTTCGATTTCGTTGTTCGATTTCGTTGTTCGATTTCGTTGTTCGATTTCGTTGTTCGATTTCGTTGTTCGTTGTTAGATTTCGTTGTTCGTTGTTAGATTTCGTTGTTCGTTGTTAGATTTCGTTGTTCTTTGTTCGATTTCGTGGTTCGAATTCGTTGTTCGATTTCGTTGTTCGATTTCGAAGTTCGATTTCGCTGTTCGATTTCGTTGTTCGATTTCGTTGTTCGATTTCGTTGTTCGATTCGTTATTCGATTTCGTTGTTCGATTTCGTTGTTCGATTTCGTTGTTCCATTTCGTTGTTTGATTTCGTTGTTTGATTTCGTTGTTCGATTTCGTTGTTAGATTTCGTTGTTCGTTGTTAGATTTCGTTGTTCGATTTCGTTGTTAGATTTCGTTGTTAGATTTCGTTGTTCGTTGTTAGATTTCGTTGTTCGTTGTTAGATTTCGTTGTTCGTTGTTAGATTTCGTTGTTCTTTGTTCGATTTCGTGGTTCGAATTCGTTGTTCGATTTCGTTGTTCGATTTCGAAGTTCGATTTCGCTGTTCGATTTCGTTGTTCGATTTCGTTGTTCGATTTCGTTGTTCGATTCGTTATTCGATTTCGTTGTTCGATTTCGTTGTTCGATTTCGTTGTTCGATTTCGTTGTTTGATTTCGTTGTTCGATTTCGTTGTTCGATTTCGTTGTTCGATTTCGTTGTTCGATTTCGTTGTTCGATTTCGTTGTTCGATTTCGTTGTTCGATTTCGTTGTTCGATTTCGTTGTTCGATTTCGTTGTTCGATTTCGTTGTGCGATTTCGTTGTGCGATTTCGTTGTTCGATTTCGTTGTTCGATTTCGAAGTTCGATTTCGTTGTTCGATTTCGTTGTTCGATTTCGTGGTTCGAATTCGTTGTTCGATTTCGTTGTTCGATTTCGTTGTTCGATTTCGTTGTTCGATTTCGTTGTTCGATTTCGTTGTTCGATTTCGTTGTTCGATTTCGTTGTGCGATTTCGTTGTGCGATTTCATTGTTCGATTTCGAAGTTCGATTTCGTTGTTCGATTTCGTTGTTCGATTTCGTTGTTCGATTTCGTTGTTCGATTTCGTGGTTCGAATTCGTTGTTCGAATTCGTTGTTCGTTGTTCGAATTCGTTGTTCGTTGTTAGATTTCGTTGTTCGTTGTTAGATTTCGTTGTTCTTTGTTCGATTTCGTTGTTCGAATTCGTTGTTCGATTTCGTTGTTCGATTTCGTTGTTCGATTTTGTTGTTCGATTTCGTTGTTCGATTTCGTTGTTCGACTTCGTTGTTCGATTTCGTTGTTCGATTTCGTTGTTCCATTTCGTTGTTCGATTTCGTTGTTCGATTTCGTTGTTCGATTTCGTTGTTAGATTTCGTTGTTCGTTGTTAGATTTCGTTGTTCGTTGTTAGATTTCGTTGTTCGTTGTTAGATTTCGTTGTTCTTTGTTCGATTTCGTGGTTCGAATTCGTTGTTCGAATTCGTTGTTCGATTTCGTTGTTCGATTTCGTTGTTCGATTTCGTTGTTCGATTTCGTTGTTCGATTTCGTTGTTCGATTTCGTTGTGCGATTTCGTTGTTCGATTTCGTTGTTCGATTTCGAAGTTCGATTTCGTTGTTCGATTTCGTTGTTCGATTTCGTTGTTCGATTTCGTTGTTCGATTTCGTTGTTCGATTTCGTTGTGCGATTTCGTTGTGCGATTTCGTTGTTCGATTTCGTTGTTCGATTTCGTTGTTCGATTTCGTTGTTCGATTTCGTTGTTCGATTTCGTTGTTCGAATTCGTTGTTCGAATTTGTTGTTCGAATTCGTTGTTCGATTTCGTTGTTCGATTTCGTTGTTCGATTTCGTTGTTCGATTTCGTTGTTCGATTTCGTTGTTCGATTTCGGTGTTCGATTTCGTTGTTCGATTTCGTTGTTCGATTTCGTTGTTCGATTTCGTTGTTCGATTTCGTTGTTCGATTTCGTTGTTCGATTTCGTTGTTCGATTTCGTTGTTCGATTTCGTTGTTCGATTTCGTTGTTCGTTGTTAGATTTCGTTGTTCGTTGTTAGATTTCGTTGTTCGTTGTTAGATTTCGTTGTTCTTTGTTCGATTTCGTGGTTCGAATTCGTTGTTCGATTTCGTTGTTCGATTTCGAAGTTCGATTTCGCTGTTCGATTTCGTTGTTCGATTTCGTTGTTCGATTTCGTTGTTCGATTCGTTATTCGATTTCGTTGTTCGATTTCGTTGTTCGATTTCGTTGTTCCATTTCGTTGTTTGATTTCGTTGTTTGATTTCGTTGTTCGATTTCGTTGTTAGATTTCGTTGTTCGTTGTTAGATTTCGTTGTTCGATTTCGTTGTTAGATTTCGTTGTTAGATTTCGTTGTTCGTTGTTAGATTTCGTTGTTCGTTGTTAGATTTCGTTGTTCGTTGTTAGATTTCGTTGTTCGTTGTTAGATTTCGTTGTTCTTTGTTCGATTTCGTGGTTCGAATTCGTTGTTCGATTTCGTTGTTCGATTTCGCTGTTCGATTTCGTTGTTCGATTTCGTTGTTCGATTTCGTTGTTCGATTCGTTATTCGATTTCGTTGTTCGATTTCGTTGTTCGATTTCGTTGTTCGATTTCGTTGTTTGATTTCGTTGTTCGATTTCGTTGTTCGATTTCGTTGTTCGATTTCGTTGTTCGATTTCGTTGTTCGATTTCGTTGTTCGATTTCGTTGTTCGATTTCGTTGTTCGATTTCGTTGTTCGATTTCGTTGTTCGATTTCGTTGTGCGATTTCGTTGTGCGATTTCGTTGTTCGATTTCGTTGTTCGATTTCGAAGTTCGATTTCGTTGTTCGATTTCGTTGTTCGATTTCGTGGTTCGAATTCGTTGTTCGATTTCGTTGTTCGATTTCGTTGTTCGATTTCGTTGTTCGATTTCGTTGTTCGATTTCGTTGTTCGATTTCGTTGTTCGATTTCGTTGTTCGATTTCGTTGTTCGATTTCGTTGTTCGATTTCGTTGTTCGATTTCGTTGTTCGATTTCGTTGTTCGATTCGTTATTCGATTTCGTTGTTCGATTTCGTTGTTCGATTTCGTTGTTAGATTTCGTTGTTCGTTGTTAGATTTCGTTGTTCGATTTCGTTGTTAGATTTCGTTGTTCGATTTCGTTGTTAGATTTCGTTGTTCGTTGTTAGATTTCGTTGTTCGTTGTTAGATTTCGTTGTTCTTTGTTCGATTTCGTGGTTCGAATTCGTTGTTCGAATTCGTTGTTCGATTTCGTTGTTCGATTTCGTTGTTCGATTTCGTTGTTCGATTTCGTTGTTCGATTTCGTTGTTCGATTTCGTTGTTCGATTTCGTTGTTCGATTTCGTTTGTTCGATTTCGTTGTTCGATTTCGTTGTTCCATTTCGTTGTTCGATTTCGTTGTTCGATTTCGTTGTTTGATTTCGTTGTTCGATTTCGTTGTTTGATTTCGTTGTTCGATTTCGTTGTTCGTTGTTAGATTTCGTTGTTCGTTGTTAGATTTCGTTGTTCGTTGTTAGATTTCGTTGTTCTTTGTTCGATTTCGTGGTTCGAATTCGTTGTTCGATTTCGTTGTTCGATTTCGAAGTTCGATTTCGTTGTTCGATTTCGTTGTTCGATTTCGTTGTTCGATTTCGTTGTTCGATTTCGTTGTGCGATTTCGTTGTTCGATTTCGTTGTTCGATTTCGAAGTTCGATTTCGTTGTTCGATTTCGTTGTTCGATTTCGTTGTTCGATTTCGTTGTTCGAATTCGTTGTTCGAATTCGTTGTTCGAATTCGTTGTTCGATTTCGTTGTTCGATTTCGTTGTTCGATTTCGTTGTTCGATTTCGTTGTTCGATTTCGTTGTTCGATTTCGTTGTTAGATTTCGTTGTTCGTTGTTAGATTTCGTTGTTCGTTGTTAGATTTCGTTGTTCTTTGTTCGATTTCGTGGTTCGAATTCGTTGTTCGAATTCGTTGTTCGATTTCGTTGTTCGATTTCGTTGTTCGATTTCGTTGTTCGATTTCGTTGTTCGATTTCGTTGTTCGATTTCGTTGTTCGATTTCGTTGTTCGATTTCGTTGTTCCATTTCGTTGTTCGAATTCGTTGTTCGATTTCGTTGTTCGATTTCGTTGTTCGATTTGGTTGTTCGATTTCGTTGTTCGATTTCGTTGTTCGATTTCGTTGTTCGATTTCGTTGTTCCATTTCGTTGTTCGATTTCGTTGTTCGATTTCGTTGTTCGATTTCGTTGTTCGATTTCGTTGTTCGATTTCGTGGTTCGAATTCGTTGTTCGTTGTTCGAATTCGTTGTTCGTTGTTAGATTTCGTTGTTCGTTGTTAGATTTCGTTGTTCTTTGTTCGATTTCGTTGTTCGAATTCGTTGTTCGATTTCGTTGTTCGATTTCGTTGTTCGATTTTGTTGTTCGATTTCGTTGTTCGATTTCGTTGTTCGACTTCGTTGTTCGATTTCGTTGTTCGATTTCGTTGTTCCATTTCGTTGTTCGATTTCGTTGTTCGATTTCGTTGTTCGATTTCGTTGTTAGATTTCGTTGTTCGTTGTTAGATTTCGTTGTTCGTTGTTAGATTTCGTTGTTCGTTGTTAGATTACGTTGTTCTTTGTTCGATTTCGTGGTTCCAATTCGTTGTTCGAATTCGTTGTTCGATTTCGTTGTTCGATTTCGTTGTTCGATTTCGTTGTTCGATTTCGTTGTTCGATTTCGTTGTTCGATTTCGTTGTGCGATTTCGTTGTTCGATTTCGTTGTTCGATTTCGAAGTTCGATTTCGTTGTTCGATTTCGTTGTTCGATTTCGTTGTTCGATTTCGTTGTTCGATTTCGTTGTTCGATTTCGTTGTGCGATTTCGTTGTGCGATTTCGTTGTTCGATTTCGTTGTTCGATTTCGTTGTTCGATTTCGTTGTTCGATTTCGTTGTTCGATTTCGTTGTTCGATTTCGTTGTTCGAATTCGTTGTTCGAATTTGTTGTTCGAATTCGTTGTTCGATTTCGTTGTTCGATTTCGTTGTTCGATTTCGTTGTTCGATTTCGTTGTTCGATTTCGGTGTTCGATTTCGTTGTTCGATTTCGTTGTTCGATTTCGTTGTTCGATTTCGTTGTTCGATTTCGTTGTTCGATTTCGTTGTTCGATTTCGTTGTTCGATTTCGTTGTTCGATTTCGTTGTTCGATTTCGTTGTTCGATTTCGTTGTTCGATTTCGTTGTTCGATTCGTCATTCGATTTCGTTGTTCGATTTCGTTGTTCCATTTCGTTGTTCCATTTCGTTGTTCGATTTCGTTGTTCGATTTCGTTGTTCGATTTCGTTGTTCGATTTCGTTGTTCGATTTCGTTGTTCGATTTCGTTGTTCGTTGTTAGATTTCGTTGTTCGTTGTTAGATTTCGTTGTTCGTTGTTAGATTTCGTTGTTCTTTGTTCGATTTCGTGGTTCGAATTCGTTGTTCGATTTCGTTGTTCGATTTCGAAGTTCGATTTCGCTGTTCGATTTCGTTGTTCGATTTCGTTGTTCGATTTCGTTGTTCGATTCGTTATTCGATTTCGTTGTTCGATTTCGTTGTTCGATTTCGTTGTTCCATTTCGTTGTTTGATTTCGTTGTTTGATTTCGTTGTTCGATTTCGTTGTTAGATTTCGTTGTTCGTTGTTAGATTTCGTTGTTCGATTTCGTTGTTAGATTTCGTTGTTAGATTTCGTTGTTCGTTGTTAGATTTCGTTGTTCGTTGTTAGATTTCGTTGTTCGTTGTTAGATTTCGTTGTTCTTTGTTCGATTTCGTGGTTCGAATTCGTTGTTCGATTTCGTTGTTCGATTTCGAAGTTCGATTTCGCTGTTCGATTTCGTTGTTCGATTTCGTTGTTCGATTTCGTTGTTCGATTCGTTATTCGATTTCGTTGTTCGATTTCGTTGTTCGATTTCGTTGTTCGATTTCGTTGTTTGATTTCGTTGTTCGATTTCGTTGTTCGATTTCGTTGTTCGATTTCGTTGTTCGATTTCGTTGTTCGATTTCGTTGTTCGATTTCGTTGTTCGATTTCGTTGTTCGATTTCGTTGTTCGATTTCGTTGTTCGATTTCGTTGTGCGATTTCGTTGTGCGATTTCGTTGTTCGATTTCGTTGTTCGATTTCGAAGTTCGATTTCGTTGTTCGATTTCGTTGTTCGATTTCGTGGTTCGAATTCGTTGTTCGATTTCGTTGTTCGATTTCGTTGTTCGATTTCGTTGTTCGATTTCGTTGTTCGATTTCGTTGTTCGATTTCGTTGTTCGATTTCGTTGTGCGATTTCGTTGTGCGATTTCATTGTTCGATTTCGAAGTTCGATTTCGTTGTTCGATTTCGTTGTTCAATTTCGTTGTTCGATTTCGTTGTTCGATTTCGTGGTTCGAATTCGTTGTTCGAATTCGTTGTTCGTTGTTCGAATTCGTTGTTCGTTGTTAGATTTCGTTGTTCGTTGTTAGATTTCGTTGTTCTTTGTTCGATTTCGTTGTTCGAATTCGTTGTTCGATTTCGTTGTTCGATTTCGTTGTTCGATTTTGTTGTTCGATTTCGTTGTTCGATTTCGTTGTTCGACTTCGTTGTTCGATTTCGTTGTTCGATTTCGTTGTTCCATTTCGTTGTTCGATTTCGTTGTTCGATTTCGTTGTTCGATTTCGTTGTTAGATTTCGTTGTTCGTTGTTAGATTTCGTTGTTCGTTGTTAGATTTCGTTGTTCGTTGTTAGATTTCGTTGTTCTTTGTTCGATTTCGTGGTTCGAATTCGTTGTTCGAATTCGTTGTTCGATTTCGTTGTTCGATTTCGTTGTTCGATTTCGTTGTTCGATTTCGTTGTTCGATTTCGTTGTTCGATTTCGTTGTGCGATTTCGTTGTTCGATTTCGTTGTTCGATTTCGAAGTTCGATTTCGTTGTTCGATTTCGTTGTTCGATTTCGTTGTTCGATTTCGTTGTTCGATTTCGTTGTTCGATTTCGTTGTGCGATTTCGTTGTGCGATTTCGTTGTTCGATTTCGTTGTTCGATTTCGTTGTTCGATTTCGTTGTTCGATTTCGTTGTTCGATTTCGTTGTTCGAATTCGTTGTTCGAATTTGTTGTTCGAATTCGTTGTTCGATTTCGTTGTTCGATTTCGTTGTTCGATTTCGTTGTTCGATTTCGTTGTTCGATTTCGTTGTTCGATTTCGGTGTTCGATTTCGTTGTTCGATTTCGTTGTTCGATTTCGTTGTTCGATTTCGTTGTTCGATTTCGTTGTTCGATTTCGTTGTTCGATTTCGTTGTTCGATTTCGTTGTTCGATTTCGTTGTTCGATTTCGTTGTTCGATTTCGTTGTTCGTTGTTAGATTTCGTTGTTCGTTGTTAGATTTCGTTGTTCGTTGTTAGATTTCGTTGTTCTTTGTTCGATTTCGTGGTTCGAATTCGTTGTTCGATTTCGTTGTTCGATTTCGAAGTTCGATTTCGCTGTTCGATTTCGTTGTTCGATTTCGTTGTTCGATTTCGTTGTTCGATTCGTTATTCGATTTCGTTGTTCGATTTCGTTGTTCGATTTCGTTGTTCCATTTCGTTGTTTGATTTCGTTGTTTGATTTCGTTGTTCGATTTCGTTGTTAGATTTCGTTGTTCGTTGTTAGATTTCGTTGTTCGATTTCGTTGTTAGATTTCGTTGTTAGATTTCGTTGTTCGTTGTTAGATTTCGTTGTTCGTTGTTAGATTTCGTTGTTCGTTGTTAGATTTCGTTGTTCGTTGTTAGATTTCGTTGTTCTTTGTTCGATTTCGTGGTTCGAATTCGTTGTTCGAATTCGTTGTTCGATTTCGTTGTTCGATTTCGTTGTTCGATTTCGTTGTTCGATTTCGTTGTTCGATTTCGTTGTTCGATTTCGTTGTGCGATTTCGTTGTTCGATTTCGTTGTTCGATTTCGAAGTTCGATTTCGTTGTTCGATTTCGTTGTTCGATTTCGTTGTTCGATTTCGTTGTTCGATTTCGTTGTTCGATTTCGTTGTGCGATTTCGTTGTGCGATTTCGTTGTTCGATTTCGTTGTTCGATTTCGTTGTTCGATTTCGTTGTTCGATTTCGTTGTTCGATTTCGTTGTTCGAATTCGTTGTTCGAATTTGTTGTTCGAATTCGTTGTTCGATTTCGTTGTTCGATTTCGTTGTTCGATTTCGTTGTTCGATTTCGTTGTTCGATTTCGTTGTTCGATTTCGGTGTTCGATTTCGTTGTTCGATTTCGTTGTTCGATTTCGTTGTTCGATTTCGTTGTTCGATTTCGTTGTTCGATTTCGTTGTTCGATTTCGTTGTTCGATTTCGTTGTTCGATTTCGTTGTTCGATTTCGTTGTTCGATTTCGTTGTTCGATTTCGTTGTTCGTTGTTAGATTTCGTTGTTCGTTGTTAGATTTCGTTGTTCGTTGTTAGATTTCGTTGTTCTTTGTTCGATTTCGTGGTTCGAATTCGTTGTTCGATTTCGTTGTTCGATTTCGAAGTTCGATTTCGCTGTTCGATTTCGTTGTTCGATTTCGTTGTTCGATTTCGTTGTTCGATTCGTTATTCGATTTCGTTGTTCGATTTCGTTGTTCGATTTCGTTGTTCCATTTCGTTGTTTGATTTCGTTGTTTGATTTCGTTGTTCGATTTCGTTGTTAGATTTCGTTGTTCGTTGTTAGATTTCGTTGTTCGATTTCGTTGTTAGATTTCGTTGTTAGATTTCGTTGTTCGTTGTTAGATTTCGTTGTTCGTTGTTAGATTTCGTTGTTCGTTGTTAGATTTCGTTGTTCGTTGTTAGATTTCGTTGTTCTTTGTTCGATTTCGTGGTTCGAATTCGTTGTTCGATTTCGTTGTTCGATTTCGCTGTTCGATTTCGTTGTTCGATTTCGTTGTTCGATTTCGTTGTTCGATTCGTTATTCGATTTCGTTGTTCGATTTCGTTGTTCGATTTCGTTGTTCGATTTCGTTGTTTGATTTCGTTGTTCGATTTCGTTGTTCGATTTCGTTGTTCGATTTCGTTGTTCGATTTCGTTGTTCGATTTCGTTGTTCGATTTCGTTGTTCGATTTCGTTGTTCGATTTCGTTGTTCGATTTCGTTGTTCGATTTCGTTGTGCGATTTCGTTGTGCGATTTCGTTGTTCGATTTCGTTGTTCGATTTCGAAGTTCGATTTCGTTGTTCGATTTCGTTGTTCGATTTCGTGGTTCGAATTCGTTGTTCGATTTCGTTGTTCGATTTCGTTGTTCGATTTCGTTGTTCGATTTCGTTGTTCGATTTCGTTGTTCGATTTCGTTGTTCGATTTCGTTGTTCGATTTCGTTGTTCGATTTCGTTGTTCGATTTCGTTGTTCGATTTCGTTGTTCGATTTCGTTGTTCGATTCGTTATTCGATTTCGTTGTTCGATTTCGTTGTTCGATTTCGTTGTTAGATTTCGTTGTTCGTTGTTAGATTTCGTTGTTCGATTTCGTTGTTAGATTTCGTTGTTCGATTTCGTTGTTAGATTTCGTTGTTCGTTGTTAGATTTCGTTGTTCGTTGTTAGATTTCGTTGTTCTTTGTTCGATTTCGTGGTTCGAATTCGTTGTTCGAATTCGTTGTTCGATTTCGTTGTTCGATTTCGTTGTTCGATTTCGTTGTTCGATTTCGTTGTTCGATTTCGTTGTTCGATTTCGTTGTTCGATTTCGTTGTTCGATTTCGTTTGTTCGATTTCGTTGTTCGATTTCGTTGTTCCATTTCGTTGTTCGATTTCGTTGTTCGATTTCGTTGTTTGATTTCGTTGTTCGATTTCGTTGTTTGATTTCGTTGTTCGATTTCGTTGTTCGTTGTTAGATTTCGTTGTTCGTTGTTAGATTTCGTTGTTCGTTGTTAGATTTCGTTGTTCTTTGTTCGATTTCGTGGTTCGAATTCGTTGTTCGATTTCGTTGTTCGATTTCGAAGTTCGATTTCGTTGTTCGATTTCGTTGTTCGATTTCGTTGTTCGATTTCGTTGTTCGATTTCGTTGTGCGATTTCGTTGTTCGATTTCGTTGTTCGATTTCGAAGTTCGATTTCGTTGTTCGATTTCGTTGTTCGATTTCGTTGTTCGATTTCGTTGTTCGAATTCGTTGTTCGAATTCGTTGTTCGAATTCGTTGTTCGATTTCGTTGTTCGATTTCGTTGTTCGATTTCGTTGTTCGATTTCGTTGTTCGATTTCGTTGTTCGATTTCGTTGTTCGATTTCGTTGTTCGATTTCGTTGTTCGATTTCGTTGTTCGATTTCGTTGTTCGATTTCGTTGTTCGATTCGTTATTCGATTTCGTTGTTCGATTTCGTTGTTCGATTTCGTTGTTAGATTTCGTTGTTCGTTGTTAGATTTCGTTGTTCGATTTCGTTGTTAGATTTCGTTGTTCGATTTCGTTGTTAGATTTCGTTGTTCGTTGTTAGATTTCGTTGTTCGTTGTTAGATTTCGTTGTTCTTTGTTCGATTTCGTGGTTCGAATTCGTTGTTCGAATTCGTTGTTCGATTTCGTTGTTCGAATTCGTTGTTCGAACTCGTTGTTCGAATTCGTTGTTCGATTTCGTTGTTCGATTTCGTTGTTCGATTTCGTTGTTCGATTTCGTTGTTCGATTTCGTTGTTCGATTTCGTTGTTCGATTTCGTTTGTTCGATTTCGTTGTTCGATTTCGTTGTTCCATTTCGTTGTTCGATTTCGTTGTTCGATTTCGTTGTTTGATTTCGTTGTTCGATTTCGTTGTTCGTTGTTAGATTTCGTTGTTCGTTGTTAGATTTCGTTGTTCGTTGTTAGATTTCGTTGTTCTTTGTTCGATTTCGTGGTTCGAATTCGTTGTTCGATTTCGTTGTTCGATTTCGAAGTTCGATTTCGTTGTTCGATTTCGTTGTTCGATTTCGTTGTTCGATTTCGTTGTTCGATTCGTTATTCGATTTCGTTGTTCGATTTCGTTGTTCGATTTCGTTGTTCCATTTCGTTGTTCGATTTCGTTGTTCGATTTCGTTGTTCGATTTCGTTGTTAGATTTCGTTGTTCGTTGTTAGATTTCGTTGTTCGATTTCGTTGTTAGATTTCGTTGTTCGATTTCGTTGTTAGATTTCGTTGTTCGTTGTTAGATTTCGTTGTTCGTTGTTAGATTTCGTTGTTCTTTGTTCGATTTCGTGGTTCGAATTCGTTGTTCGAATTCGTTGTTCGATTTCGTTGTTCGAATTCGTTGTTCGAATTCGTTGTTCGAATTCGTTGTTCGATTTCGTTGTTCGATTTCGTTGTTCGATTTCGTTGTTCGATTTCGTTGTTCGATTTCGTTGTTCGATTTCGTTGTTCGATTTCGTTGTTCGATTTCGTTGTTAGATTTCGTTGTTCGTTGTTAGATTTCGTTGTTCGTTGTTAGATTTCGTTGTTCGTTGTTAGATTTCGTTGTTCTTTGTTCGATTTCGTGGTTCGAATTCGTTGTTCGAATTCGTTGTTCGATTTCGTTGTTCGATTTCGTTGTTCGATTTCGTGGTTCGAATTCGTTGTTCGAATTCGTTGTTCGATTTCGTTGTTCGATTTCGTTGTTCGATTTTGTTGTTCGATTTCGTTGTTCGATTTCGTTGTTCGATTTCGTTGTTCGATTTCGTTGTTCGATTTCGTTGTTCGATTTCGTTGTTCGATTTCGTTGTTCGATTTCGTTGTTCGATTTCGTTGTTCGATTTCTTTGTTCGATTTCGTTGTTCGATTTCGTTGTTTTAGATTTCGTTGTTCGTTGTTAGATTTCGTTGTTCGTTGTTAGATTTCGTTGTTCGTTGTTAGATTTCGTTGTGCTTTGTTCGATTTCGTGGTTCGAATTCGTTGTTCGAATTCGTTGTTCGATTTCGTTGTTCGATTTCGTTGTTCGATTTTGTTGTTCGATTTCGTTGTTCGATTTCGTTGTTCGATTTCGTTGTTCGATTTCGTTGTTCGATTTCGTTGTTCGATTTCGTTGTTCGATTTCGTTGTTCGATTTCGTTGTTCGATTTCGTTGTTCGATTTCGTTGTTCGATTTCGTTGTTCGATTTCGTTGTTCGATTTCGTTGTTCGATTTCGTTGTTCGATTTCGTTGTTCGATTTCGTTGTTCGATTTCGTTGTTCGATTTCGTTGTTCGATTTCGTTGTTCGATTTCGTTGTTCGATTTCGTTGTTCGATTTCGTTGTTCGATTTCGTTGTTCGATTTCGTTGTTAGATTTCGTTGTTCGTTGTTAGATTTCGTTGTTCGTTGTTAGATTTCGTTGTTCGTTGTTAGATTTCGTTGTTCTTTGTTCGATTTCGTGGTTAGAATTCGTTGTTCGAATTCGTTGTTCGATTTCGTTGTTCGATTTCGTTGTTCGATTTCGTTGTTCGATTTCGTGGTTCGAATTCGTTGTTCGAATTCGTTGTTCGATTTCGTTGTTCGATTTCGTTGTTCGATTTTGTTGTTCGATTTCGTTGTTCGATTTCGTTGTTCGATTTCGTTGTTCGATTTCGTTGTTCGATTTCGTTGTTCGATTTCGTTGTTCGATTTCGTTGTTCGATTTCGTTGTTCGATTTCGTTGTTCGATTTCTTTGTTCGATTTCGTTGTTCGATTTCGTTGTTCGATTTCGTTGTTCGATTTCGTTGTTCGATTTCGTTGTTCGATTTCGTTGTTCGATTTCGTTGTTCGATTTCGTTGTTCGATTTCGTTGTTCGATTTCGTTGTTCGATTTCGTTGTTCGATTTCGTTGTTCGATTTCGTTGTTCGATTTCGTTGTTCGATTTCGTTGTTCGATTCGTTGTTCGATTTCGTTGTTCGATTTCGTTGTTCGATTTCGTTGTTCCATTTCGTTGTTCGATTTCGTTGTTCGATTTCGTTATTCGATTTCGTTGTTAGATTTCGTTGTTCGTTGTTAGATTTCGTTGTTCGATTTCGTTGTTCGATTTCGTTGTTCGATTTCGTTGTTCGATTTCGTTGTTCGATTTCGTTGTTCGATTTCGTTGTTCGATTTCGTTGTTCGATTTCGTTGTTCGATTTCGTTGTTCGATTTCGTTGTTCGATTTCGTTGTTCGATTTCGTTGTTCGATTTCGTTGTTCGATTTCGTTGTTCGATTTCGTTGTTCGATTTCGTTGTTCGATTTCGTTGTTCGATTTCGTTGTTCGATTTCGTTGTTCGATTTCGTTGTTCGATTTCGTTGTTCGATTTCGTTGTTCGATTTCGTTGTTCGATTTCGTTGTTCGATTTCGTTGTTCGATTTCGTTGTTCGATTTCGTTGTTCGATTTCGTTGTTAGATTTCGTTGTTCGTTGTTAGATTTCGTTGTTCGTTGTTAGATTTCGTTGTTCGTTGTTAGATTTCGTTGTTCTTTGTTCGATTTCGTGGTTAGAATTCGTTGTTCGAATTCGTTGTTCGATTTCGTTGTTCGATTTCGTTGTTCGATTTCGTTGTTCGATTTCGTGGTTCGAATTCGTTGTTCGAATTCGTTGTTCGATTTCGTTGTTCGATTTCGTTGTTCGATTTTGTTGTTCGATTTCGTTGTTCGATTTCGTTGTTCGATTTCGTTGTTCGATTTCGTTGTTCGATTTCGTTGTTCGATTTCGTTGTTCGATTTCGTTGTTCGATTTCGTTGTTCGATTTCGTTGTTCGATTTCTTTGTTCGATTTCGTTGTTCGATTTCGTTGTTCGATTTCGTTGTTCGATTTCGTTGTTCGATTTCGTTGTTCGATTTCGTTGTTCGATTTCGTTGTTCGATTTCGTTGTTCGATTTCGTTGTTCGATTTCGTTGTTCGATTTCGTTGTTCGATTTCGTTGTTCGATTTCGTTGTTCGATTTCGTTGTTCGATTTCGTTGTTCGATTCGTTGTTCGATTTCGTTGTTCGATTTCGTTGTTCGATTTCGTTGTTCCATTTCGTTGTTCGATTTCGTTGTTCGATTTCGTTATTCGATTTCGTTGTTAGATTTCGTTGTTCGTTGTTAGATTTCGTTGTTCGATTTCGTTGTTAGATTTCGTTGTTCGTTGTTAGATTTCGTTGTTCGTTGTTAGATTTCGTTGTTCTTTGTTCGATTTCGTGGTTCGAATTCGTTGTTCGAATTCGTTGTTCGATTTCGTTGTTCGAATTCGTTGTTCGAATCCGTTGTTCGATTTCGTTGTTCGATTTCGTTGTTCGATTTCGTTGTTCGATTTCGTTGTTCGTTTTCGTTGTTCGATTTCGTTGTTCGATTTCGTTGTTCGATTTCGTTGTTCGATTTCGTTGTTCGATTTCGTTGTTCGATTTCGTTGTTCGATTTCGTTGTTCGATTTCGTTGTTCGATTTCGTTGTTCGATTCGTTATTCGATTTCGTTGTTCGATTTCGTTGTTCGATTTCGTTGTTCGATTTCGTTGTTCGTTGTTAGATTTCGTTGTTCGTTGTTAGATTTCGTTGTTCGTTGTTAGATTTCGTTGTTCTTTGTTCGATTTCGTGGTTCGAATTCGTTGTTCGATTTCGTTGTTCGATTTCGTTGTTCGATTTCGTTGTTCGATTTCGTTGTTCGATTTCGTTGTTCGATTTCGTTGTTCGATTTCGTTGTTCGATTTCGTTGTTCGATTTCGTTGTTCGATTTCGTTGTTCGAATTCGTTGTTCGAATTCGTTGTTCGAATTCGTTGTTCGATTTCGTTGTTCGATTTCGTTGTTCGATTTCGTTGTTCGATTTCGTTGTTCGATTTCGTTGTTCGATTTCGTTGTTCGATTTCGTTGTTCGATTTCGTTGTTCGATTTCGTTGTTCGATTTCGTTGTTCGATTTCGTTGTTCGATTTCGTTGTTCGATTTCGTTGTTCGATTTCGTTGTTCGATTTCGTTGTTCGATTTCTTTGTTCGATTTCGTTGTTCGATTTCGTTGTTCGATTTCGTTGTTCGATTTCGTTGTTCGATTTCGTTGTTCGATTTCGTTGTTCGATTTCGTTGTTCGATTTCGTTGTTCGATTTCGTTGTTCGATTTCGTTGTTCCATTTCGAGTAGTTAGAGCTATGTTCGTACGGGACCGGAAGTGAGCTGTCAAAGTCTTTAAAATGGCGGGAAATTCAAATAGGGCCGCGCAACAAGGTGCTGCGCGTATGAGGAGCTGCGCAGGGTTCCCCACCTCCCCACTTCCCATCTGTCAATCATGATTAAGGCCCAATCTGTCAATCTTTCACTCGTGGCACCTATGACGTTATTCCCCATCTGTCAATCTTTCATTCGTGGCCAACTTCACCTATGACGTAATTCCCCATCTGTCAATCTGTCACTCGTGGCCAACTTCAGACAGCCACTAAATGACATCCTCCCAATCTTGCACGTGTTGTAAGTAACAGCTACGGTCCTATTCTAAGTGTTATAATTCGTAATAAATTTTACAAGTATTTAATATAATAAAAATATTTCAAAGTCCATCAATCGATAAGGTATTAAAAATAATATTAATTACACACTTGTTTTGATAAAAGTCTAGACATATCTTTTAAAATAAACAACTGATAACGTGCTGGCATGCGCTACGTCATTGGCGCGAAAAGTTGACGTGATTCTTGGCGCGAAAATATTGACAGCGCGCGAAATCGTTGAGCTATTTGAAATTAAAATGCACATATTAAAAAAATCAACAGATGTTAATAATTCAATGACAAGGTGGTGCATATGGCGCGAAATGACAAGATGACAGCCCGCGAAAATATTGACAGCTCCTATTGGCGTGATATGACAGCGCGTGAAATCGTTGAGCTATTTGAAATTAAAACTGTTAAATCAACAGATGTTAATAATTCAATGACAAGGTGGTGCATATGGCGCGAAATGACAAGATGACAGCCCACGAAAATATTGACAGCTCCTATTGGCGCGATATGGCTGCGCGCGAAAGGTGTGGAGATGAACGATTATTTGTGAAATAATAATACTTGACGTAATTCCTCGCCTCCCAATGAAACATCGCATTGAAAATGTATCGGAAAAAATGGAGCAAATATCGCAGAGATTGAAAGATCCTCCTGCGACAAGTAAAGATGGAAAATAACTTTAACAAAAGAAAACATACCTTTGTTTAAAAAAACCTGCACTAAAATCACACACACAACACAATCATTATTTTTAGGATAACACGGTGTCTAATTTCACAAAATCCACAATATCACAAAGATGAGATTACCTATTTTTAGAAAAACTGTCTACAGATTGAACAAAATAAGCTGAGCATTCAACCATATAGACAGCATCTCGGGAAATAAGTTCCTTGCTAATATTTCCATGTAAAAAAAAACAACATTCTACTTTCTCGCACCTAATACTAGCGTAATTCACAACCATGATAGAAGTATAAAATTATCGAATGTTGATATTATCAGTTTCATGCAGGAAGTTTCATTGATAAGGTGTTTACAATTTTTGAAATAATTCTAGCATACTGGGTGTTTAAAACTTAAGAAGAGAATGTTTATTAAAATTTTAGAAAAAAACAGATACTAAACTATGTAACTGACAAAATAAAATTTAACTGCTAATATTAACCTAATATATATACAAAAAAATCCAACTACCACCCACGGGAAAAATTCATAAAATATAACTCATATCGAAGATGTAGATTAAGTGAAAACTATACAAAAAATTCCAACTAGCCCCAACCATCCCGTGTTTACGTAATATTAAAATGTATCACGTGACACTTAATATATAATTTTCAATACTACGTTACCAACATAGCACTTGCTCGCGATGGAATAATTTTTACTTTCCCATTAAATTTCTTTCTCGCTATAATATTTAAATTTCTGCCATTTAATAATTTAGACGCATTGTACTTTTTTCAAAATATAAACATAACATCATAATTTAATCAACTAGCTTTACCAACATGATACTTCCCCGCCAATAATTTACCAACATGATACTTTTTTATCAAATTTATATCAATAATGAACAGTGTCACCATTTCATACATTTAGACGTTATTTTTAATTGGAATAAAGTTCAAAGATTTTACATGGGCGGGCTTCAGGGGGTAAAACCTCCATAAGAGCAATGTTAAATATCATCTAAATGTACGTTCAATTTGCGTCCGAGCGTCCGGACGCAGATTCAACCTAGGGGGTAAAACCTCCATAAGAGCAATGTTAAATATCATCTAAATGTACGTTCAATTTGCGTCCGAGCGTCCGGACGCAGATTCAACCTAGGGGGTAAAACCTCCATAAGAGCAATGTTAAATATCATCTAAATGTACGTCCAATTTGCGTCCGAGCGTCCGGACGCAGATTCAACCTAGGGGGTAAAACCTCCATAAGAGCAATGTTAAATATCATCTAAATGTACGTTCAATTTGCGTCCGAGCGTCCGGACGCAGATTCAACCTAGGGGGTAAAACCTCCATAAGAGCAATGTTAAATATCATCTAAATGTACGTCCAATTTGCGTCCGAGCGTCCGGACGCAGATTCAACCTAGGGGGTAAAACCTCCATAAGAGCAATGTTAAATATCATCTAAATGTACGTTCAATTTGCGTCCGAGCGTCCGGACGCGGATTCAACCTAGGGGGTAAACCCTCCCTAAGAGCAATGTTAAATATCATCTAAATGTAACTTCAATTTGAGTCCGATCGTCCGGACGCAGATTTATTAAGATCAATTTTCGTTACTACTGGTTCCAATTGAACGCGAAAAAAGGTGTTATGTTTAAAACCGAAGCCAAAGGGCACTAAGATCAAACTTTGTTATGATTAGGCCAAGTAGAACACGGAAAAAGGCGGTATATTTGAAATATGACGCAGAAGAAATACGAAAGCAAAAATCCTGCGTAGAACCGATGCCAAAGAGCATTAATATATAACTTCATTATTATTGATTCAAATTGAACTCGAAAAATAGTATTGTATTATAAATGAGATGAAGAATATATACATAAACAAAAAATCATGTGCAGAACCAAGACAAAAGAGCATTAGGGTCTATCTCCGTTACTATTTGTCGACATTGGCAAATTTTTGAAATGTGACATGTAATCAATCCGTATATAATAAATACATCAACCAAAATCATACACATAACTAACGACAAAAGGTCTGACTTCGTTATTAATGGTAGGATTTGGGTGAGATAAACAAACGGTACTGTATTATAAATGTGGTGTAGAATATATACGTAAACAAAACTCTTGCGCAGAATCAACACCAAAGAGCATTATAATCTAACTTCGTTATTAGTTGTCCAAATTAAATGCGGAAAAGAGCGTGATATTTGAAACGTAAGTGAGAATATATAAGTCCATAATTTTTACTTTCTCGCTTACAGGACATACTACTTTCTCTAAATTTTAAAAGAATTATACTTAGCAGTTAATATTTTTTTTACTTCGTCCTCAGTTGTAGCAAAAATATAGTCAAGAGCAGATCAATAAAACTCAAAAATATAATCAACTTTACACGCAGCATTATAGATTAAAATGTTCCATTTCCGGGTATCTCCGAACATAATTAAACCCGACTGACTACCTTTAACATAACCAATCATACTAGTTATAACAACTCAATCAAGATAGAACGGAACAAGTTCCAAAAATATAATAATACACTAAAATTCAAAAATCACTTCCGAGTACTTTCGAATGAAACCGAGTATCTCCGACCAAATTTATTATAAGCTTATGTACTCGTAACATTTTAGTAACATACCGCCAAGATGGGAAACAACAAGCTCCAAAAATGTGAGGAGTGTAACGTTATAATTCGAATTGATAATCTAAAAAGGCATATTAAACGAAAACACTTTACAAAAAACTCAAAAATGAAATATAATGTAGACTATTTACGTGAAACATTATCAAAATATTCAATAGTACTAATTATCAAGACAATTTTTGAATTGTTTACTTTTGAAGCGTGTCTACAAACGCTACTAGACTTGTGTAGAGATGACATAAAAAAATCTACTAGAATAAAAATCGAAATACAAAATAAAACAGTGGAAGCCGAAAAAGATCTACTCAAGGAAGGATTACAGATGTTAACTCACCGAGATGGAAAAATATTACGAGGTATAGAGGAATCAAAAGAAGAATTTAGAAAAAGAAATTACTCTTTATTAGACATTCAAAAAACATGGTTAAATATTTACTGCAATATTGAAAAAATTCTAATACCTAATCGACAAATTCTCATTTTTGAGGATATAAATGGAAATATCGGCAAATCCTTTTTTATTGAATATATAATAAACATGATAAACGATTATGTAATTGATATCATGGGATTGGCTTCAACTAACTTTGAAGAGGTGTATGAAAAGGTTCAACGCGCACAAATTAGCAGAACCCACGATAAAATCGATTTTATTTTTAACTTAACTAGGAATACCGCACATATGAGAAAAAACAAGTTTGGAAACCCATACAGTGAATTTTCAAAATCCTTTAAATACGTTGAGCAAATTCTAGATGGTAATTTTCCTGGCATGAATCATCGGCCATCAATTAAATTAATTAAACCTGTATACATGTTAGTATTCTGCAATGAAAGTGACATATTCAAAACAATGAGCCCGGATCGTCTAAAATTTTTCAATTGGTCAACCCATGATATCGACGTATGGAAAACATGATGATGAAATAAAAATAATATTTGAAAAATATAAATGTAGCAGTTGTATAATATTTTAAAAGATGTTTAATAAATAATAAAAATCTATATGTTTTCATTATTAGTAAACCCTCATTATTGAAAAATAGGATCCCCCCGCTTCATATCTCATAGAAGATATGCACTGATCAAAGGGGCATTCTACGAAGAGGAATTACAAAAAACAACCAATCCCGACATATATCTAGTGGAAAAGTTCTAAGACGTAAAGTCAAAAAAGATGTACGTTAAATGGCTCGGACTCACCAAAAAACATAATAGTTCGATTGACAATGATGACATCGTTTAAGAAGTGCTACAAACCGGAGAGAAATCGAGAAATACACTAGTTTTACATGTAATCTTATGACAAAACAAGCACAAATTCCAACATTTAGGGGGGCCTTTTTGATCAACAGTTCGTTCAAGTTTTTACCGTAGTGGGGTAACGTTATAAATATGACAAAACATCTCAGTTCATAATAGTTAGTCAAAATGTTTACTCCAACTTCGAGTGGATACATTTCTGAGGGCAGTGAATTTGACATTCCACTAACTCCATCACCGCTATCATCAGTGCTCAGCGAAGACTATGATCGTGAACTTGATGCCGTATTGGAAAAGTATGAAGAAGCAGCTAAGAACGAAGAACATTATCTTCTCTACACGCAATTAGTGCACGGTTTTTGTCGAATATGGTGTGGTCTGAGTCCAGCAAGATCGTTTACTCCAACTGTCGTCATGCACAAAGACCAATGGGAAAAAATATCTTTTAGTTCGTTTGAATGGGATCAATTGATATCCCAACTTCGTGAAAATACGTTCAACGACGAAGAGGAGATCGTGTGTAGTGACTACTACAAAATCCGTCAAGTCATCTACGACAACATAAAATTCATCAAAATTACCAAGCACAGCCTAGACTTTTTCCTGTCAGAAATGGACGTGATGAATCTTGTACATATAAATACTGAACTTTTAGTACCATATATAAGAATGCTGGAAAAACTTGAATTTCCTAGTTATTATTATAATATACTTAATTTAGTTAAAAGTAGTTTTTTCGATGAAAATTATACGTTTTCAAGTGCTTTTGATAAATTGCAAACTTTTAAATGTGTACAGAATAATTTAGAAAATATCGCTTTAAGTCAATTTATGTATTATTATAAGCATCGAATTGTAAATGATTTGGAGAGAATTCCATAAATATGTTCAAAAAATTATTGTGTTTTATTTAAAAAAAGTGAAGATAGCTGAACGACAGTGCTTTAAACCGTTCGATTATCTCCACTTTGCTAATGTAGAAGCAAAAATTGGTAGTAATGCTTCAACTGTCAACATTGTAACGTCAGTAAACGCTATCAATTTCGTTATTTTTCATCGTTTTCATCGTTTTTCATCGTTTTCATCGTTTTTTCCATCGTATGTTGGAGAACGATAAAGGTCGAATATTGATGATGTTTGAATGTCTTCGTTGACTCGCCTTTTTATCGACGGTGATTGAATATCTTCATTGACTCGCCTTTACACGCTTCTTTGTTGTTTACAGTTTCATCGTAAACATGTTTTTCACTCTCACACTTAGTCTTGCGATCTTTATCACTTGCGGTGTCCACACATTATCGTAAACATGTTTTTCATTTTCACACTTCTTTGTGGTTTCATCGTAAACATGTTTTTCGCTATCACGCTTCGTCTCGCAGCCTTCATCAATTGCGGTGTCCACACATTATTGTAAATATGTTTTTTCATTCTCACGCTTCTTTGTGGTTTACTTCATCGTAAACATGTTTTTCATTTTGATAATCCATATCAGTTGTGGTGTCAACACATTATCGTAAACATGTTTTTTCATTCTCACGCTTCTTTGTGGTTTACGGTTTCATTGTAAACATGTTTTTCGCTCTCACGCTTCGTCTCGCAACCTTCATCAGATCAAAGGGGTCTTTTGACGCATGACCAATGTGCGGTTGGAGGCATATAACTTCAGATCTAACGCTTCACGAGCGTTAGTTTCAACATGAGCAGTCAAGACTCCAACATGTCGCAACAATTCAACGATATTAGTGAATTCAATATAACGTCAACATCAGTGTACAGTGAAGATTATGGTGATATGAGCAGTCAAGACTTCAACATGTCGCAACAGTCAAACTATGACAGTGGATTCGTATCATCAGTGTCCAGTGTTCATTATAATTATGATCAAGATTTGGATAGGACGTTGAAAGCTCTAGAGAATGAAGTTAGATTAGAAACTCAACAACTACTTCAAACAACGTATCAGTTGGACTCTTTGAAAATCAGCTGTGGTCTAAGTCCAGCAAGATCCTTCAATCCAGCAGTCATTTTAAAGCAGTATAACAACGATTCTAGTAAAATATCTTTTGATCTCTGCGAATGGAGCAACTTTATCAATATACTACGTCAAAGAAATAATGATTTTTTTGATGAACCATTAAGCCAGTTAGCCGATGAGTATGAACCTGTGACTTTTCCTTGTGGGAACCTTATTGAAATTGACCAACTCGTTCTTGACAATGTAAAGATGTTGGTAGTAAGAAAATATGAAATTAAATTTCTTCTACAACAACTTGATGTGAACCAGATAATTGACCTCGAGCAGAAGGTGATATCCCATAAACTTTCATTGTTAGAAGATCTAGCTTTTTGTGAATATTACCATAAAATTATTGATAATATTTTCAGCCATAAATATACCGACCATACAGATCACACGGAGGATGCTGTAAATAGTAGACTTGAACTTTTCGATTTCTTATGTAAAACTTTAAACGATAATATGTTACACTTAGCGCTTAAAGAATACTATTACTATTATAAATTTAAAATTGTAAAAGCCTTGGAGTAGTTCTTGTATAATAAAAAAATTTTAAAAATCTGTGTGTTTTTATTTCATAACGTGTTAAAAAACTGTTGAAAATTGACTGTTTTGATGCATGTGTTTTTGCGTTGAAAAAATGAATTTAAAAGCGTTGCATTTAAATTCGTTGTTTTGACGCATGTGAAAAAAAATGATGGATGATTTATAATTACTTTTAAATTTTTTAGGTGTGAAATTTTCTTACCGAATCCCCCACGATCTTGCATTAATAACCGGAAACTTTTCCTCGTACACGATTCTGTCAATTGTCAAATGGCGGGACTTCACCTATGACAGCCTCCCAATCTGTCAATCTTTCACTTGTGGCCAACTTCACCTATGACGTCATTAGTCAACCCTAACCAAATGACAGCCTCCCAATCTGTCACAGCTACCAGATGACAGCCTCCCAATCGTGCACGTAATGACAAATGACAACTGCGCATGCGCTACGTCATTGGCGCGAAAAGTTGACGTGATACAACTTGACGCCGATAGATGGACCATGCCAATCGATACTCCAACGGTGCTCCAGGCATACGTCACGTGATGCTGCGTCAACGTGAACGTTAACGTGTGAGCGTTAACGTTCACGTTGACGCAGCATCACGTGACGTATGCCTGGAGCACCGTTGGAGTATCGATTGGCATGGTCCATCTATCGGCGTCAAGTTGTATCACGTCAACTTTTCGCGCCAATGACGTAGCGCATGCGCAGTTGTCATTTGTCATTACGTGCACGATTGGGAGGCTGTCATCTGGTAGCTGTGACAGATTGGGAGGCTGTCATTTGGTTAGGGTTGACTAATGACGTCATAGGTGAAGTTGGCCACAAGTGAAAGATTGACAGATTGGGAGGCTGTCATAGGTGAAGTCCCGCCATTTGACAATTGACAGAATCGTGTACGAGGAAAAGTTTCCGGTTATTAATGCAAGATCGTGGGGGATTCGGTAAGAAAATTTCACACCTAAAAAATTTAAAAGTAATTATAAATCATCCATCATTTTTTTTCACATGCGTCAAAACAACGAATTTAAATGCAACGCTTTTAAATTCATTTTTTCAACGCAAAAACACATGCATCAAAACAGTCAATTTTCAACAGTTTTTTAACACGTTATGAAATAAAAACACACAGATTTTTAAAATTTTTTTATTATACAAGAACTACTCCAAGGCTTTTACAATTTTAAATTTATAATAGTAATAGTATTCTTTAAGCGCTAAGTGTAACATATTATCGTTTAAAGTTTTACATAAGAAATCGAAAAGTTCAAGTCTACTATTTACAGCATCCTCCGTGTGATCTGTATGGTCGGTATATTTATGGCTGAAAATATTATCAATAATTTTATGGTAATATTCACAAAAAGCTAGATCTTCTAACAATGAAAGTTTATGGGATATCACCTTCTGCTCGAGGTCAATTATCTGGTTCACATCAAGTTGTTGTAGAAGAAATTTAATTTCATATTTTCTTACTACCAACATCTTTACATTGTCAAGAACGAGTTGGTCAATTTCAATAAGGTTCCCACAAGGAAAAGTCACAGGTTCATACTCATCGGCTAACTGGCTTAATGGTTCATCAAAAAAATCATTATTTCTTTGACGTAGTATATTGATAAAGTTGCTCCATTCGCAGAGATCAAAAGATATTTTACTAGAATCGTTGTTATACTGCTTTAAAATGACTGCTGGATTGAAGGATCTTGCTGGACTTAGACCACAGCTGATTTTCAAAGAGTCCAACTGATACGTTGTTTGAAGTAGTTGTTGAGTTTCTAATCTAACTTCATTCTCTAGAGCTTTCAACGTCCTATCCAAATCTTGATCATAATTATAATGAACACTGGACACTGATGATACGAATCCACTGTCATAGTTTGACTGTTGCGACATGTTGAAGTCTTGACTGCTCATATCACCATAATCTTCACTGTACACTGATGTTGACGTTATATTGAATTCACTAATATCGTTGAATTGTTGCGACATGTTGGAGTCTTGACTGCTCATGTTGAAACTAACGCTCGTGAAGCGTTAGATCTGAAGTTATATGCCTCCAACCGCACATTGGTCATGCGTCAAAAGACCCCTTTGATCTGATGAAGGTTGCGAGACGAAGCGTGAGAGCGAAAAACATGTTTACAATGAAACCGTAAACCACAAAGAAGCGTGAGAATGAAAAAACATGTTTACGATAATGTGTTGACACCACAACTGATATGGATTATCAAAATGAAAAACATGTTTACGATGAAGTAAACCACAAAGAAGCGTGAGAATGAAAAAACATATTTACAATAATGTGTGGACACCGCAATTGATGAAGGCTGCGAGACGAAGCGTGATAGCGAAAAACATGTTTACGATGAAACCACAAAGAAGTGTGAAAATGAAAAACATGTTTACGATAATGTGTGGACACCGCAAGTGATAAAGATCGCAAGACTAAGTGTGAGAGTGAAAAACATGTTTACGATGAAACTGTAAACAACAAAGAAGCGTGTAAAGGCGAGTCAATGAAGATATTCAATCACCGTCGATAAAAAGGCGAGTCAACGAAGACATTCAAACATCATCAATATTCGACCTTTATCGTTCTCCAACATACGATGGAAAAAACGATGAAAACGATGAAAAACGATGAAAACGATGAAAAATAACGAAATTGATAGCGTTTACTGACGTTACAATGTTGACAGTTGAAGCATTACTACCAATTTTTGCTTCTACATTAGCAAAGTGGAGATAATCGAACGGTTTAAAGCACTGTCGTTCAGCTATCTTCACTTTTTTTAAATAAAACACAATAATTTTTTGAACATATTTATGGAATTCTCTCCAAATCATTTACAATTCGATGCTTATAATAATACATAAATTGACTTAAAGCGATATTTTCTAAATTATTCTGTACACATTTAAAAGTTTGCAATTTATCAAAAGCACTTGAAAACGTATAATTTTCATCGAAAAAACTACTTTTAACTAAATTAAGTATATTATAATAATAACTAGGAAATTCAAGTTTTTCCAGCATTCTTATATATGGTACTAAAAGTTCAGTATTTATATGTACAAGATTCATCACGTCCATTTCTGACAGGAAAAAGTCTAGGCTGTGCTTGGTAATTTTGATGAATTTTATGTTGTCGTAGATGACTTGACGGATTTTGTAGTAGTCACTACACACGATCTCCTCTTCGTCGTTGAACGTATTTTCACGAAGTTGGGATATCAATTGATCCCATTCAAACGAACTAAAAGATATTTTTTCCCATTGGTCTTTGTGCATGACGACAGTTGGAGTAAACGATCTTGCTGGACTCAGACCACACCATATTCGACAAAAACCGTGCACTAATTGCGTGTAGAGAAGATAATGTTCTTCGTTCTTAGCTGCTTCTTCATACTTTTCCAATACGGCATCAAGTTCACGATCATAGTCTTCGCTGAGCACTGATGATAGCGGTGATGGAGTTAGTGGAATGTCAAATTCACTGCCCTCAGAAATGTATCCACTCGAAGTTGGAGTAAACATTTTGACTAACTATTATGAACTGAGATGTTTTGTCATATTTATAACGTTACCCCACTACGGTAAAAACTTGAACGAACTGTTGATCAAAAAGGCCCCCCTAAATGTTGGAATTTGTGCTTGTTTTGTCATAAGATTACATGTAAAACTAGTGTATTTCTCGATTTCTCTCCGGTTTGTAGCACTTCTTAAACGATGTCATCATTGTCAATCGAACTATTATGTTTTTTGGTGAGTCCGAGCCATTTAACGTACATCTTTTTTGACTTTACGTCTTAGAACTTTTCCACTAGATATATGTCGGGATTGGTTGTTTTTTGTAATTCCTCTTCGTAGAATGCCCCTTTGATCAGTGCATATCTTCTATGAGATATGAAGCGGGGGGATCCTATTTTTCAATAATGAGGGTTTACTAATAATGAAAACATATAGATTTTTATTATTTATTAAACATCTTTTAAAATATTATACAACTGCTACATTTATATTTTTCAAATATTATTTTTATTTCATCATCATGTTTTCCATACGTCGATATCATGGGTTGACCAATTGAAAAATTTTAGACGATCCGGGCTCATTGTTTTGAATATGTCACTTTCATTGCAGAATACTAACATGTATACAGGTTTAATTAATTTAATTGATGGCCGATGATTCATGCCAGGAAAATTACCATCTAGAATTTGCTCAACGTATTTAAAGGATTTTGAAAATTCACTGTATGGGTTTCCAAACTTGTTTTTTCTCATATGTGCGGTATTCCTAGTTAAGTTAAAAATAAAATCGATTTTATCGTGGGTTCTGCTAATTTGTGCGCGTTGAACCTTTTCATACACCTCTTCAAAGTTAGTTGAAGCCAATCCCATGATATCAATTACATAATCGTTTATCATGTTTATTATATATTCAATAAAAAAGGATTTGCCGATATTTCCATTTATATCCTCAAAAATGAGAATTTGTCGATTAGGTATTAGAATTTTTTCAATATTGCAGTAAATATTTAACCATGTTTTTTGAATGTCTAATAAAGAGTAATTTCTTTTTCTAAATTCTTCTTTTGATTCCTCTATACCTCGTAATATTTTTCCATCTCGGTGAGTTAACATCTGTAATCCTTCCTTGAGTAGATCTTTTTCGGCTTCCACTGTTTTATTTTGTATTTCGATTTTTATTCTAGTAGATTTTTTTATGTCATCTCTACACAAGTCTAGTAGCGTTTGTAGACACGCTTCAAAAGTAAACAATTCAAAAATTGTCTTGATAATTAGTACTATTGAATATTTTGATAATGTTTCACGTAAACAGTCTACATTATATTTCATTTTTGAGTTTTTTGTAAAGTGTTTTCGTTTAATATGCCTTTTTAGATTATCAATTCGAATTATAACGTTACACTCCTCACATTTTTGGAGCTTGTTGTTTCCCATCTTGGCGGTATGTTACTAAAATGTTACGAGTACATAAGCTTATAATAAATTTGGTCGGAGATACTCGGTTTCATTCGAAAGTACTCGGAAGTGATTTTTGAATTTTAGTGTATTATTATATTTTTGGAACTTGTTCCGTTCTATCTTGATTGAGTTGTTATAACTAGTATGATTGGTTATGTTAAAGGTAGTCAGTCGGGTTTAATTATGTTCGGAGATACCCGGAAATGGAACATTTTAATCTATAATGCTGCGTGTAAAGTTGATTATATTTTTGAGTTTTATTGATCTGCTCTTGACTATATTTTTGCTACAACTGAGGACGAAGTAAAAAAAATATTAACTGCTAAGTATAATTCTTTTAAAATTTAGAGAAAGTAGTATGTCCTGTAAGCGAGAAAGTAAAAATTATGGACTTATATATTCTCACTTACGTTTCAAATATCACGCTCTTTTCCGCATTTAATTTGGACAACTAATAACGAAGTTAGATTATAATGCTCTTTGGTGTTGATTCTGCGCAAGAGTTTTGTTTACGTATATATTCTACACCACATTTATAATACAGTACCGTTTGTTTATCTCACCCAAATCCTACCATTAATAACGAAGTCAGACCTTTTGTCGTTAGTTATGTGTATGATTTTGGTTGATGTATTTATTATATACGGATTGATTACATGTCACATTTCAAAAATTTGCCAATGTCGACAAATAGTAACGGAGATAGACCCTAATGCTCTTTTGTCTTGGTTCTGCACATGATTTTTTGTTTATGTATATATTCTTCATCTCATTTATAATACAATACTATTTTTCGAGTTCAATTTGAATCAATAATAATGAAGTTATATATTAATGCTCTTTGGCATCGGTTCTACGCAGGATTTTTGCTTTCGTATTTCTTCTGCGTCATATTTCAAATATACCGCCTTTTTCCGTGTTCTACTTGGCCTAATCATAACAAAGTTTGATCTTAGTGCCCTTTGGCTTCGGTTTTAAACATAACACCTTTTTTCGCGTTCAATTGGAACCAGTAGTAACGAAAATTGATCTTAATAAATCTGCGTCCGGACGATCGGACTCAAATTGAAGTTACATTTAGATGATATTTAACATTGCTCTTAGGGAGGGTTTACCCCCTAGGTTGAATCCGCGTCCGGACGCTCGGACGCAAATTGAACGTACATTTAGATGATATTTAACATTGCTCTTATGGAGGTTTTACCCCCTAGGTTGAATCTGCGTCCGGACGCTCGGACGCAAATTGAACGTACATTTAGATGATATTTAACATTGCTCTTATGGAGGTTTTACCCCCTAGGTTGAATCTGCGTCCGGACGCTCGGACGCAAATTGGACGTACATTTAGATGATATTTAACATTGCTCTTATGGAGGTTTTACCCCCTAGGTTGAATCTGCGTCCGGACGCTCGGACGCAAATTGAACGTACATTTAGATGATATTTAACATTGCTCTTATGGAGGTTTTACCCCCTAGGTTGAATCTGCGTCCGGACGCTCGGACGCAAATTGAACGTACATTTAGATGATATTTAACATTGCTCTTATGGAGGTTTTACCCCCTGAAGCCCGCCCATGTAAAATCTTTGAACTTTATTCCAATTAAAAATAACGTCTAAATGTATGAAATGGTGACACTGTTCATTATTGATATAAATTTGATAAAAAAGTATCATGTTGGTAAATTATTGGCGGGGAAGTATCATGTTGGTAAAGCTAGTTGATTAAATTATGATGTTATGTTTATATTTTGAAAAAAGTACAATGCGTCTAAATTATTAAATGGCAGAAATTTAAATATTATAGCGAGAAAGAAATTTAATGGGAAAGTAAAAATTATTCCATCGCGAGCAAGTGCTATGTTGGTAACGTAGTATTGAAAATTATATATTAAGTGTCACGTGATACATTTTAATATTACGTAAACACGGGATGGTTGGGGCTAGTTGGAATTTTTTGTATAGTTTTCACTTAATCTACATCTTCGATATGAGTTATATTTTATGAATTTTTCCCGTGGGTGGTAGTTGGATTTTTTTGTATATATATTAGGTTAATATTAGCAGTTAAATTTTATTTTGTCAGTTACATAGTTTAGTATCTGTTTTTTTCTAAAATTTTAATAAACATTCTCTTCTTAAGTTTTAAACACCCAGTATGCTAGAATTATTTCAAAAATTGTAAACACCTTATCAATGAAACTTCCTGCATGAAACTGATAATATCAACATTCGATAATTTTATACTTCTATCATGGTTGTGAATTACGCTAGTATTAGGTGCGAGAAAGTAGAATGTTGTTTTTTTTTACATGGAAATATTAGCAAGGAACTTATTTCCCGAGATGCTGTCTATATGGTTGAATGCTCAGCTTATTTTGTTCAATCTGTAGACAGTTTTTCTAAAAATAGGTAATCTCATCTTTGTGATATTGTGGATTTTGTGAAATTAGACACCGTGTTATCCTAAAAATAATGATTGTGTTGTGTGTGTGATTTTAGTGCAGGTTTTTTTAAACAAAGGTATGTTTTCTTTTGTTAAAGTTATTTTCCATCTTTACTTGTCGCAGGAGGATCTTTCAATCTCTGCGATATTTGCTCCATTTTTTCCGATACATTTTCAATGCGATGTTTCATTGGGAGGCGAGGAATTACGTCAAGTATTATTATTTCACAAATAATCGTTCATCTCCACACCTTTCGCGCGCAGCCATATCGCGCCAATAGGAGCTGTCAATATTTTCGTGGGCTGTCATCTTGTCATTTCGCGCCATATGCACCACCTTGTCATTGAATTATTAACATCTGTTGATTTAACAGTTTTAATTTCAAATAGCTCAACGATTTCACGCGCTGTCATATCACGCCAATAGGAGCTGTCAATATTTTCGCGGGCTGTCATCTTGTCATTTCGCGCCATATGCACCACCTTGTCATTGAATTATTAACATCTGTTGATTTTTTTAATATGTGCATTTTAATTTCAAATAGCTCAACGATTTCGCGCGCTGTCAATATTTTCGCGCCAAGAATCACGTCAACTTTTCGCGCCAATGACGTAGCGCATGCCAGCACGTTATCAGTTGTTTATTTTAAAAGATATGTCTAGACTTTTATCAAAACAAGTGTGTAATTAATATTATTTTTAATACCTTATCGATTGATGGACTTTGAAATATTTTTATTATATTAAATACTTGTAAAATTTATTACGAATTATAACACTTAGAATAGGACCGTAGCTGTTACTTACAACACGTGCAAGATTGGGAGGATGTCATTTAGTGGCTGTCTGAAGTTGGCCACGAGTGACAGATTGACAGATGGGGAATTACGTCATAGGTGAAGTTGGCCACGAATGAAAGATTGACAGATGGGGAATAACGTCATAGGTGCCACGAGTGAAAGATTGACAGATTGGGCCTTAATCATGATTGACAGATGGGAAGTGGGGAGGTGGGGAACCCTGCGCAGCTCCTCATACGCGCAGCACCTTGTTGCGCGGCCCTATTTGAATTTCCCGCCATTTTAAAGACTTTGACAGCTCACTTCCGGTCCCGTACGAACATAGCTCTAACTACTATTTCGTTGTTCGATTTCGTTGTTCGATTTCGTTGTTCGATTTCGTTGTTAGATTTCGTTGTTCGTTGTTAGATTTCGTTGTTCGATTTCGTTGTTAGATTTCGTTGTTCGTTGTTAGATTTCGTTGTTCGTTGTTAGATTTCGTTGTTCTTTGTTCGATTTCGTGGTTCGAATTCGTTGTTCGAATTCGTTGTTCGATTTCGTTGTTCGAATTCGTTGTTCGAATTCGTTGTTCGAATCCGTTGTTCGATTTCGTTGTTCGATTTCGTTGTTCGATTTCGTTGTTCGATTTCGTTGTTCGTTTTCGTTGTTCGATTTCGTTGTTCGATTTCGTTGTTCGATTTCGTTGTTCGATTTCGTTGTTCGATTTCGTTGTTCGATTTCGTTGTTCGATTTCGTTGTTCGATTTCGTTGTTCGATTTCGTTGTTCGATTCGTTATTCGATTTCGTTGTTCGATTTCGTTGTTCGATTTCGTTGTTCGATTTCGTTGTTCGTTGTTAGATTTCGTTGTTCGTTGTTAGATTTCGTTGTTCGTTGTTAGATTTCGTTGTTCTTTGTTCGATTTCGTGGTTCGAATTCGTTGTTCGATTTCGTTGTTCGATTTCGTTGTTCGATTTCGTTGTTCGATTTCGTTGTTCGATTTCGTTGTTCGATTTCGTTGTTCGATTTCGTTGTTCGATTTCGTTGTTCGATTTCGTTGTTCGATTTCGTTGTTCGATTTCGTTGTTCGATTTCGTTGTTCGATTTCGTTGTTCGATTTCGTTGTTCGATTTCGTTGTTCGATTCGTTATTCGATTTCGTTGTTCGATTTCGTTGTTCGATTTCGTTGTTAGATTTCGTTGTTCGTTGTTAGATTTCGTTGTTCGATTTCGTTGTTAGATTTCGTTGTTCGATTTCGTTGTTAGATTTCGTTGTTCGTTGTTAGATTTCGTTGTTCGTTGTTAGATTTCGTTGTTCTTTGTTCGATTTCGTGGTTCGAATTCGTTGTTCGAATTCGTTGTTCGATTTCGTTGTTCGATTTCGTTGTTCGATTTCGTTGTTCGATTTCGTTGTTCGTTTTCGTTGTTCGATTTCGTTGTTCGATTTCGTTGTTCGATTTCGTTGTTCGATTTCGTTGTTCGATTTCGTTGTTCGATTTCGTTGTTCGATTTCGTTGTTCGATTTCGTTGTTCGATTTCGTTGTTCGATTCGTTATTCGATTTCGTTGTTCGATTTCGTTGTTCGATTTCGTTGTTCGATTTCGTTGTTCGATTTCGTTGTTCGTTGTTGGATTTCGTTGTTCGTTGTTAGATTTCGTTGTTCGTTGTTAGATTTCGTTGTTCTTTGTTCGATTTCGTGGTTCGAATTCGTTGTTCGATTTCGTTGTTCGATTTCGTTGTTCGATTTCGTTGTTCGATTTCGTTGTTCGATTTCGTTGTTCGATTTCGTTGTTCGATTTCGTTGTTCGATTTCGTTGTTCGATTTCGTTGTTCGATTTCGTTGTTCGATTTCGTTGTTCGATTTCGTTGTTCGATTTCGTTGTTCGATTTCGTTGTTCGATTTCGTTGTTCGATTCGTTATTCGATTTCGTTGTTCGATTTCGTTGTTCGATTTCGTTGTTAGATTTCGTTGTTCGTTGTTAGATTTCGTTGTTCAATTTCGTTGTTAGATTTCGTTGTTCGATTTCGTTGTTAGATTTCGTTGTTCGTTGTTAGATTTCGTTGTTCGTTGTTAGATTTCGTTGTTCTTTGTTCGATTTCGTGGTTCGAATTCGTTGTTCGAATTCGTTGTTCGATTTCGTTGTTCGAATTCGTTGTTCGAATTCGTTGTTCGAATTCGTTGTTCGATTTCGTTGTTCGATTTCGTTGTTCGATTTCGTTGTTCGATTTCGTTGTTCGATTTCGTTGTTCGATTTCGTTTGTTCGATTTCGTTGTTCGATTTCGTTGTTCCATTTCGTTGTTCGATTTCGTTGTTCGATTTCGTTGTTCGATTTCGTTGTTCGATTTCGTTGTTCGTTGTTAGATTTCGTTGTTCGTTGTTAGATTTCGTTGTTCGTTGTTAGATTTCGTTGTTCTTTGTTCGATTTCGTGGTTCGAATTCGTTGTTCGATTTCGTTGTTCGATTTCGTTGTTCGATTTCGTTGTTCGATTTCGTTGTTCGATTTCGTTGTTCGATTTCGTTGTTCGATTTCGTTGTTCGATTTCGTTGTTCGATTTCGTTGTTCGATTTCGTTGTTCGATTTCGTTGTTCGATTCGTTATTCGATTTCGTTGTTCGATTTCGTTGTTCGATTTCGTTGTTAGATTTCGTTGTTCGTTGTTAGATTTCGTTGTTCGATTTCGTTGTTAGATTTCGTTGTTCGTTGTTAGATTTCGTTGTTCGTTGTTAGATTTCGTTGTTCTTTGTTCGAATTCGTTGTTCGAATTCGTTGTTCGATTTCGTTGTTCGAATTCGTTGTTCGAATTCGTTGTTCGAATTCGTTGTTCGATTTCGTTGTTCGATTTCGTTGTTCGATTTCGTTGTTCGATTTCGTTGTTCGATTTCGTTGTTCGATTTCGTTGTTCGATTTCGTTTGTTCGATTTCGTTGTTCGATTTCGTTGTTCCATTTCGTTGTTCGATTTCGTTGTTCGATTTCGTTGTTCGATTTCGTTGTTCGATTTCGTTGTTCGTTGTTAGATTTCGTTGTTCGTTGTTAGATTTCGTTGTTCGTTGTTAGATTTCGTTGTTCTTTGTTCGATTTCGTGGTTCGAATTCGTTGTTCGATTTCGTTGTTCGATTTCGAAGTTCGATTTCGTTGTTCGATTTCGTTGTTCGATTTCGTTGTTCGATTTCGTTGTTCGATTCGTTATTCGATTTCGTTGTTCGATTTCGTTGTTCGATTTCGTTGTTCCATTTCGTTGTTCGATTTCGTTGTTCGATTTCGTTGTTCGATTTCGTTGTTAGATTTCGTTGTTCGTTGTTAGATTTCGTTGTTCGATTTCGTTGTTAGATTTCGTTGTTCGATTTCGTTGTTAGATTTCGTTGTTCGTTGTTAGATTTCGTTGTTCGTTGTTAGATTTCGTTGTTCTTTGTTCGATTTCGTGGTTCGAATTCGTTGTTCGATTTCGTTGTTCGATTTCGTTGTTCGATTTCGTTGTTCGATTTCGTTGTTCGATTTCGTTGTTCGATTTCGTTGTTCGATTTCGTTGTTCGATTTCGTTGTTCGATTTCGTTGTTCGAATTCGTTGTTCGAATTCGTTGTTCGAATTCGTTGTTCGATTTCGTTGTTCGATTTCGTTGTTCGATTTCGTTGTTCGATTTCGTTGTTCGATTTCGTTGTTCGATTTCGTTGTTCGATTTCGTTGTTCGATTTCGTTGTTCGATTTCGTTGTTCGATTTCGTTGTTCGATTTCGTTGTTCGATTTCGTTGTTCGATTTCGTTGTTCGATTTCGTTGTTCGATTTCGTTGTTCGATTTCGTTGTTCGATTTCGTTGTTCGATTTCGTTGTTCGATTTCGTTGTTCGATTCGTTGTTCGATTTCGTTGTTCGATTTCGTTGTTCGATTTCGTTGTTCCATTTCGTTGTTCGATTTCGTTGTTCGATTTCGTTGTTCGATTTCGTTGTTAGATTTCGTTGTTCGTTGTTAGATTTCGTTGTTCGATTTCGTTGTTCGATTTCGTTGTTAGATTTCGTTGTTCGTTGTTAGATTTCGTTGTTCGTTGTTAGATTTCGTTGTTCTTTGTTCGATTTCGTGGTTCGAATTCGTTGTTCGAATTCGTTGTTCGATTTCGTTGTTCGAATTCGTTGTTCGAATCCGTTGTTCGATTTCGTTGTTCGATTTCGTTGTTCGATTTCGTTGTTCGATTTCGTTGTTCGTTTTCGTTGTTCGATTTCGTTGTTCGATTTCGTTGTTCGATTTCGTTGTTCGATTTCGTTGTTCGATTTCGTTGTTCGATTTCGTTGTTCGATTTCGTTGTTCGATTTCGTTGTTCGATTTCGTTGTTCGATTCGTTATTCGATTCGTTATTCGATTTCGTTGTTCGATTTCGTTGTTCGATTTCGTTGTTCGTTGTTAGATTTCGTTGTTCGTTGTTAGATTTCGTTGTTCGTTGTTAGATTTCGTTGTTCTTTGTTCGATTTCGTGGTTCGAATTCGTTGTTCGATTTCGTTGTTCGATTTCGTTGTTCGATTTCGTTGTTCGATTTCGTTGTTCGATTTCGTTGTTCGATTTCGTTGTTCGATTTCGTTGTTCGATTTCGTTGTTCGATTTCGTTGTTCGATTTCGTTGTTCGATTTCGTTGTTCGATTTCGTTGTTCGATTCGTTATTCGATTTCGTTGTTCGATTTCGTTGTTCGATTTCGTTGTTAGATTTCGTTGTTCGTTGTTAGATTTCGTTGTTCGATTTCGTTGTTAGATTTCGTTGTTCGATTTCGTTGTTAGATTTCGTTGTTCGTTGTTAGATTTCGTTGTTCGTTGTTAGATTTCGTTGTTCTTTGTTCGATTTCGTGGTTCGAATTCGTTGTTCGAATTCGTTGTTCGATTTCGTTGTTCGATTTCGTTGTTCGATTTCGTTGTTCGATTTCGTTGTTCGTTTTCGTTGTTCGATTTCGTTGTTCGATTTCGTTGTTCGATTTCGTTGTTCGATTTCGTTGTTCGATTTCGTTGTTCGATTTCGTTGTTCGATTTCGTTGTTCGATTTCGTTGTTCGATTCGTTATTCGATTTCGTTGTTCGATTTCGTTGTTCGATTTCGTTGTTCGATTTCGTTGTTCGTTGTTGGATTTCGTTGTTCGTTGTTAGATTTCGTTATTCGTTGTTAGATTTCGTTGTTCTTTGTTCGATTTCGTGGTTCGAATTCGTTGTTCGATTTCGTTGTTCGATTTCGTTGTTCGATTTCGTTGTTCGATTTCGTTGTTCGATTTCGTTGTTCGATTTCGTTGTTCGATTTCGTTGTTCGATTTCGTTGTTCGATTTCGTTGTTCGATTTCGTTGTTCGATTTCGTTGTTCGATTTCGTTGTTCGATTTCGTTGTTCGATTTCGTTGTTCGATTTCGTTGTTCGATTCGTTATTCGATTTCGTTGTTCGATTTCGTTGTTCGATTTCGTTGTTAGATTTCGTTGTTCGTTGTTAGATTTCGTTGTTCAATTTCGTTGTTAGATTTCGTTGTTCGATTTCGTTGTTAGATTTCGTTGTTCGTTGTTAGATTTCGTTGTTCGTTGTTAGATTTCGTTGTTCTTTGTTCGATTTCGTGGTTCGAATTCGTTGTTCGAATTCGTTGTTCGATTTCGTTGTTCGAATTCGTTGTTCGAATTCGTTGTTCGAATTCGTTGTTCGATTTCGTTGTTCGATTTCGTTGTTCGATTTCGTTGTTCGATTTCGTTGTTCGATTTCGTTGTTCGATTTCGTTGTTCGATTTCGTTTGTTCGATTTCGTTGTTCGATTTCGTTGTTCCATTTCGTTGTTCGATTTCGTTGTTCGATTTCGTTGTTCGATTTCGTTGTTCGATTTCGTTGTTCGTTGTTAGATTTCGTTGTTCGTTGTTAGATTTCGTTGTTCGTTGTTAGATTTCGTTGTTCTTTGTTCGATTTCGTGGTTCGAATTCGTTGTTCGATTTCGTTGTTCGATTTCGTTGTTCGATTTCGTTGTTCGATTTCGTTGTTCGATTTCGTTGTTCGATTTCGTTGTTCGATTTCGTTGTTCGATTTCGTTGTTCGATTTCGTTGTTCGATTTCGTTGTTCGATTTCGTTGTTCGATTTCGTTGTTCGATTCGTTATTCGATTTCGTTGTTCGATTTCGTTGTTCGATTTCGTTGTTAGATTTCGTTGTTCGTTGTTAGATTTCGTTGTTCGATTTCGTTGTTAGATTTCGTTGTTCGTTGTTAGATTTCGTTGTTCGTTGTTAGATTTCGTTGTTCTTTGTTCGAATTCGTTGTTCGAATTCGTTGTTCGATTTCGTTGTTCGAATTCGTTGTTCGAATTCGTTGTTCGAATTCGTTGTTCGATTTCGTTGTTCGATTTCGTTGTTCGATTTCGTTGTTCGATTTCGTTGTTCGATTTCGTTGTTCGATTTCGTTGTTCGATTTCGTTTGTTCGATTTCGTTGTTCGATTTCGTTGTTCCATTTCGTTGTTCGATTTCGTTGTTCGATTTCGTTGTTCGATTTCGTTGTTCGATTTCGTTGTTCGATTTCGTTGTTCGTTGTTAGATTTCGTTGTTCGTTGTTAGATTTCGTTGTTCGTTGTTAGATTTCGTTGTTCTTTGTTCGATTTCGTGGTTCGAATTCGTTGTTCGATTTCGTTGTTCGATTTCGAAGTTCGATTTCGTTGTTCGATTTCGTTGTTCGATTTCGTTGTTCGATTTCGTTGTTCGATTCGTTATTCGATTTCGTTGTTCGATTTCGTTGTTCGATTTCGTTGTTCCATTTCGTTGTTCGATTTCGTTGTTCGATTTCGTTGTTCGATTTCGTTGTTAGATTTCGTTGTTCGTTGTTAGATTTCGTTGTTCGATTTCGTTGTTAGATTTCGTTGTTCGATTTCGTTGTTAGATTTCGTTGTTCGTTGTTAGATTTCGTTGTTCGTTGTTAGATTTCGTTGTTCTTTGTTCGATTTCGTGGTTCGAATTCGTTGTTCGATTTCGTTGTTCGATTTCGTTGTTCGATTTCGTTGTTCGATTTCGTTGTTCGATTTCGTTGTTCGATTTCGTTGTTCGATTTCGTTGTTCGATTTCGTTGTTCGAATTCGTTGTTCGAATTCGTTGTTCGAATTCGTTGTTCGATTTCGTTGTTCGATTTCGTTGTTCGATTTCGTTGTTCGATTTCGTTGTTCGATTTCGTTGTTCGTTTTCGTTGTTCGATTTCGTTGTTCGATTTCGTTGTTCGATTTCGTTGTTCGATTTCGTTGTTCGATTTCGTTGTTCGATTTCGTTGTTCGATTTCGTTGTTCGATTTCGTTGTTCGATTTCGTTGTTCGATTTCGTTGTTCGATTTCGTTGTTCGATTTCGTTGTTCGATTTCGTTGTTCGATTTCGTTGTTCGATTTCGTTGTTCGATTTCGTTGTTCGATTCGTTGTTCGATTTCGTTGTTCGATTTCGTTGTTCGATTTCGTTGTTCCATTTCGTTGTTCGATTTCGTTGTTCGATTTCGTTGTTCGATTTCGTTGTTAGATTTCGTTGTTCGTTGTTAGATTTCGTTGTTCGATTTCGTTGTTCGATTTCGTTGTTAGATTTCGTTGTTCGTTGTTAGATTTCGTTGTTCGTTGTTAGATTTCGTTGTTCTTTGTTCGATTTCGTGGTTCGAATTCGTTGTTCGAATTCGTTGTTCGATTTCGTTGTTCGAATTCGTTGTTCGAATCCGTTGTTCGATTTCGTTGTTCGATTTCGTTGTTCGATTTCGTTGTTCGATTTCGTTGTTCGTTTTCGTTGTTCGATTTCGTTGTTCGATTTCGTTGTTCGATTTCGTTGTTCGATTTCGTTGTTCGATTTCGTTGTTCGATTTCGTTGTTCGATTTCGTTGTTCGATTTCGTTGTTCGATTTCGTTGTTCGATTCGTTATTCGATTCGTTATTCGATTTCGTTGTTCGATTTCGTTGTTCGATTTCGTTGTTCGATTTCGTTGTTCGTTGTTAGATTTCGTTGTTCGTTGTTAGATTTCGTTGTTCGTTGTTAGATTTCGTTGTTCTTTGTTCGATTTCGTGGTTCGAATTCGTTGTTCGATTTCGTTGTTCGATTTCGTTGTTCGATTTCGTTGTTCGATTTCGTTGTTCGATTTCGTTGTTCGATTTCGTTGTTCGATTTCGTTGTTCGATTTCGTTGTTCGATTTCGTTGTTCGATTTCGTTGTTCGATTTCGTTGTTCGATTTCGTTGTTCGATTTCGTTGTTCGATTCGTTATTCGATTTCGTTGTTCGATTTCGTTGTTCGATTTCGTTGTTAGATTTCGTTGTTCGTTGTTAGATTTCGTTGTTCGATTTCGTTGTTAGATTTCGTTGTTCGATTTCGTTGTTAGATTTCGTTGTTCGTTGTTAGATTTCGTTGTTCGTTATTAGATTTCGTTGTTCTTTGTTCGATTTCGTGGTTCGAATTCGTTGTTCGAATTCGTTGTTCGATTTCGTTGTTCGAATTCGTTGTTCGAATTCGTTGTTCGAATTCGTTGTTCGATTTCGTTGTTCGATTTCGTTGTTCGATTTCGTTGTTCGATTTCGTTGTTCGATTTCGTTGTTCGATTTCGTTGTTCGATTTCGTTTGTTCGATTTCGTTGTTCGATTTCGTTGTTCCATTTCGTTGTTCGATTTCGTTGTTCGATTTCGTTGTTTGATTTCGTTGTTCGATTTCGTTGTTCGTTGTTAGATTTCGTTGTTCGTTGTTAGATTTCGTTGTTCGTTGTTAGATTTCGTTGTTCTTTGTTCGATTTCGTGGTTCGAATTCGTTGTTCGATTTCGTTGTTCGATTTCGAAGTTCGATTTCGTTGTTCGATTTCGTTGTTCGATTTCGTTGTTCGATTTCGTTGTTCGATTCGTTATTCGATTTCGTTGTTCGATTTCGTTGTTCGATTTCGTTGTTCGATTTCGTTGTTCCATTTCGTTGTTCGATTTCGTTGTTCGATTTCGTTGTTCGATTTCGTTGTTAGATTTCGTTGTTCGTTGTTAGATTTCGTTGTTCGATTTCGTTGTTAGATTTCGTTGTTCGATTTCGTTGTTAGATTTCGTTGTTCGTTGTTAGATTTCGTTGTTCGTTGTTAGATTTCGTTGTTCTTTGTTCGATTTCGTGGTTCGAATTCGTTGTTCGAATTCGTTGTTCGATTTCGTTGTTCGAATTCGTTGTTCGAATTCGTTGTTCGAATTCGTTGTTCGATTTCGTTGTTCGATTTCGTTGTTCGATTTCGTTGTTCGATTTCGTTGTTCGATTTCGTTGTTCGATTTCGTTGTTCGATTTCGTTGTTCGATTTCGTTGTTAGATTTCGTTGTTCGTTGTTAGATTTCGTTGTTCGTTGTTAGATTTCGTTGTTCGTTGTTAGATTTCGTTGTTCTTTGTTCGATTTCGTGGTTCGAATTCGTTGTTCGAATTCGTTGTTCGAATTCGTTGTTCGATTTCGTTGTTCGATTTCGTTGTTCGATTTCGTTGTTCGATTTCGTGGTTCGAATTCGTTGTTCGAATTCGTTGTTCGATTTCGTTGTTCGATTTCGTTGTTCGATTTTGTTGTTCGATTTCGTTGTTCGATTTCGTTGTTCGATTTCGTTGTTCGATTTCGTTGTTCGATTTCGTTGTTCGATTTCGTTGTTCGATTTCGTTGTTCGATTTCGTTGTTCGATTTCTTTGTTCGATTTCGTTGTTCGATTTCGTTGTTCGATTTCGTTGTTTTAGATTTCGTTGTTCGTTGTTAGATTTCGTTGTTCGTTGTTAGATTTCGTTGTTCGTTGTTAGATTTCGTTGTGCTTTGTTCGATTTCGTGGTTCGAATTCGTTGTTCGAATTCGTAGTTCGATTTCGTTGTTCGATTTCGTTGTTCGATTTTGTTGTTCGATTTCGTTGTTCGATTTCGTTGTTCGATTTCGTTGTTCGATTTCGTTGTTCGATTTCGTTGTTCGATTTCGTTGTTCGATTTCGTTGTTCGATTCGTTATTCGATTTCGTTGTTCGATTTCGTTGTTCGATTTCGTTGTTCGATTTCGTTGTTCGTTGTTAGATTTCGTTGTTCGTTGTTAGATTTCGTTGTTCGTTGTTAGATTTCGTTGTTCGATTTCGTTGTTCGATTTCGTTGTTCGATTTCGTTGTTCGATTTCGTTGTTCGATTTCGTTGTTCGATTCGTTATTCGATTTCGTTGTTCGATTTCGTTGTTCGATTTCGTTGTTCGATTTCGTTGTTCGTTGTTAGATTTCGTTGTTCGTTGTTAGATTTCGTTGTTCGTTGTTAGATTTCGTTGTTCTTTGTTCGAATTCGTTGTTCGAATTCGTTGTTCGATTTCGTTGTTCGATTTCGAAGTTCGATTTCGTTGTTCGATTTCGTTGTTCGATTTCGTTGTTCGATTTCGTTGTTCGATTCGTTATTCGATTTCGTTGTTCGATTTCGTTGTTCGATTTCGTTGTTCCATTTCGTTGTTCGATTTCGTTGTTCGATTTCGTTGTTCGATTCGTTATTCGATTTCGTTGTTCGATTTCGTTGTTCGATTTCGTTGTTCCATTTCGTTGTTCGATTTCGTTGTTCGATTTCGTTGTTCGATTTCGTTGTTAGATTTCGTTGTTCGTTGTTAGATTTCGTTGTTCGATTTCGTTGTTAGATTTCGTTGTTCGATTTCGTTGTTAGATTTCGTTGTTCGTTGTTAGATTTCGTTGTTCGTTGTTAGATTTCGTTGTTCTTTGTTCGATTTCGTGGTTCGAATTCGTTGTTCGATTTCGTTGTTCGATTTCGTTGTTCGATTTCGTTGTTCGATTTCGTTGTTCGATTTCGTTGTTCGATTTCGTTGTTCGATTTCGTTGTTCGATTTCGTTGTTCGAATTCGTTGTTCGAATTCGTTGTTCGAATTCGTTGTTCGATTTCGTTGTTCGATTTCGTTGTTCGATTTCGTTGTTCGATTTCGTTGTTCGATTTCGTTGTTCGTTTTCGTTGTTCGATTTCGTTGTTCGATTTCGTTGTTCGATTTCGTTGTTCGATTTCGTTGTTCGATTTCGTTGTTCGATTTCGTTGTTCGATTTCGTTGTTCGATTTCGTTGTTCGATTTCGTTGTTCGATTTCGTTGTTCGATTTCGTTGTTCGATTTCGTTGTTCGATTTCGTTGTTCGATTTCGTTGTTCGATTTCGTTGTTCGATTTCGTTGTTCGATTCGTTGTTCGATTTCGTTGTTCGATTTCGTTGTTCGATTTCGTTGTTCCATTTCGTTGTTCGATTTCGTTGTTCGATTTCGTTGTTCGATTTCGTTGTTAGATTTCGTTGTTCGTTGTTAGATTTCGTTGTTCGATTTCGTTGTTCGATTTCGTTGTTAGATTTCGTTGTTCGTTGTTAGATTTCGTTGTTCGTTGTTAGATTTCGTTGTTCTTTGTTCGATTTCGTGGTTCGAATTCGTTGTTCGAATTCGTTGTTCGATTTCGTTGTTCGAATTCGTTGTTCGAATCCGTTGTTCGATTTCGTTGTTCGATTTCGTTGTTCGATTTCGTTGTTCGATTTCGTTGTTCGTTTTCGTTGTTCGATTTCGTTGTTCGATTTCGTTGTTCGATTTCGTTGTTCGATTTCGTTGTTCGATTTCGTTGTTCGATTTCGTTGTTCGATTTCGTTGTTCGATTTCGTTGTTCGATTTCGTTGTTCGATTCGTTATTCGATTCGTTATTCGATTTCGTTGTTCGATTTCGTTGTTCGATTTCGTTGTTCGATTTCGTTGTTCGTTGTTAGATTTCGTTGTTCGTTGTTAGATTTCGTTGTTCGTTGTTAGATTTCGTTGTTCTTTGTTCGATTTCGTGGTTCGAATTCGTTGTTCGATTTCGTTGTTCGATTTCGTTGTTCGATTTCGTTGTTCGATTTCGTTGTTCGATTTCGTTGTTCGATTTCGTTGTTCGATTTCGTTGTTCGATTTCGTTGTTCGATTTCGTTGTTCGATTTCGTTGTTCGATTTCGTTGTTCGATTTCGTTGTTCGATTTCGTTGTTCGATTTCGTTGTTCGATTCGTTATTCGATTTCGTTGTTCGATTTCGTTGTTCGATTTCGTTGTTAGATTTCGTTGTTCGTTGTTAGATTTCGTTGTTCGATTTCGTTGTTAGATTTCGTTGTTCGATTTCGTTGTTAGATTTCGTTGTTCGTTGTTAGATTTCGTTGTTCGTTATTAGATTTCGTTGTTCTTTGTTCGATTTCGTGGTTCGAATTCGTTGTTCGAATTCGTTGTTCGATTTCGTTGTTCGAATTCGTTGTTCGAATTCGTTGTTCGAATTCGTTGTTCGATTTCGTTGTTCGATTTCGTTGTTCGATTTCGTTGTTCGATTTCGTTGTTCGATTTCGTTGTTCGATTTCGTTGTTCGATTTCGTTTGTTCGATTTCGTTGTTCGATTTCGTTGTTCCATTTCGTTGTTCGATTTCGTTGTTCGATTTCGTTGTTTGATTTCGTTGTTCGATTTCGTTGTTCGTTGTTAGATTTCGTTGTTCGTTGTTAGATTTCGTTGTTCGTTGTTAGATTTCGTTGTTCTTTGTTCGATTTCGTGGTTCGAATTCGTTGTTCGATTTCGTTGTTCGATTTCGAAGTTCGATTTCGTTGTTCGATTTCGTTGTTCGATTTCGTTGTTCGATTTCGTTGTTCGATTCGTTATTCGATTTCGTTGTTCGATTTCGTTGTTCGATTTCGTTGTTCCATTTCGTTGTTCGATTTCGTTGTTCGATTTCGTTGTTCGATTTCGTTGTTAGATTTCGTTGTTCGTTGTTAGATTTCGTTGTTCGATTTCGTTGTTAGATTTCGTTGTTCGATTTCGTTGTTAGATTTCGTTGTTCGTTGTTAGATTTCGTTGTTCGTTGTTAGATTTCGTTGTTCTTTGTTCGATTTCGTGGTTCGAATTCGTTGTTCGAATTCGTTGTTCGATTTCGTTGTTCGAATTCGTTGTTCGAATTCGTTGTTCGAATTCGTTGTTCGATTTCGTTGTTCGATTTCGTTGTTCGATTTCGTTGTTCGATTTCGTTGTTCGATTTCGTTGTTCGATTTCGTTGTTCGATTTCGTTGTTCGATTTCGTTGTTAGATTTCGTTGTTCGTTGTTAGATTTCGTTGTTCGTTGTTAGATTTCGTTGTTCGTTGTTAGATTTCGTTGTTCTTTGTTCGATTTCGTGGTTCGAATTCGTTGTTCGAATTCGTTGTTCGAATTCGTTGTTCGATTTCGTTGTTCGATTTCGTTGTTCGATTTCGTTGTTCGATTTCGTGGTTCGAATTCGTTGTTCGAATTCGTTGTTCGATTTCGTTGTTCGATTTCGTTGTTCGATTTTGTTGTTCGATTTCGTTGTTCGATTTCGTTGTTCGATTTCGTTGTTCGATTTCGTTGTTCGATTTCGTTGTTCGATTTCGTTGTTCGATTTCGTTGTTCGATTTCGTTGTTCGATTTCTTTGTTCGATTTCGTTGTTCGATTTCGTTGTTCGATTTCGTTGTTTTAGATTTCGTTGTTCGTTGTTAGATTTCGTTGTTCGTTGTTAGATTTCGTTGTTCGTTGTTAGATTTCGTTGTGCTTTGTTCGATTTCGTGGTTCGAATTCGTTGTTCGAATTCGTAGTTCGATTTCGTTGTTCGATTTCGTTGTTCGATTTTGTTGTTCGATTTCGTTGTTCGATTTCGTTGTTCGATTTCGTTGTTCGATTTCGTTGTTCGATTTCGTTGTTCGATTTCGTTGTTCGATTTCGTTGTTCGATTCGTTATTCGATTTCGTTGTTCGATTTCGTTGTTCGATTTCGTTGTTCGATTTCGTTGTTCGTTGTTAGATTTCGTTGTTCGTTGTTAGATTTCGTTGTTCGTTGTTAGATTTCGTTGTTCGATTTCGTTGTTCGATTTCGTTGTTAGATTTCGTTGTTCGTTGTTAGATTTCGTTGTTCGATTTCGTTGTTAGATTTCGTTGTTCGTTGTTAGATTTCGTTGTTCGTTGTTAGATTTCGTTGTTCTTTGTTCGAATTCGTTGTTCGAATTCGTTGTTCGATTTCGTTGTTCGAATTCGTTGTTCGAATTCGTTGTTCGAATTCGTTGTTCGATTTCGTTGTTCGATTTCGTTGTTCGATTTCGTTGTTCGATTTCGTTGTTCGATTTCGTTGTTCGATTTCGTTGTTCGATTTCGTTTGTTCGATTTCGTTGTTCGATTTCGTTGTTCCATTTCGTTGTTCGATTTCGTTGTTCGATTTCGTTGTTCGATTTCGTTGTTCGATTTCGTTGTTCGTTGTTAGATTTCGTTGTTCGTTGTTAGATTTCGTTGTTCGTTGTTAGATTTCGTTGTTCTTTGTTCGATTTCGTGGTTCGAATTCGTTGTTCGATTTCGTTGTTCGATTTCGAAGTTCGATTTCGTTGTTCGATTTCGTTGTTCGATTTCGTTGTTCGATTTCGTTGTTCGATTCGTTATTCGATTTCGTTGTTCGATTTCGTTGTTCGATTTCGTTGTTCCATTTCGTTGTTCGATTTCGTTGTTCGATTTCGTTGTTCGATTTCGTTGTTAGATTTCGTTGTTCGTTGTTAGATTTCGTTGTTCGATTTCGTTGTTAGATTTCGTTGTTCGATTTCGTTGTTAGATTTCGTTGTTCGTTATTAGATTTCGTTGTTCGTTGTTAGATTTCGTTGTTCTTTGTTCGATTTCGTGGTTCGAATTCGTTGTTCGATTTCGTTGTTCGATTTCGTTGTTCGATTTCGTTGTTCGATTTCGTTGTTCGATTTCGTTGTTCGATTTCGTTGTTCGATTTCGTTGTTCGATTTCGTTGTTCGATTTCGTTGTTCGATTTCGTTGTTCGAATTCGTTGTTCGAATTCGTTGTTCGAATTCGTTGTTCGATTTCGTTGTTCGATTTCGTTGTTCGATTTCGTTGTTCGATTTCGTTGTTCGATTTCGTTGTTCGATTTCGTTGTTCGATTTCGTTGTTCGATTTCGTTGTTCGATTTCGTTGTTCGATTTCGTTGTTCGATTTCGTTGTTCGATTTCGTTGTTCGATTTCGTTGTTCGATTTCGTTGTTCGATTTCGTTGTTCGATTTCGTTGTTCGATTTCGTTGTTCGATTTCGTTGTTCGATTTCGTTGTTCGATTTCGTTGTTCGATTCGTTGTTCGATTTCGTTGTTCGATTTCGTTGTTCGATTTCGTTGTTCCATTTCGTTGTTCGATTTCGTTGTTCGATTTCGTTGTTCGATTTCGTTGTTAGATTTCGTTGTTCGTTGTTAGATTTCGTTGTTCGATTTCGTTGTTCGATTTCGTTGTTAGATTTCGTTGTTCGTTGTTAGATTTCGTTGTTCGTTGTTAGATTTCGTTGTTCTTTGTTCGATTTCGTGGTTCGAATTCGTTGTTCGAATTCGTTGTTCGATTTCGTTGTTCGAATTCGTTGTTCGAATCCGTTGTTCGATTTCGTTGTTCGATTTCGTTGTTCGATTTCGTTGTTCGATTTCGTTGTTCGTTTTCGTTGTTCGATTTCGTTGTTCGATTTCGTTGTTCGATTTCGTTGTTCGATTTCGTTGTTCGATTTCGTTGTTCGATTTCGTTGTTCGATTTCGTTGTTCGATTTCGTTGTTCGATTTCGTTGTTCGATTCGTTATTCGATTCGTTATTCGATTTCGTTGTTCGATTTCGTTGTTCGATTTCGTTGTTCGTTGTTAGATTTCGTTGTTCGTTGTTAGATTTCGTTGTTCGTTGTTAGATTTCGTTGTTCTTTGTTCGATTTCGTGGTTCGAATTCGTTGTTCGATTTCGTTGTTCGATTTCGTTGTTCGATTTCGTTGTTCGATTTCGTTGTTCGATTTCGTTGTTCGATTTCGTTGTTCGATTTCGTTGTTCGATTTCGTTGTTCGATTTCGTTGTTCGATTTCGTTGTTCGATTTCGTTGTTCGATTCGTTATTCGATTTCGTTGTTCGATTTCGTTGTTCGATTTCGTTGTTAGATTTCGTTGTTCGTTGTTAGATTTCGTTGTTCGATTTCGTTGTTAGATTTCGTTGTTCGATTTCGTTGTTAGATTTCGTTGTTCGTTGTTAGATTTCGTTGTTCGTTGTTAGATTTCGTTGTTCTTTGTTCGATTTCGTGGTTCGAATTCGTTGTTCGAATTCGTTGTTCGATTTCGTTGTTCGATTTCGTTGTTCGATTTCGTTGTTCGATTTCGTTGTTCGTTTTCGTTGTTCGATTTCGTTGTTCGATTTCGTTGTTCGATTTCGTTGTTCGATTTCGTTGTTCGATTTCGTTGTTCGATTTCGTTGTTCGATTTCGTTGTTCGATTTCGTTGTTCGATTCGTTATTCGATTTCGTTGTTCGATTTCGTTGTTCGATTTCGTTGTTCGATTTCGTTGTTCGTTGTTGGATTTCGTTGTTCGTTGTTAGATTTCGTTGTTCGTTGTTAGATTTCGTTGTTCTTTGTTCGATTTCGTGGTTCGAATTCGTTGTTCGATTTCGTTGTTCGATTTCGTTGTTCGATTTCGTTGTTCGATTTCGTTGTTCGATTTCGTTGTTCGATTTCGTTGTTCGATTTCGTTGTTCGATTTCGTTGTTCGATTTCGTTGTTCGATTTCGTTGTTCGATTTCGTTGTTCGATTTCGTTGTTCGATTTCGTTGTTCGATTTCGTTGTTCGATTTCGTTGTTCGATTCGTTATTCGATTTCGTTGTTCGATTTCGTTGTTCGATTTCGTTGTTAGATTTCGTTGTTCGTTGTTAGATTTCGTTGTTCAATTTCGTTGTTAGATTTCGTTGTTCGATTTCGTTGTTAGATTTCGTTGTTCGTTGTTAGATTTCGTTGTTCGTTGTTAGATTTCGTTGTTCTTTGTTCGATTTCGTGGTTCGAATTCGTTGTTCGAATTCGTTGTTCGATTTCGTTGTTCGAATTCGTTGTTCGAATTCGTTGTTCGAATTCGTTGTTCGATTTCGTTGTTCGATTTCGTTGTTCGATTTCGTTGTTCGATTTCGTTGTTCGATTTCGTTGTTCGATTTCGTTGTTCGATTTCGTTTGTTCGATTTCGTTGTTCGATTTCGTTGTTCCATTTCGTTGTTCGATTTCGTTGTTCGATTTCGTTGTTCGATTTCGTTGTTCGATTTCGTTGTTCGTTGTTAGATTTCGTTGTTCGTTGTTAGATTTCGTTGTTCGTTGTTAGATTTCGTTGTTCTTTGTTCGATTTCGTGGTTCGAATTCGTTGTTCGATTTCGTTGTTCGATTTCGTTGTTCGATTTCGTTGTTCGATTTCGTTGTTCGATTTCGTTGTTCGATTTCGTTGTTCGATTTCGTTGTTCGATTTCGTTGTTCGATTTCGTTGTTCGATTTCGTTGTTCGATTTCGTTGTTCGATTTCGTTGTTCGATTCGTTATTCGATTTCGTTGTTCGATTTCGTTGTTCGATTTCGTTGTTAGATTTCGTTGTTCGTTGTTAGATTTCGTTGTTCGATTTCGTTGTTAGATTTCGTTGTTCGTTGTTAGATTTCGTTGTTCGTTGTTAGATTTCGTTGTTCTTTGTTCGAATTCGTTGTTCGAATTCGTTGTTCGATTTCGTTGTTCGAATTCGTTGTTCGAATTCGTTGTTCGAATTCGTTGTTCGATTTCGTTGTTCGATTTCGTTGTTCGATTTCGTTGTTCGATTTCGTTGTTCGATTTCGTTGTTCGATTTCGTTGTTCGATTTCGTTTGTTCGATTTCGTTGTTCGATTTCGTTGTTCCATTTCGTTGTTCGATTTCGTTGTTCGATTTCGTTGTTCGATTTCGTTGTTCGATTTCGTTGTTCGTTGTTAGATTTCGTTGTTCGTTGTTAGATTTCGTTGTTCGTTGTTAGATTTCGTTGTTCTTTGTTCGATTTCGTGGTTCGAATTCGTTGTTCGATTTCGTTGTTCGATTTCGAAGTTCGATTTCGTTGTTCGATTTCGTTGTTCGATTTCGTTGTTCGATTTCGTTGTTCGATTCGTTATTCGATTTCGTTGTTCGATTTCGTTGTTCGATTTCGTTGTTCCATTTCGTTGTTCGATTTCGTTGTTCGATTTCGTTGTTCGATTTCGTTGTTAGATTTCGTTGTTCGTTGTTAGATTTCGTTGTTCGATTTCGTTGTTAGATTTCGTTGTTCGATTTCGTTGTTAGATTTCGTTGTTCGTTGTTAGATTTCGTTGTTCGTTGTTAGATTTCGTTGTTCTTTGTTCGATTTCGTGGTTCGAATTCGTTGTTCGATTTCGTTGTTCGATTTCGTTGTTCGATTTCGTTGTTCGATTTCGTTGTTCGATTTCGTTGTTCGATTTCGTTGTTCGATTTCGTTGTTCGATTTCGTTGTTCGATTTCGTTGTTCGAATTCGTTGTTCGAATTCGTTGTTCGAATTCGTTGTTCGATTTCGTTGTTCGATTTCGTTGTTCGATTTCGTTGTTCGATTTCGTTGTTCGATTTCGTTGTTCGTTTTCGTTGTTCGATTTCGTTGTTCGATTTCGTTGTTCGATTTCGTTGTTCGATTTCGTTGTTCGATTTCGTTGTTCGATTTCGTTGTTCGATTTCGTTGTTCGATTTCGTTGTTCGATTTCGTTGTTCGATTTCGTTGTTCGATTTCGTTGTTCGATTTCGTTGTTCGATTTCGTTGTTCGATTTCGTTGTTCGATTTCGTTGTTCGATTTCGTTGTTCGATACGTTGTTCGATTTCGTTGTTCGATTTCGTTGTTCGATTTCGTTGTTCCATTTCGTTGTTCGATTTCGTTGTTCGATTTCGTTGTTCGATTTCGTTGTTAGATTTCGTTGTTCGTTGTTAGATTTCGTTGTTCGATTTCGTTGTTCGATTTCGTTGTTAGATTTCGTTGTTCGTTGTTAGATTTCGTTGTTCGTTGTTAGATTTCGTTGTTCTTTGTTCGATTTCGTGGTTCGAATTCGTTGTTCGAATTCGTTGTTCGATTTCGTTGTTCGAATTCGTTGTTCGAATCCGTTGTTCGATTTCGTTGTTCGATTTCGTTGTTCGATTTCGTTGTTCGATTTCGTTGTTCGTTTTCGTTGTTCGATTTCGTTGTTCGATTTCGTTGTTCGATTTCGTTGTTCGATTTCGTTGTTCGATTTCGTTGTTCGATTTCGTTGTTCGATTTCGTTGTTCGATTTCGTTGTTCGATTTCGTTGTTCGATTCGTTATTCGATTCGTTATTCGATTTCGTTGTTCGATTTCGTTGTTCGATTTCGTTGTTCGATTTCGTTGTTCGTTGTTAGATTTCGTTGTTCGTTGTTAGATTTCGTTGTTCGTTGTTAGATTTCGTTGTTCTTTGTTCGATTTCGTGGTTCGAATTCGTTGTTCGATTTCGTTGTTCGATTTCGTTGTTCGATTTCGTTGTTCGATTTCGTTGTTCGATTTCGTTGTTCGATTTCGTTGTTCGATTTCGTTGTTCGATTTCGTTGTTCGATTTCGTTGTTCGATTTCGTTGTTCGATTTCGTTGTTCGATTTCGTTGTTCGATTTCGTTGTTCGATTTCGTTGTTCGATTTCGTTGTTAGATTTCGTTGTTCGTTGTTAGATTTCGTTGTTCGATTTCGTTGTTCGATTTCGTTGTTAGATTTCGTTGTTCGTTGTTAGATTTCGTTGTTCGTTGTTAGATTTCGTTGTTCTTTGTTCGATTTCGTGGTTCGAATTCGTTGTTCGAATTCGTTGTTCGATTTCGTTGTTCGAATTCGTTGTTCGAATCCGTTGTTCGATTTCGTTGTTCGATTTCGTTGTTCGATTTCGTTGTTAGATTTCGTTGTTCGTTGTTAGATTTCGTTGTTCGATTTCGTTGTTAGATTTCGTTGTTCGTTGTTAGATTTCGTTGTTCTTTGTTCGATTTCGTGGTTCGAATTCGTTGTTCGAATTCGTTGTTCGATTTCGTTGTTCGAATTCGTTGTTCGAATTCGTTGTTCGAATTCGTTGTTCGATTTCGTTGTTCGATTTCGTTGTTCGATTTCGTTGTTCGATTTCGTTGTTCGATTTCGTTGTTTGATTTCGTTGTTCGATTTCGTTGTTCCATTTCGTTGTTCCATTTCGTTGTTCGATTTCGTTGTTCGATTTCGTTGTTCGATTTCGTTGTTCGATTTTGTTGTTCGTTGTTAGATTTCGTTGTTAGATTTCGTTGTTCGTTGTTAGATTTCGTTGTTCTTCGATTTCGTGGTTCGAATTCGTTGTTCGAATACGTTGTTCGATTTCGTTGTTCGATTTCGTTGTTCGATTTCGTTGTTCGATTTCGTTGCTCGATTTCGTTGTTCGATTTCGTTGTTCGATTTCGTTGTTCGATTTCGTTGTTCGATTTCGTTGTTCGATTTCGTTGTTCGATTTCGTTGTTCGATTTCGTTGTTCGATTTCGTTGTTAGATTTCGTTGTTCGTTGTTAGATTTCGTTGTTCGTTGTTAGATTTCGTTGTTCGTTGTTAGATTTCGTTGTTCTTTGTTCGATTTCGTGGTTCGAATTCGTTGTTCGAATTCGTTGTTCGATTTCGTTGTTCGATTTCGTTGTTCGATTTCGTTGTTCGATTTCGTTGTTCGATTTCGTTGTTCGATTTCGTTGTTCGATTTCGTTGTGCGATTTCGTTGTTCGATTTCGTTGTTCGATTTCGAAGTTCGATTTCGTTGTTCGATTTCGTTGTTCGATTTCGTTGTTCGATTTCGTTGTTCGATTTCGTTGTTCGACTTCGTTGTTCGATTTGGTTGTTCGATTTCGTTGTTCGATTTCGTTGTGCGATTTCGTTGTTCGATTTCGTTGTTCGATTTCGTTGTTCGATTTCGTTGTTCGATTTCGTTGTTCGATTTCGTTGTTCGATTTCGTTGGTCGATTTCGTTGTTCGAATTCGTTGTTCGAATTCGTTGTTCGAATTCGTTGTTCGATTTCGTTGTTCGATTTCGTTGTTCGATTTCGTTGTTCGATTTCGTTGTTCGAATTCGTTGTTCGAATTCGTTGTTCGAATTCGTTGTTCGATTTCGTTGTTCGATTTCGTTGTTTGATTTCGTTGTTCGATTTCGTTGTTCCATTTCGTTGTTCGATTTCGTTGTTCGATTTCGTTGTTCGATTTCGTTGTTCGATTTTGTTGTTCGTTGTTAGATTTCGTTGTTAGATTTCGTTGTTCGTTGTTAGATTTCGTTGTTCTTCGATTTCGTGGTTCGAATTCGTTGTTCGAATACGTTGTTCGATTTCGTTGTTCGATTTCGTTGTTCGATTTCGTTGCTCGATTTCGTTGTTCGATTTCGTTGTTCGATTTCGTTGTTCGATTTCGTTGTTCGATTTCGTTGTTCGATTTCGTTGTTCGATTTCGTAGTTCGATTTCGTTGTTCGATTTCGTTGTTCGATTTCGTTGTTCGATTTCGTTGTTCGATTTGGTTGTTCGATTTCGTTGTTCGACTTCGTTGTTCGATTTCGTTGTTCGATTCGTTATTCGATTTCGTTGTTCGATTTCGTTGTTCGATTTCGTTGTTCCATTTCGTTGTTCGATTTCGTTGTTCGATTTCGTTGTTCGATTTCGTTGTTCGATTTCGTTGTTCGATTTTGTTGTTCGTTGTTAGATTTCGTTGTTCGTTGTTAGATTTCGTTGTTCGTTGTTAGATTTCGTTGTTCTTTGTTCGATTTCGTGGTTCGAATTCGTTGTTCGATTTCGTTGTTCGATTTCGAAGTCCGATTTCGTTGTTCGATTTCGTTGTTCGATTTCGTTGTTCGATTTCGTTGTTCGATTTCGTTGTTCGATTTCGTTGTTCGATTTCGTTGTTCGATTTCGTTGTTCGATTTCGTTGTTCGATTTCGTTGTTCGATTTCGTTGTTCGATTTCGTTGTTCGATTTCGTTGTTCGATTTCGTTGTTCGATTTGGTTGTTCGATTTGGTTGTTCGATTTCGTTGTTCGATTTCGTTGTGCGATTTCGTTGTTCGATTTCGAAGTTCGATTTCGTTGTTCGATTTCGTTGTTCGATTTCGTTGTTCGATTTCGTTGTTCGATTTCGTTGTTCGATTTCGTTGTTCGAATTCGTTGTTCGAATTCGTTGTTCGAATTCGTTGTTCGATTTCGTTGTTCGATTTCGTTGTTCGATTTCGTTGTTCGATTTCGTTGTTCGATTTCGTTGTTCGATTTCGTTGTTCGATTTCGTTGTTCGATTTCGTTGTTCGATTTCGTTGTTCGATTTCGTTGTTCGATTTCGTTGTTCGATTTCGTTGTTCGATTTCGTTGTTCGATTCGTTATTCGATTTCGTTGTTTGATTTCGTTGTTCGATTTCGTTGTTCCATTTCGTTGTTCGATTTCGTTGTTCGATTTCGTTGTTCGATTTCGTTGTTCGATTTTGTTGTTCGTTGTTAGATTTCGTTGTTCGTTGTTAGATTTCGTTGTTCGTTGTTAGATTTCGTTGTTCTTCGATTTCGTGGTTCGAATTCGTTGTTCGAATACGTTGTTCGATTTCGTTGTTCGATTTCGTTGTTCGATTTCGTTGCTCGATTTCGTTGTTCGATTTCGTTGTTCGATTTCGTTGTTCGATTTCGTTGTTCGATTTCGTTGTTCGATTTCGTTGTTCGATTTCGTTGTTCGATTTCGTTGTTCGATTTCGTTGTTCGATTTCGTTGTTCGATTTCGTTGTTCGATTTCGTTGTTCGATTTCGTTGTTCGATTTCGTTGTTCGATTTCGTTGTTCGATTTGGTTGTTCGATTTCGTTGTTCGACTTCGTTGTTCGATTTCGTTGTTCGATTCGTTATTCGATTTCGTTGTTCGATTTCGTTGTTCGATTTCGTTGTTCCATTTCGTTGTTCGATTTCGTTGTTCGATTTCGTTGTTCGATTTCGTTGTTCGATTTCGTTGTTCGATTTTGTTGTTCGTTGTTAGATTTCGTTGTTCGTTGTTAGATTTCGTTGTTCGTTGTTAGATTTCGTTGTTCTTTGTTCGATTTCGTGGTTCGAATTCGTTGTTCGATTTCGTTGTTCGATTTCGAAGTGCGATTTCGTTGTTCCATTTCGTTGTTCGATTTCGTTGTTCGATTTCGTTGTTCGATTTCGTTGTTCGATTTCGTTGTTCGATTTCGTTGTTCGATTTTGTTGTTCGATTTCGTTGTTCGATTTCGTTGTTCGATTTCGTTGTTCGATTTCGTTGTTCGATTTCGTTGTTCGATTTCGTTGTTCGATTTCGTTGTTCGATTTCGATGTTCGATTTCGTTGTTCGATTTCGTTGTTCGATTTCGTTGTTAGATTTCGTTGTTCGTTGTTAGATTTCGTTGTTCGATTTCGTTGTTCGATTTCGTTGTTCGATTTCGTTGTTCGATTTCGTTGTTCGATTTCGTTGTTCCATTTCGTTGTTCGATTTCGTTGTTCGATTTCGTTGGTCCATTTCGTTGTTCGATTTCGTTGTTCGATTTCGTTGTTCGATTTCGTTGTTCGATTTCGTTGTTCGTTGTTAGATTTCGTTGTTCGTTGTTAGATTTCGTTGTTCGTTGTTAGATTTCGTTGTTCTTTGTTCGATTTCGTGGTTCGAATTCGTTGTTCGATTTCGTTGTTCGATTTCGTTGTTCGATTTCGTTGTTCGATTTCGTTGTTCGATTTCGTTGTTCGATTTCGTTGTTCGATTTCGTTGTTCGATTTCGTTGTTCGATTTCGTTGTTCGATTTCGTTGTTCGATTCGTTATTCGATTTCGTTGTTCGATTTCGTTGTTCGATTTCGTTGTTAGATTTCGTTGTTCGTTGTTAGATTTCGTTGTTCGATTTCGTTGTTAGATTTCGTTGTTCGATTTCGTTGTTAGATTTCGTTGTTCGTTGTTAGATTTCGTTGTTCGTTGTTAGATTTCGTTGTTCTTTGTTCGAATTCGTTGTTCGAATTCGTTGTTCGATTTCGTTGTTCGAATTCGTTGTTCGAATTCGTTGTTCGAATTTGTTGTTCGATTTCGTTGTTCGATTTCGTTGTTCGATTTCGTTGTTCGATTTCGTTGTTCGATTTCGTTGTTCGATTTCGTTGTTCGATTTCGTTTGTTCGATTTCGTTGTTCGATTTCGTTGTTCCATTTCGTTGTTCGATTTCGTTGTTCGATTTCGTTGTTCGATTTCGTTGTTCGATTTCGTTGTTCGTTGTTAGATTTCGTTGTTCGTTGTTAGATTTCGTTGTTCGTTGTTAGATTTCGTTGTTCTTTGTTCGATTTCGTGGTTCGAATTCGTTGTTCGATTTCGTTGTTCGATTTCGAAGTTCGATTTCGTTGTTCGATTTCGTTGTTCGATTTCGTTGTTCGATTTCGTTGTTCGATTCGTTATTCGATTTCGTTGTTCGATTTCGTTGTTCGATTTCGTTGTTCCATTTCGTTGTTCGATTTCGTTGTTAGATTTCGTTGTTCGTTGTTAGATTTCGTTGTTCGATTTCGTTGTTAGATTTCGTTGTTCGATTTCGTTGTTAGATTTCGTTGTTCGTTGTTAGATTTCGTTGTTCGTTGTTAGATTTCGTTGTTCTTTGTTCGATTTCGTGGTTCGAATTCGTTGTTCGATTTCGTTGTTCGATTTCGTTGTTCGATTTCGTTGTTCGATTTCGTTGTTCGATTTCGTTGTTCGATTTCGTTGTTCGATTTCGTTGTTCGATTTCGTTGTTCGAATTCGTTGTTCGAATTCGTTGTTCGAATTCGTTGTTCGAATTCGTTGTTCGAATTCGTTGTTCGATTTCGTTGTTCGATTTCGTTGTTCGATTTCGTTGTTCGATTTCGTTGTTCGATTTCGTTGTTCGATTTCGTTGTTCGATTTCGTTGTTCGATTTCGTTGTTCGATTTCGTTGTTCGATTTCGTTGTTCGATTTCGTTGTTCGATTTCGTTGTTCGATTTCGTTGTTCGATTTCGTTGTTCGATTTCGTTGTTCGATTTCGTTGTTCGATTTCGTTGTTCGATTTCGTTGTTCGATTTCGTTGTTCGATTTCGTTGTTCGATTTCGTTGTTCGATTTCGTTGTTCGATTCGTTGTTCGATTTCGTTGTTCGATTTCGTTGTTCGATTTCGTTGTTCCATTTCGTTGTTCGATTTCATTGTTCGATTTCGTTGTTCGATTTCGTTGTTAGATTTCGTTGTTCGTTGTTAGATTTCGTTGTTCGATTTCGTTGTTCGATTTCGTTGTTAGATTTCGTTGTTCGTTGTTAGATTTCGTTGTTCGTTGTTAGATTTCGTTGTTCTTTGTTCGATTTCGTGGTTCGAATTCGTTGTTCGAATTCGTTGTTCGATTTCGTTGTTCGAATTCGTTGTTCGAATCCGTTGTTCGATTTCGTTGTTCGATTTCGTTGTTCGATTTCGTTGTTCGATTTCGTTGTTCGTTTTCGTTGTTCGATTTCGTTGTTCGATTTCGTTGTTCGATTTCGTTGTTCGATTTCGTTGTTCGATTTCGTTGTTCGATTTCGTTGTTCGATTTCGTTGTTCGATTTCGTTGTTCGATTTCGTTGTTCGATTCGTTATTCGATTCGTTATTCGATTTCGTTGTTCGATTTCGTTGTTCGATTTCGTTGTTCGATTTCGTTGTTCGTTGTTAGATTTCGTTGTTCGTTGTTAGATTTCGTTGTTCGTTGTTAGATTTCGTTGTTCTTTGTTCGATTTCGTGGTTCGAATTCGTTGTTCGATTTCGTTGTTCGATTTCGTTGTTCGATTTCGTTGTTCGATTTCGTTGTTCGATTTCGTTGTTCGATTTCGTTGTTCGATTTCGTTGTTCGATTTCGTTGTTCGATTTCGTTGTTCGATTTCGTTGTTCGATTTCGTTGTTCGATTTCGTTGTTAGATTTCGTTGTTCGTTGTTAGATTTCGTTGTTCGTTATTAGATTTCGTTGTTCTTTGTTCGATTTCGTGGTTCGAATTCGTTGTTCGAATTCGTTGTTCGATTTCGTTGTTCGAATTCGTTGTTCGAATTCGTTGTTCGAATTCGTTGTTCGATTTCGTTGTTCGATTTCGTTGTTCGATTTCGTTGTTCGATTTCGTTGTTCGATTTCGTTGTTCGATTTCGTTGTTCGATTTCGTTTGTTCGATTTCGTTGTTCGATTTCGTTGTTCCATTTCGTTGTTCGATTTCGTTGTTCGATTTCGTTGTTTGATTTCGTTGTTCGATTTCGTTGTTCGTTGTTAGATTTCGTTGTTCGTTGTTAGATTTCGTTGTTCGTTGTTAGATTTCGTTGTTCTTTGTTCGATTTCGTGGTTCGAATTCGTTGTTCGATTTCGTTGTTCGATTTCGAAGTTCGATTTCGTTGTTCGATTTCGTTGTTCGATTTCGTTGTTCGATTTCGTTGTTCGATTCGTTATTCGATTTCGTTGTTCGATTTCGTTGTTCGATTTCGTTGTTCCATTTCGTTGTTCGATTTCGTTGTTCGATTTCGTTGTTCGATTTCGTTGTTAGATTTCGTTGTTCGTTGTTAGATTTCGTTGTTCGATTTCGTTGTTAGATTTCGTTGTTCGATTTCGTTGTTAGATTTCGTTGTTCGTTGTTAGATTTCGTTGTTCGTTGTTAGATTTCGTTGTTCTTTGTTCGATTTCGTGGTTCGAATTCGTTGTTCGAATTCGTTGTTCGATTTCGTTGTTCGAATTCGTTGTTCGAATTCGTTGTTCGAATTCGTTGTTCGATTTCGTTGTTCGATTTCGTTGTTCGATTTCGTTGTTCGATTTCGTTGTTCGATTTCGTTGTTCGATTTCGTTGTTCGATTTCGTTGTTCGATTTCGTTGTTAGATTTCGTTGTTCGTTGTTAGATTTCGTTGTTCGTTGTTAGATTTCGTTGTTCGTTGTTAGATTTCGTTGTTCTTTGTTCGATTTCGTGGTTCGAATTCGTTGTTCGAATTCGTTGTTCGATTTCGTTGTTCGATTTCGTTGTTCGATTTCGTTGTTCGATTTCGTGGTTCGAATTCGTTGTTCGAATTCGTTGTTCGATTTCGTTGTTCGATTTCGTTGTTCGATTTTGTTGTTCGATTTCGTTGTTCGATTTCGTTGTTCGATTTCGTTGTTCGATTTCGTTGTTCGATTTCGTTGTTCGATTTCGTTGTTCGATTTCGTTGTTCGATTTCGTTGTTCGATTTCTTTGTTCGATTTCGTTGTTCGATTTCGTTGTTCGATTTCGTTGTTTTAGATTTCGTTGTTCGTTGTTAGATTTCGTTGTTCGTTGTTAGATTTCGTTGTTCGTTGTTAGATTTCGTTGTGCTTTGTTCGATTTCGTGGTTCGAATTCGTTGTTCGAATTCGTAGTTCGATTTCGTTGTTCGATTTCGTTGTTCGATTTTGTTGTTCGATTTCGTTGTTCGATTTCGTTGTTCGATTTCGTTGTTCGATTTCGTTGTTCGATTTCGTTGTTCGATTTCGTTGTTCGATTTCGTTGTTCGATTCGTTATTCGATTTCGTTGTTCGATTTCGTTGTTCGATTTCGTTGTTCGATTTCGTTGTTCGTTGTTAGATTTCGTTGTTCGTTGTTAGATTTCGTTGTTCGTTGTTAGATTTCGTTGTTCTTTGTTCGATTTCGTGGTTCGAATTCGTTGTTCGATTTCGTTGTTCGATTTCGTTGTTCGATTTCGTTGTTCGATTTCGTTGTTCGATTTCGTTGTTCGATTTCGTTGTTCGATTTCTTTGTTCGATTTCGTTGTTCGATTTCGTTGTTCGATTTCGTTGTTCGATTTCGTTGTTCGATTTCGTTGTTCGATTTCGTGGTTCGAATTCGTTGTTCGATTTCGTTGTTCGATTTCGTTGTTCGATTTCGTTGTTCGATTTCGTTGTTCGATTTCGTTGTTCGATTTCGTTGTTCGATTTCGTTGTTCGATTTCGTTGTTCGATTTCGTTGTTCGATTCGTTATTCGATTTCGTTGTTCGATTTCGTTGTTCGATTTCGTTGTTAGATTTCGTTGTTCGTTGTTAGATTTCGTTGTTCGATTTCGTTGTTAGATTTCGTTGTTCGATTTCGTTGTTAGATTTCGTTGTTCGTTGTTAGATTTCGTTGTTCGTTGTTAGATTTCGTTGTTCTTTGTTCGATTTCGTGGTTCGAATTCGTTGTTCGAATTCGTTGTTCGATTTCGTTGTTCGAATTCGTTGTTCGAATTCGTTGTTCGAATTCGTTGTTCGATTTCGTTGTTCGATTTCGTTGTTCGATTTCGTTGTTCGATTTCGTTGTTCGATTTCGTTGTTCGATTTCGTTGTTCGATTTCGTTTGTTCGATTTCGTTGTTCGATTTCGTTGTTCCATTTCGTTGTTCGATTTCGTTGTTCGATTTCGTTGTTCGATTTCGTTGTTCGATTTCGTTGTTCGTTGTTAGATTTCGTTGTTCGTTGTTAGATTTCGTTGTTCGTTATTAGATTTCGTTGTTCTTTGTTCGATTTCGTGGTTCGAATTCGTTGTTCGATTTCGTTGTTCGATTTCGTTGTTCGATTTCGTTGTTCGATTTCGTTGTTCGATTTCGTTGTTCGATTTCGTTGTTCGATTTCGTTGTTCGATTTCGTTGTTCGATTTCGTTGTTCGATTTCGTTGTTCGATTTCGTTGTTCGATTTCGTTGTTCGATTTCGTTGTTCGATTCGTTATTCGATTTCGTTGTTCGATTTCGTTGTTCGATTTCGTTGTTAGATTTCGTTGTTCGTTGTTAGATTTCGTTGTTCGATTTCGTTGTTAGATTTCGTTGTTCGATTTCGTTGTTAGATTTCGTTGTTCGTTGTTAGATTTCGTTGTTCGTTGTTAGATTTCGTTGTTCTTTGTTCGATTTCGTGGTTCGAATTCGTTGTTCGAATTCGTTGTTCGATTTCGTTGTTCGAATTCGTTGTTCGAATTCGTTGTTCGAATTCGTTGTTCGATTTCGTTGTTCGATTTCGTTGTTCGATTTCGTTGTTCGATTTCGTTGTTCGATTTCGTTGTTCGATTTCGTTGTTCGATTTCGTTGTTCGATTTCGTTTGTTCGATTTCGTTGTTCGATTTCGTTGTTCCATTTCGTTGTTCGATTTCGTTGTTCGATTTCGTTGTTCGAATTCGTTGTTCGATTTCGTTGTTCGATTTCGAAGTTCGATTTCGTTGTTCGATTTCGTTGTTCGATTTCGTTGTTCGATTTCGTTGTTCGATTTCGTTGTTCGATTCGTTATTCGATTTCGTTGTTCGATTTCGTTGTTCGATTTCGTTGTTCGATTTCGTTGTTCCATTTCGTTGTTCGATTTCGTTGTTCGATTTCGTTGTTCGATTTCGTTGTTAGATTTCGTTGTTCGTTGTTAGATTTCGTTGTTCGATTTCGTTGTTAGATTTCGTTGTTCGATTTCGTTGTTAGATTTCGTTGTTCGTTGTTAGATTTCGTTGTTAGATTTCGTTGTTCTTTGTTCGATTTCGTGGTTCGAATTCGTTGTTCGATTTCGTTGTTCGATTTCGTTGTTCGATTTCGTTGTTCGATTTCGTTGTTCGATTTCGTTGTTCGATTTCGTTGTTCGATTTCGTTGTTCGATTTCGTTGTTCGATTTCGTTGTTCGATTTCGTTGTTCGATTTCGTTGTTCGAATTCGTTGTTCGAATTCGTTGTTCGAATTCGTTGTTCGATTTCGTTGTTCGATTTCGTTGTTCGATTTCGTTGTTCGATTTCGTTGTTCGATTTCGTTGTTCGATTTCGTTGTTCGATTTCGTTGTTCGATTTCGTTGTTCGATTTCGTTGTTCGATTTCGTTGTTCGATTTCGTTGTTCGATTTCGTTGTTCGATTTCGTTGTTCGATTTCGTTGTTCGATTTCGTTGTTCGATTTCGTTGTTCGATTTCGTTGTTCGATTTCGTTGTTCGATTTCGTTGTTCGATTTCGTTGTTCGATTTCGTTGTTCGATTTCGTTGTTCGATTTCGTTGTTCGATTTCGTTGTTCGATTTCGTTGTTCGATTTCGTTGTTCGATTCGTTGTTCGATTTCGTTGTTCGATTTCGTTGTTCGATTTCGTTGTTCCATTTCGTTGTTCGATTTCGTTGTTCGATTTCGTTGTTCGATTTCGTTGTTAGATTTCGTTGTTCGTTGTTAGATATCGTTGTTCGATTTCGTTGTTCGATTTCGTTGTTAGATTTCGTTGTTCGTTGTTAGATTTCGTTGTTCTTTGTTCGATTTCGTGGTTCGAATTCGTTGTTCGAATTCGTTGTTCGATTTCGTTGTTCGAATTCGTTGTTCGAATCCGTTGTTCGATTTCGTTGTTCGATTTCGTTGTTCGATTTCGTTGTTCGATTTCGTTGTTCGATTTCGTTGTTCGATTTCGTTGTTCGATTTCGTTGTTCGATTCGTTATTCGATTCGTTATTCGATTTCGTTGTTCGATTTCGTTGTTCGATTTCGTTGTTCGATTTCGTTGTTCGTTGTTAGATTTCGTTGTTCGTTGTTAGATTTCGTTGTTCGTTGTTAGATTTCGTTGTTCTTTGTTCGATTTCGTGGTTCGAATTCGTTGTTCGATTTCGTTGTTCGATTTCGTTGTTCGATTTCGTTGTTCGATTTCGTTGTTCGATTTCGTTGTTCGATTTCGTTGTTCGATTTCGTTGTTCGATTTCGTTGTTCGATTTCGTTGTTCGATTTCGTTGTTCGATTTCGTTGTTCGATTTCGTTGTTCGATTTCGTTGTTCGATTTCGTTGTTCGATTCGTTATTCGATTTCGTTGTTCGATTTCGTTGTTCGATTTCGTTGTTAGATTTCGTTGTTCGTTGTTAGATTTCGTTGTTCGATTTCGTTGTTAGATTTCGTTGTTCGATTTCGTTGTTAGATTTCGTTGTTCGTTGTTAGATTTCGTTGTTCGTTATTAGATTTCGTTGTTCTTTGTTCGATTTCGTGGTTCGAATTCGTTGTTCGAATTCGTTGTTCGATTTCGTTGTTCGAATTCGTTGTTCGAATTCGTTGTTCGAATTCGTTGTTCGATTTCGTTGTTCGATTTCGTTGTTCGATTTCGTTGTTCGATTTCGTTGTTCGATTTCGTTGTTCGATTTCGTTGTTCGATTTCGTTTGTTCGATTTCGTTGTTCGATTTCGTTGTTCCATTTCGTTGTTCGATTTCGTTGTTCGATTTCGTTGTTTGATTTCGTTGTTCGATTTCGTTGTTCGTTGTTAGATTTCGTTGTTCGTTGTTAGATTTCGTTGTTCGTTGTTAGATTTCGTTGTTCTTTGTTCGATTTCGTGGTTCGAATTCGTTGTTCGATTTCGTTGTTCGATTTCGAAGTTCGATTTCGTTGTTCGATTTCGTTGTTCGATTTCGTTGTTCGATTTCGTTGTTCGATTCGTTATTCGATTTCGTTGTTCGATTTCGTTGTTCGATTTCGTTGTTCCATTTCGTTGTTCGATTTCGTTGTTCGATTTCGTTGTTCGATTTCGTTGTTAGATTTCGTTGTTCGTTGTTAGATTTCGTTGTTCGATTTCGTTGTTAGATTTCGTTGTTCGATTTCGTTGTTAGATTTCGTTGTTCGTTGTTAGATTTCGTTGTTCGTTGTTAGATTTCGTTGTTCTTTGTTCGATTTCGTGGTTCGAATTCGTTGTTCGAATTCGTTGTTCGATTTCGTTGTTCGAATTCGTTGTTCGAATTTGTTGTTCGAATTCGTTGTTCGAATCCGTTGTTCGATTTCGTTGTTCGATTTCGTTGTTCGATTTCGTTGTTCGATTTCGTTGTTCGTTTTCGTTGTTCGATTTCGTTGTTCGATTTCGTTGTTCGATTTCGTTGTTCGATTTCGTTGTTCGATTTCGTTGTTCGATTTCGTTGTTCGATTTCGTTGTTCGATTTCGTTGTTCGATTTCGTTGTTCGATTCGTTATTCGATTCGTTATTCGATTTCGTTGTTCGATTTCGTTGTTCGATTTCGTTGTTCGATTTCGTTGTTCGTTGTTAGATTTCGTTGTTCGTTGTTAGATTTCGTTGTTCGTTGTTAGATTTCGTTGTTCTTTGTTCGATTTCGTGGTTCGAATTCGTTGTTCGATTTCGTTGTTCGATTTCGTTGTTCGATTTCGTTGTTCGATTTCGTTGTTCGATTTCGTTGTTCGATTTCGTTGTTCGATTTCGTTGTTCGATTTCGTTGTTCGATTTCGTTGTTCGATTTCGTTGTTCGATTTCGTTGTTCGATTTCGTTGTTCGATTTCGTTGTTCGATTTCGTTGTTCGATTCGTTATTCGATTTCGTTGTTCGATTTCGTTGTTCGATTTCGTTGTTAGATTTCGTTGTTCGTTGTTAGATTTCGTTGTTCGATTTCGTTGTTAGATTTCGTTGTTCGATTTCGTTGTTAGATTTCGTTGTTCGTTGTTAGATTTCGTTGTTCGTTATTAGATTTCGTTGTTCTTTGTTCGATTTCGTGGTTCGAATTCGTTGTTCGAATTCGTTGTTCGATTTCGTTGTTCGAATTCGTTGTTCGAATTCGTTGTTCGAATTCGTTGTTCGATTTCGTTGTTCGATTTCGTTGTTCGATTTCGTTGTTCGATTTCGTTGTTCGATTTCGTTGTTCGATTTCGTTGTTCGATTTCGTTTGTTCGATTTCGTTGTTCGATTTCGTTGTTCCATTTCGTTGTTCGATTTCGTTGTTCGATTTCGTTGTTTGATTTCGTTGTTCGATTTCGTTGTTCGTTGTTAGATTTCGTTGTTCGTTGTTAGATTTCGTTGTTCGTTGTTAGATTTCGTTGTTCTTTGTTCGATTTCGTGGTTCGAATTCGTTGTTCGATTTCGTTGTTCGATTTCGAAGTTCGATTTCGTTGTTCGATTTCGTTGTTCGATTTCGTTGTTCGATTTCGTTGTTCGATTCGTTATTCGATTTCGTTGTTCGATTTCGTTGTTCGATTTCGTTGTTCCATTTCGTTGTTCGATTTCGTTGTTCGATTTCGTTGTTCGATTTCGTTGTTAGATTTCGTTGTTCGTTGTTAGATTTCGTTGTTCGATTTCGTTGTTAGATTTCGTTGTTCGATTTCGTTGTTAGATTTCGTTGTTCGTTGTTAGATTTCGTTGTTCGTTGTTAGATTTCGTTGTTCTTTGTTCGATTTCGTGGTTCGAATTCGTTGTTCGAATTCGTTGTTCGATTTCGTTGTTCGAATTCGTTGTTCGAATTCGTTGTTCGAATTCGTTGTTCGATTTCGTTGTTCGATTTCGTTGTTCGATTTCGTTGTTCGATTTCGTTGTTCGATTTCGTTGTTCGATTTCGTTGTTCGATTTCGTTGTTCGATTTCGTTGTTAGATTTCGTTGTTCGTTGTTAGATTTCGTTGTTCGTTGTTAGATTTCGTTGTTCGTTGTTAGATTTCGTTGTTCTTTGTTCGATTTCGTGGTTCGAATTCGTTGTTCGAATTCGTTGTTCGATTTCGTTGTTCGATTTCGTTGTTCGATTTCGTTGTTCGATTTCGTGGTTCGAATTCGTTGTTCGAATTCGTTGTTCGATTTCGTTGTTCGATTTCGTTGTTCGATTTTGTTGTTCGATTTCGTTGTTCGATTTCGTTGTTCGATTTCGTTGTTCGATTTCGTTGTTCGATTTCGTTGTTCGATTTCGTTGTTCGATTTCGTTGTTCGATTTCGTTGTTCGATTTCTTTGTTCGATTTCGTTGTTCGATTTCGTTGTTCGATTTCGTTGTTTTAGATTTCGTTGTTCGTTGTTAGATTTCGTTGTTCGTTGTTAGATTTCGTTGTTCGTTGTTAGATTTCGTTGTGCTTTGTTCGATTTCGTGGTTCGAATTCGTTGTTCGAATTCGTAGTTCGATTTCGTTGTTCGATTTCGTTGTTCGATTTTGTTGTTCGATTTCGTTGTTCGATTTCGTTGTTCGATTTCGTTGTTCGATTTCGTTGTTCGATTTCGTTGTTCGATTTCGTTGTTCGATTTCGTTGTTCGATTTCGTTGTTCGATTTCGTTGTTCGATTTCGTTGTTCGATTTCGTTGTTCGATTTCGTTGTTCGATTTCGTTGTTCGATTTCGTTGTTCGATTTCGTTGTTCGATTTCGTTGTTCGATTTCGTTGTTCGATTTCGTTGTTCGATTTCGTTGTTCGATTTCGTTGTTCGATTTCGTTGTTCGATTTCGTTGTTCGATTTCGTTGTTCGATTTCGTTGTTCGATTTCGTTGTTCGATTTCGTTGTTCGATTTCGTTGTTCGATTTCGTTGTTCGATTTCGTTGTTCGATTTCGTTGTTCGATTTCGTTGTTCGATTTCGTTGTTAGATTTCGTTGTTCGTTGTTAGATTTCATTGTTCGTTGTTAGATTTCGTTGTTCGTTGTTAGATTTCGTTGTTCTTTGTTCGATTTCGTGGTTCGAATTCGTTGTTCGAATTCGTTGTTCGATTTCGTTGTTCGATTTCGTTGTTCGATTTCGTTGTTCGATTTCGTTGTTCGATTTCGTGGTTCGAATTCGTTGTTCGAATTCGTTGTTCGATTTCGTTGTTCGATTTTGTTGTTCGATTTCGTTGTTCGATTTCGTTGTTCGATTTCGTTGTTCGATTTCGTTGTTCGATTTCGTTGTTCGATTTCGTTGTTCGATTTCGTTGTTCGATTTCGTTGTTCGATTTCGTTGTTCGATTTCTTTGTTCGATTTCGTTGTTCGATTTCGTTGTTCGATTTCGTTGTTTTAGATTTCGTTGTTCGTTGTTAGATTTCGTTGTTCGTTGTTAGATTTCGTTGTTCGTTGTTAGATTTCGTTGTGCTTTGTTCGATTTCGTAGTTCGAATTCGTTGTTCGAATTCGTTGTTCGATTTCGTTGTTCGATTTCGTTGTTCGATTTTGTTGTTCGATTTCGTTGTTCGATTTCGTTGTTCGATTTCGTTGTTCGATTTCGTTGTTCGATTTCGTTGTTCGATTTCGTTGTTCGATTTCGTTGTTCGATTTCGTTGTTCGATTTCGTTGTTCGATTTCGTTGTTCGATTTCGTTGTTCGATTTCGTTGTTCGATTTCGTTGTTCGATTTCGTTGTTCGATTTCGTTGTTCGATTTCGTTGTTCGATTTCGTTGTTCGATTTCGTTGTTCGATTTCGTTGTTCGATTTCGTTGTTCGATTTCGTTGTTCGATTCGTTGTTCGATTTCGTTGTTCGATTTCGTTGTTCGATTTCGTTGTTAGATTTCGTTGTTCGTTGTTAGATTTCGTTGTTCGATTTCGTTGTTAGATTTCGTTGTTCGTTGTTAGATTTCGTTGTTCGTTGTTAGATTTCGTTGTTCTTTGTTCGATTTCGTTGTTCGATTTCGTTGTTCGTTTTCGTTGTTCGATTTCGTTGTTCGATTTCGTTGTTCGATTTCGTTGTTCGATTTCGTTGTTCGATTTCGTTGTTCGATTTCGTTGTTCGATTTCGTTGTTCGATTTCGTTGTTCGATTCGTTATTCGATTTCGTTGTTCGATTTCGTTGTTCGATTTCGTTGTTCGATTTCGTTGTTCGTTGTTAGATTTCGTTGTTCGTTGTTAGATTTCGTTGTTCGTTGTTAGATTTCGTTGTTCTTTGTTCGATTTCGTGGTTCGAATTCGTTGTTCGATTTCGTTGTTCGATTTCGTTGTTCGATTTCGTTGTTCGATTTCGTTGTTCGATTTCGTTGTTCGATTTCGTTGTTCGATTTCGTTGTTCGATTTCGTTGTTCGATTTCGTTGTTCGATTTCGTTGTTCGAATTCGTTGTTCGAATTCGTTGTTCGAATTCGTTGTTCGATTTCGTTGTTCGATTTCGTTGTTCGATTTCGTTGTTCGATTTCGTTGTTCGATTTCGTTGTTCGATTTCGTTGTTCGATTTCGTTGTTCGATTTCGTTGTTCGATTTCGTTGTTCGATTTCGTTGTTCGATTTCGTTGTTCGATTTCGTTGTTCGATTTCGTTGTTCGATTTCGTTGTTCGATTTCGTTGTTCGATTTCGTTGTTCGATTTCGTTGTTCGATTTCGTTGTTCGATTTCGTTGTTCGATTTCGTTGTTCGATTTCGTTGTTCGATTTCGTTGTTCGATTTCGTTGTTCGATTTCGTTGTTCGATTTCGTTGTTCGATTTCGTTGTTCGATTTCGTTGTTCGATTTCGTTGTTCGATTTCGTTGTTCGATTTCGTTGTTCGATTTCGTTGTTCGATTTCGTTGTTCCATTTCGTTGTTCGATTTCGTTGTTCGATTTCGTTGTTCCATTTCGTTGTTCGATTTCGTTGTTCGATTTCGTTGTTCGATTTCGTTGTTCGATTTCGTTGTTCGATTTCGTTGTTAGATTTCGTTGTTCGTTGTTAGATTTCGTTGTTCGTTGTTAGATTTCGTTGTTCGATTTCGTTGTTCGATTTCGTTGTTCGATTTCGTTGTTAGATTTCGTTGTTCGATTTCGTTGTTCGATTTCGTTGTTAGATTTCGTTGTTCGTTGTTAGATTTCGTTGTTCGTTGTTAGATTTCGTTGTTCGATTTCGTTGTTCGATTTCGTTGTTAGATTTCGTTGTTCGTTGTTAGATTTCGTTGTTCGTTGTTAGATTTCGTTGTTCTTTGTTCGATTTCGTGGTTCGAATTCGTTGTTCGAATTCGTTGTTCGATTTCGTTGTTCGAATTGGTTGTTCGATTTCGTTGTTCGATTTCGTTGTTCCATTTCGTTGTTCGATTTCGTTGTTCGATTTCGTTGTTCGATTTCGTTGTTAGATTTCGTTGTTCGTTGTTAGATTTCGTTGTTCGTTGTTAGATTTCGTTGTTCGATTTCGTTGTTCGATTTCGTTGTTAGATTTCGTTGTTCGTTGTTAGATTTCGTTGTTCGTTGTTAGATTTCGTTGTTCTTTGTTCGATTTCGTGGTTCGAATTCGTTGTTCGAATTCGTTGTTCGATTTCGTTGTTCGAATTCGTTGTTCGAATTCGTTGTTCGAATTCGTTGTTCGATTTCGTTGTTCGATTTCGTTGTTCGATTTCGTTGTTCGATTTCGTTGTTCGTTTTCGTTGTTCGATTTCGTTGTTCGATTTCGTTGTTCGATTTCGTTGTTCGATTTCGTTGTTCGATTTCGTTGTTCGATTTCGTTGTTCGATTTCGTTGTTCGATTTCGTTGTTCCATTTCGTTCGATTTCGTTGTTCGATTCGTTCGATTTCGTTGTTCGATTTCGTTGTTCGATTTCGTTGTTCCATTTCGTTGTTCGATTTCGTTGTTCGATTTCGTTGTTCGATTTCGTTGTTAGATTTCGTTGTTCGTTGTTAGATTTCGTTGTTCGTTGTTAGATTTCGTTGTTCGATTTCGTTGTTCGATTTCGTTGTTAGATTTCGTTGTTCGTTGTTAGATTTCGTTGTTCGTTGTTAGATTTCGTTGTTCTTTGTTCGATTTCGTGGTTCGAATTCGTTGTTCGAATTCGTTGTTCGATTTCGTTGTTCGAATTCGTTGTTCGAATTCGTTGTTCGAATTCGTTGTTCGATTTCGTTGTTCGATTTCGTTGTTCGATTTCGTTGTTCGATTTCGTTGTTCGATTTCGTTGTTCGTTTTCGTTGTTCGATTTCGTTGTTCGATTTCGTTGTTCGATTTCGTTGTTCGATTTCGTTGTTCGATTTCGTTGTTCGATTTCGTTGTTCGATTTCGTTGTTCGATTTCGTTGTTCGATTTCGTTGTTCGATTCGTTATTCGATTTCGTTGTTCGATTTCGTTGCTCGATTTCGTTGTTCGATTTCGTTGTTCGATTTCGTTGTTCGATTTCGTTGTTCGATTTCGTTGTTCGATTTCTTTGTTCGATTTCGTTGTTCGATTTCGTTGTTCGATTTCGTTGTTTTAGATTTCGTTGTTCGTTGTTAGATTTCGTTGTTCGTTGTTAGATTTCGTTGTTCGTTGTTAGATTTCGTTGTGCTTTGTTCGATTTCGTGGTTCGAATTCGTTGTTCGAATTCGTTGTTCGATTTCGTTGTTCGATTTCGTTGTTCGATTTTGTTGTTCGATTTCGTTGTTCGATTTCGTTGTTCGATTTCGTTGTTCGATTTCGTTGTTCGATTTCGTTGTTCGATTTCGTTGTTCGATTTCGTTGTTCGATTTCGTTGTTCGATTTCGTTGTTCGATTTCGTTGTTCGATTTCGTTGTTCGATTTCGTTGTTCGATTTCGTTGTTCGATTTCGTTGTTCGATTTCGTTGTTCGATTTCGTTGTTCGATTTCGTTGTTCGATTTCGTTGTTCGATTTCGTTGTTCGATTTCGTTGTTCGATTTCGTTGTTCGATTTCGTTGTTCGATTTCGTTGTTCGATTTCGTTGTTCGATTTCGTTGTTCGATTTCGTTGTTCGATTTCGTTGTTCGATTTCGTTGTTCGATTTCGTTGTTCGATTTCGTTGTTCGATTTCGTTGTTCGTTGTTAGATTTCGTTGTTCTTTGTTCGATTTCGTGGTTCGAATTCGTTGTTCGATTTCGTTGTTCGATTTCGTTGTTCGATTTCGTTGTTCGATTTCGTTGTTCGATTTCGTTGTTCGATTTCGTTGTTCGATTTCGTTGTTCGATTTCGTTGTTCGATTTCGTTGTTCGATTTCGTTGTTCGATTTCGTTGTTCGATTTCGTTGTTCGATTTCGTTGTTCCATTTCGTTGTTCGATTTCGTTGTTCGATTTCGTTGTTCGATTTCGTTGTTCGATTTCGTTGTTCCATTTCGTTGTTCGATTTCGTTGTTCGATTTCGTTGTTCGATTTCGTTGTTCGATTTCGTTGTTCGATTTCGTTGTTAGATTTCGTTGTTCGTTGTTAGATTTCGTTGTTCGATTTCGTTGTTCGATTTCGTTGTTAGATTTCGTTGTTCGTTGTTAGATTTCGTTGTTCGATTTCGTTGTTCGATTTCGTGGTTCGAATTCGTTGTTCGATTTCGTTCGATTTTGTTGTTCGATTTCGTTGTTCGATTTCGTTGTTCGATTTCGTTGTTCGATTTCGTTGTTCGATTTCGTTGTTAGATTTCGTTGTTCGTTGTTAGATTTCGTTGTTCGATTTCGTTGTTCGATTTCGTTGTTCGATTTCGTTGTTCGATTTCTTTGTTCGATTTCGTTGTTAGATTTCGTTGTTCGTTGTTAGATTTCGTTGTTCGTTGTTAGATTTCGTTGTTCGTTGTTAGATTTCGTTGTTCTTTGTTCGATTTCGTGGTTCGAATTCGTTGTTCGATTTCGTTGTTCGATTTCGTTGTTCGATTTCGTTGTTCGATTTCGTTGTTCGATTTCGTTGTTCGATTTCGTTGTTCGATTTCGTTGTGCGATTTCGTTGTGCGATTTCATTGTTCGATTTCGAAGTTCGATTTCGTTGTTCGATTTCGTTGTTCGATTTCGTTGTTCGATTTCGTTGTTCGATTTCGTTGTTCGATTTCGTTGTTCGATTTCGTTGTTCGATTTCGTTGTTCGATTTCGTTGTTCGATTTCGTTGTTCCATTTCGTTGTTCGATTTCGTTGTTCGATTTCGTTGTTCGATTTCGTTGTTCCATTTCGTTGTTCGATTTCGTTGTTCGATTTCGTTGTTCGATTTCGTTGTTCGATTTCGTTGTTCGATTTCGTTGTTCGATTTCGTTGTTCGATTTCGTTGTTAGATTTCGGTGTTCGTTGTTAGATTTCGTTGTTCGATTTCGTTGTTCGAATTCGTTGTTCGATTTCGTTGTTCGATTTCGTGGTTCGAATTCGTTGTTCGAATTCGTTGTTCGATTTCGTTGTTCGATTTCGTTGTTCGATTTCGTTGTTCGATTTCGTTGTTCGATTTCGTTGTTCGATTTCGTTGTTCGATTTCGTTGTTCGATTTCGTTGTTCGATTTCGTTGTTCGATTTCGTTGTTCGATTTCGTTGTTCCATTTCGTTGTTCGATTTCGTTGTTCGATTTCGTTGTTCCATTTCGTTGTTCGATTTCGTTGTTCGATTTCGTTGTTCGATTTCGTTGTTCGATTTCGTTGTTCGATTTCGTTGTTCGATTTCGTTGTTAGATTTCGGTGTTCGTTGTTAGATTTCGTTGTTAGATTTCGTTGTTCGATTTCGTTGTTCGATTTCGTTGTTCGATTTCGTTGTTCGATTTCGTTGTTAGATTTCGTTGTTCGTTGTTAGATTTCGTTGTTCGTTGTTAGATTTCGTTGTTCGTTGTTCGATTTCGTTGTTCGATTTCGTTGTTCGATTTCGTTGTTCGATTTCGTTGTTCGATTTCGTTGTTCGATTTCGTTGTTCGATTTCGTTGTTCGATTTCGTTGTTCGATTTCGTTGTTCGATTTCGTTGTTCGATTTCGTTGTTCGATTTCGTTCGATTTCGTTGTTCGATTTCGTTGTTCCATTTCGTTGTTCGATTTCGTTGTTCGATTTCGTTGTTCGATTTCGTTGTTCGATTTCGTTGTTCGATTTCGTTGTTAGATTTCGTTGTTCGTTGTTAGATTTCGTTGTTCGATTTCGTTGTTAGATTTCGTTGTTCGTTGTTAGATTTCGTTGTTCGTTGTTAGATTTCGTTGTTCGTTGTTAGATTTCGTTGTTCTTTGTTCGATTTCGTGGTTCGAATTCGTTGTTCGAATTCGTTGTTCGATTTCGTTGTTCGATTTCGTTGTTCGATTTCGTTGTTCGATTTCGTTGTTCGATTTCGTTGTTCGTTGTTAGATTTCGTTGTTCGTTGTTAGATTTCGTTGTTCTTTGTTCGATTTCGTGGTTCGAATTCGTTGTTCGATTTCGTTGTTCGATTTCGTTGTTCGATTTCGTTGTTCGATTTCGTTGTTCGATTTCGTTGTTCGATTTCGTTGTTCGATTTCGTTGTTCGATTTCGTTGTTCGATTTCGTTGTTCGATTTCGTTGTTCGATTTCGTTGTTCGATTTCGTTGTTCCATTTCGTTGTTCGATTTCGTTGTTCGATTTCGTTGTTCGATTTCGTTGTTCCATTTCGTTGTTCGATTTCGTTGTTCGTTGTTAGATTTCGTTGTTCGTTGTTAGATTTCGTTGTTCGTTGTTAGATTTCGTTGTTCTTTGTTCGATTTCGTGGTTCGAATTCGTTGTTCGATTTCGTTGTTCGATTTCGAAGTTCGATTTCGTTGTTCGATTTCGTTGTTCGATTTCGTTGTTCGATTTCGTTGTTCGATTCGTTATTCGATTTCGTTGTTCGATTTCGTTGTTCGATTTCGTTGTTCCATTTCGTTGTTCGATTTCGTTGTTCGATTTCGTTGTTCGATTTCGTTGTTAGATTTCGTTGTTCGTTGTTAGATTTCGTTGTTCGATTTCGTTGTTAGATTTCGTTGTTCGATTTCGTTGTTAGATTTCGTTGTTCGTTGTTAGATTTCGTTGTTCGTTGTTAGATTTCGTTGTTCTTTGTTCGATTTCGTGGTTCGAATTCGTTGTTCGAATTCGTTGTTCGATTTCGTTGTTCGAATTCGTTGTTCGAATTCGTTGTTCGAATTCGTTGTTCGATTTCGTTGTTCGATTTCGTTGTTCGATTTCGTTGTTCGATTTCGTTGTTCGATTTCGTTGTTCGATTTCGTTGTTCGATTTCGTTGTTCGATTTCGTTGTTAGATTTCGTTGTTCGTTGTTAGATTTCGTTGTTCGTTGTTAGATTTCGTTGTTCGTTGTTAGATTTCGTTGTTCTTTGTTCGATTTCGTGGTTCGAATTCGTTGTTCGAATTCGTTGTTCGATTTCGTTGTTCGATTTCGTTGTTCGATTTCGTTGTTCGATTTCGTGGTTCGAATTCGTTGTTCGAATTCGTTGTTCGATTTCGTTGTTCGATTTCGTTGTTCGATTTTGTTGTTCGATTTCGTTGTTCGATTTCGTTGTTCGATTTCGTTGTTCGATTTCGTTGTTCGATTTCGTTGTTCGATTTCGTTGTTCGATTTCGTTGTTCGATTTCGTTGTTCGATTTCTTTGTTCGATTTCGTTGTTCGATTTCGTTGTTCGATTTCGTTGTTTTAGATTTCGTTGTTCGTTGTTAGATTTCGTTGTTCGTTGTTAGATTTCGTTGTTCGTTGTTAGATTTCGTTGTGCTTTGTTCGATTTCGTGGTTCGAATTCGTTGTTCGAATTCGTAGTTCGATTTCGTTGTTCGATTTCGTTGTTCGATTTTGTTGTTCGATTTCGTTGTTCGATTTCGTTGTTCGATTTCGTTGTTCGATTTCGTTGTTCGATTTCGTTGTTCGATTTCGTTGTTCGATTTCGTTGTTCGATTTCGTTGTTCGATTTCGTTGTTCGATTTCGTTGTTCGATTTCGTTGTTCGATTTCGTTGTTCGATTTCGTTGTTCGATTTCGTTGTTCGATTTCGTTGTTCGATTTCGTTGTTCGATTTCGTTGTTCGATTTCGTTGTTCGATTTCGTTGTTCGATTTCGTTGTTCGATTTCGTTGTTCGATTTCGTTGTTCGATTTCGTTGTTCGATTTCGTTGTTCGATTTCGTTGTTCGATTTCGTTGTTCGATTTCGTTGTTCGATTTCGTTGTTCGATTTCGTTGTTCGATTTCGTTGTTCGATTTCGTTGTTCGATTTCGTTGTTCGATTTCGTTGTTCGATTTCGTTGTTCGATTTCGTTGTTAGATTTCGTTGTTCGTTGTTAGATTTCATTGTTCGTTGTTAGATTTCGTTGTTCGTTGTTAGATTTCGTTGTTCTTTGTTCGATTTCGTGGTTCGAATTCGTTGTTCGAATTCGTTGTTCGATTTCGTTGTTCGATTTCGTTGTTCGATTTCGTTGTTCGATTTCGTTGTTCGATTTCGTGGTTCGAATTCGTTGTTCGAATTCGTTGTTCGATTTCGTTGTTCGATTTTGTTGTTCGATTTCGTTGTTCGATTTCGTTGTTCGATTTCGTTGTTCGATTTCGTTGTTCGATTTCGTTGTTCGATTTCGTTGTTCGATTTCGTTGTTCGATTTCGTTGTTCGATTTCGTTGTTCGATTTCTTTGTTCGATTTCGTTGTTCGATTTCGTTGTTCGATTTCGTTGTTTTAGATTTCGTTGTTCGTTGTTAGATTTCGTTGTTCGTTGTTAGATTTCGTTGTTCGTTGTTAGATTTCGTTGTGCTTTGTTCGATTTCGTAGTTCGAATTCGTTGTTCGAATTCGTTGTTCGATTTCGTTGTTCGATTTCGTTGTTCGATTTTGTTGTTCGATTTCGTTGTTCGATTTCGTTGTTCGATTTCGTTGTTCGATTTCGTTGTTCGATTTCGTTGTTCGATTTCGTTGTTCGATTTCGTTGTTCGATTTCGTTGTTCGATTTCGTTGTTCGATTTCGTTGTTCGATTTCGTTGTTCGATTTCGTTGTTCGATTTCGTTGTTCGATTTCGTTGTTCGATTTCGTTGTTCGATTTCGTTGTTCGATTTCGTTGTTCGATTTCGTTGTTCGATTTCGTTGTTCGATTTCGTTGTTCGATTTCGTTGTTCGATTCGTTGTTCGATTTCGTTGTTCGATTTCGTTGTTCGATTTCGTTGTTAGATTTCGTTGTTCGTTGTTAGATTTCGTTGTTCGATTTCGTTGTTAGATTTCGTTGTTCGTTGTTAGATTTCGTTGTTCGTTGTTAGATTTCGTTGTTCTTTGTTCGATTTCGTTGTTCGATTTCGTTGTTCGTTTTCGTTGTTCGATTTCGTTGTTCGATTTCGTTGTTCGATTTCGTTGTTCGATTTCGTTGTTCGATTTCGTTGTTCGATTTCGTTGTTCGATTTCGTTGTTCGATTCGTTATTCGATTTCGTTGTTCGATTTCGTTGTTCGATTTCGTTGTTCGATTTCGTTGTTCGTTGTTAGATTTCGTTGTTCGTTGTTAGATTTCGTTGTTCGTTGTTAGATTTCGTTGTTCTTTGTTCGATTTCGTGGTTCGAATTCGTTGTTCGATTTCGTTGTTCGATTTCGTTGTTCGATTTCGTTGTTCGATTTCGTTGTTCGATTTCGTTGTTCGATTTCGTTGTTCGATTTCGTTGTTCGATTTCGTTGTTCGATTTCGTTGTTCGATTTCGTTGTTCGAATTCGTTGTTCGAATTCGTTGTTCGAATTCGTTGTTCGATTTCGTTGTTCGATTTCGTTGTTCGATTTCGTTGTTCGATTTCGTTGTTCGATTTCGTTGTTCGATTTCGTTGTTCGATTTCGTTGTTCGATTTCGTTGTTCGATTTCGTTGTTCGATTTCGTTGTTCGATTTCGTTGTTCGATTTCGTTGTTCGATTTCGTTGTTCGATTTCGTTGTTCGATTTCGTTGTTCGATTTCGTTGTTCGATTTCGTTGTTCGATTTCGTTGTTCGATTTCGTTGTTCGATTTCGTTGTTCGATTTCGTTGTTCGATTTCGTTGTTCGATTTCGTTGTTCGATTTCGTTGTTCGATTTCGTTGTTCGATTTCGTTGTTCGATTTCGTTGTTCGATTTCGTTGTTCGATTTCGTTGTTCGATTTCGTTGTTCGATTTCGTTGTTCGATTTCGTTGTTCGATTTCGTTGTTCGATTTCGTTGTTCGATTTCGTTGTTCCATTTCGTTGTTCGATTTCGTTGTTCGATTTCGTTGTTCCATTTCGTTGTTCGATTTCGTTGTTCGATTTCGTTGTTCGATTTCGTTGTTCGATTTCGTTGTTCGATTTCGTTGTTCGATTTCGTTGTTAGATTTCGTTGTTCGTTGTTAGATTTCGTTGTTCGTTGTTAGATTTCGTTGTTCGATTTCGTTGTTCGATTTCGTTGTTCGATTTCGTTGTTAGATTTCGTTGTTCGATTTCGTTGTTCGATTTCGTTGTTAGATTTCGTTGTTCGTTGTTAGATTTCGTTGTTCGTTGTTAGATTTCGTTGTTCGATTTCGTTGTTCGATTTCGTTGTTAGATTTCGTTGTTCGTTGTTAGATTTCGTTGTTCGTTGTTAGATTTCGTTGTTCTTTGTTCGATTTCGTGGTTCGAATTCGTTGTTCGAATTCGTTGTTCGATTTCGTTGTTCGAATTGGTTGTTCGATTTCGTTGTTCGATTTCGTTGTTCCATTTCGTTGTTCGATTTCGTTGTTCGATTTCGTTGTTCGATTTCGTTGTTAGATTTCGTTGTTCGTTGTTAGATTTCGTTGTTCGTTGTTAGATTTCGTTGTTCGATTTCGTTGTTCGATTTCGTTGTTAGATTTCGTTGTTCGTTGTTAGATTTCGTTGTTCGTTGTTAGATTTCGTTGTTCTTTGTTCGATTTCGTGGTTCGAATTCGTTGTTCGAATTCGTTGTTCGATTTCGTTGTTCGAATTCGTTGTTCGAATTCGTTGTTCGAATTCGTTGTTCGATTTCGTTGTTCGATTTCGTTGTTCGATTTCGTTGTTCGATTTCGTTGTTCGTTTTCGTTGTTCGATTTCGTTGTTCGATTTCGTTGTTCGATTTCGTTGTTCGATTTCGTTGTTCGATTTCGTTGTTCGATTTCGTTGTTCGATTTCGTTGTTCGATTTCGTTGTTCCATTTCGTTCGATTTCGTTGTTCGATTCGTTCGATTTCGTTGTTCGATTTCGTTGTTCGATTTCGTTGTTCCATTTCGTTGTTCGATTTCGTTGTTCGATTTCGTTGTTCGATTTCGTTGTTAGATTTCGTTGTTCGTTGTTAGATTTCGTTGTTCGTTGTTAGATTTCGTTGTTCGATTTCGTTGTTCGATTTCGTTGTTAGATTTCGTTGTTCGTTGTTAGATTTCGTTGTTCGTTGTTAGATTTCGTTGTTCTTTGTTCGATTTCGTGGTTCGAATTCGTTGTTCGAATTCGTTGTTCGATTTCGTTGTTCGAATTCGTTGTTCGAATTCGTTGTTCGAATTCGTTGTTCGATTTCGTTGTTCGATTTCGTTGTTCGATTTCGTTGTTCGATTTCGTTGTTCGATTTCGTTGTTCGTTTTCGTTGTTCGATTTCGTTGTTCGATTTCGTTGTTCGATTTCGTTGTTCGATTTCGTTGTTCGATTTCGTTGTTCGATTTCGTTGTTCGATTTCGTTGTTCGATTTCGTTGTTCGATTTCGTTGTTCGATTCGTTATTCGATTTCGTTGTTCGATTTCGTTGCTCGATTTCGTTGTTCGATTTCGTTGTTCGATTTCGTTGTTCGATTTCGTTGTTCGATTTCGTTGTTCGATTTCTTTGTTCGATTTCGTTGTTCGATTTCGTTGTTCGATTTCGTTGTTTTAGATTTCGTTGTTCGTTGTTAGATTTCGTTGTTCGTTGTTAGATTTCGTTGTTCGTTGTTAGATTTCGTTGTGCTTTGTTCGATTTCGTGGTTCGAATTCGTTGTTCGAATTCGTTGTTCGATTTCGTTGTTCGATTTCGTTGTTCGATTTTGTTGTTCGATTTCGTTGTTCGATTTCGTTGTTCGATTTCGTTGTTCGATTTCGTTGTTCGATTTCGTTGTTCGATTTCGTTGTTCGATTTCGTTGTTCGATTTCGTTGTTCGATTTCGTTGTTCGATTTCGTTGTTCGATTTCGTTGTTCGATTTCGTTGTTCGATTTCGTTCTTCGATTTCGTTGTTCGATTTCGTTGTTCGATTTCGTTGTTCGATTTCGTTGTTCGATTTCGTTGTTCGATTTCGTTGTTCGATTTCGTTGTTCGATTTCGTTGTTCGATTTCGTTGTTCGATTTCGTTGTTCGATTTCGTTGTTCGATTTCGTTGTTCGATTTCGTTGTTCGATTTCGTTGTTAGATTTCGTTGTTCGTTGTTAGATTTCGTTGTTCGTTGTTAGATTTCGTTGTTCGTTGTTAGATTTCGTTGTTCTTTGTTCGATTTCGTGGTTCGAATTCGTTGTTCGAATTCGTTGTTCGATTTCGTTGTTCGATTTCGTTGTTCGATTTCGTTGTTCGATTTCGTGGTTCGAATTCGTTGTTCGAATTCGTTGTTCGATTTCGTTGTTCGATTTCGTTGTTCGATTTTGTTGTTCGATTTCGTTGTTCGATTTCGTTGTTCGATTTCGTTGTTCGATTTCGTTGTTCGATTTCGTTGTTCGATTTCGTTGTTCGATTTCGTTGTTCGATTTCGTTGTTCGATTTCTTTGTTCGATTTCGTTGTTCGATTTCGTTGTTCGATTTCGTTGTTCGATTTCGTTGTTCGATTTCGTTGTTCGATTTCGTTGTTCGATTTCGTTGTTCGATTTCGTTGTTCGATTTCGTTGTTCGATTTCGTTGTTCGATTTCGTTGTTCGATTTCGTTGTTCGATTTCGTTGTTCGATTTCGTTGTTCGATTTCGTTGTTCGATTTCGTTGTTCGATTCGTTGTTCGATTTCGTTGTTCGATTTCGTTGTTCGATTTCGTTGTTCCATTTCGTTGTTCGATTTCGTTGTTCGATTTCGTTATTCGATTTCGTTGTTAGATTTCGTTGTTCGTTGTTAGATTTCGTTGTTCGATTTCGTTGTTAGATTTCGTTGTTCGTTGTTAGATTTCGTTGTTCGTTGTTAGATTTCGTTGTTCTTTGTTCGATTTCGTGGTTCGAATTCGTTGTTCGAATTCGTTGTTCGATTTCGTTGTTCGAATTCGTTGTTCGAATCCGTTGTTCGATTTCGTTGTTCGATTTCGTTGTTCGATTTCGTTGTTCGATTTCGTTGTTCGTTTTCGTTGTTCGATTTCGTTGTTCGATTTCGTTGTTCGATTTCGTTGTTCGATTTCGTTGTTCGATTTCGTTGTTCGATTTCGTTGTTCGATTTCGTTGTTCGATTTCGTTGTTCGATTTCGTTGTTCGATTTCGTTGTTCGATTCGTTATTCGATTTCGTTGTTCGATTTCGTTGTTCGATTTCGTTGTTCGATTTCGTTGTTCGTTGTTAGATTTCGTTGTTCGTTGTTAGATTTCGTTGTTCGTTGTTAGATTTCGTTGTTCTTTGTTCGATTTCGTGGTTCGAATTCGTTGTTCGATTTCGTTGTTCGATTTCGTTGTTCGATTTCGTTGTTCGATTTCGTTGTTCGATTTCGTTGTTCGATTTCGTTGTTCGATTTCGTTGTTCGATTTCGTTGTTCGAATTCGTTGTTCGAATTCGTTGTTCGAATTCGTTGTTCGATTTCGTTGTTCGATTTCGTTGTTCGATTTCGTTGTTCGATTTCGTTGTTCGATTTCGTTGTTCGATTTCGTTGTTCGATTTCGTTGTTCGATTTCGTTGTTCGATTTCGTTGTTCGATTTCGTTGTTCGATTTCGTTGTTCGATTTCGTTGTTCGATTTCGTTGTTCGATTTCGTTGTTCGATTTCGTTGTTCGATTTCGTTGTTCGATTTCGTTGTTCGATTTCGTTGTTCGATTTCGTTGTTCGATTTCGTTGTTCGATTTCGTTGTTCGATTCGTTGTTCGATTTCGTTGTTCGATTTCGTTGTTCGATTTCGTTGTTCGATTTCGTTGTTCGATTTCGTTGTTCGATTTCGTTGTTCGATTTCGTTGTTCGATTTCGTTGTTCGATTTCGTTGTTCGATTTCGTTGTTCGATTTCGTTGTTCGATTTCGTTGTTCGATTTCGTTGTTCGATTTCGTTGTTCGTTGTTAGATTTCGTTGTTCTTTGTTCGATTTCGTGGTTCGAATTCGTTGTTCGATTTCGTTGTTCGATTTCGTTGTTCGATTTCGTTGTTCGATTTCGTTGTTCGATTTCGTTGTTCGATTTCGTTGTTCGATTTCGTTGTTCGATTTCGTTGTTCGATTTCGTTGTTCGATTTCGTTGTTCGATTTCGTTGTTCGATTTCGTTGTTCGATTTCGTTGTTCCATTTCGTTGTTCGATTTCGTTGTTCGATTTCGTTGTTCGATTTCGTTGTTCGATTTCGTTGTTCCATTTCGTTGTTCGATTTCGTTGTTCGATTTCGTTGTTCGATTTCGTTGTTCGATTTCGTTGTTCGATTTCGTTGTTAGATTTCGTTGTTCGTTGTTAGATTTCGTTGTTCGATTTCGTTGTTCGATTTCGTTGTTAGATTTCGTTGTTCGTTGTTAGATTTCGTTGTTCGATTTCGTTGTTCGATTTCGTGGTTCGAATTCGTTGTTCGATTTCGTTCGATTTTGTTGTTCGATTTCGTTGTTCGATTTCGTTGTTCGATTTCGTTGTTCGATTTCGTTGTTAGATTTCGTTGTTCGTTGTTAGATTTCGTTGTTCGATTTCGTTGTTCGATTTCGTTGTTCGATTTCGTTGTTCGATTTCTTTGTTCGATTTCGTTGTTAGATTTCGTTGTTCGTTGTTAGATTTCGTTGTTCGTTGTTAGATTTCGTTGTTCGTTGTTAGATTTCGTTGTTCTTTGTTCGATTTCGTGGTTCGAATTCGTTGTTCGATTTCGTTGTTCGATTTCGTTGTTCGATTTCGTTGTTCGATTTCGTTGTTCGATTTCGTTGTTCGATTTCGTTGTTCGATTTCGTTGTGCGATTTCGTTGTGCGATTTCATTGTTCGATTTCGAAGTTCGATTTCGTTGTTCGATTTCGTTGTTCGATTTCGTTGTTCGATTTCGTTGTTCGATTTCGTTGTTCGATTTCGTTGTTCGATTTCGTTGTTCGATTTCGTTGTTCGATTTCGTTGTTCGATTTCGTTGTTCCATTTCGTTGTTCGATTTCGTTGTTCGATTTCGTTGTTCGATTTCGTTGTTCCATTTCGTTGTTCGATTTCGTTGTTCGATTTCGTTGTTCGATTTCGTTGTTCGATTTCGTTGTTCGATTTCGTTGTTCGATTTCGTTGTTAGATTTCGGTGTTCGTTGTTAGATTTCGTTGTTCGATTTCGTTGTTCGAATTCGTTGTTCGATTTCGTTGTTCGATTTCGTGGTTCGAATTCGTTGTTCGAATTCGTTGTTCGATTTCGTTGTTCGATTTCGTTGTTCGATTTCGTTGTTCGATTTCGTTGTTCGATTTCGTTGTTCGATTTCGTTGTTCGATTTCGTTGTTCGATTTCGTTGTTCGATTTCGTTGTTCGATTTCGTTGTTCGATTTCGTTGTTCCATTTCGTTGTTCGATTTCGTTGTTCGATTTCGTTGTTCCATTTCGTTGTTCGATTTCGTTGTTCGATTTCGTTGTTCGATTTCGTTGTTCGATTTCGTTGTTCGATTTCGTTGTTCGATTTCGTTGTTAGATTTCGGTGTTCGTTGTTAGATTTCGTTGTTAGATTTCGTTGTTCGATTTCGTTGTTCGATTTCGTTGTTCGATTTCGTTGTTCGATTTCGTTGTTAGATTTCGTTGTTCGTTGTTAGATTTCGTTGTTCGTTGTTAGATTTCGTTGTTCGTTGTTCGATTTCGTTGTTCGATTTCGTTGTTCGATTTCGTTGTTCGATTTCGTTGTTCGATTTCGTTGTTCGATTTCGTTGTTCGATTTCGTTGTTCGATTTCGTTGTTCGATTTCGTTGTTCGATTTCGTTGTTCGATTTCGTTGTTCGATTTCGTTCGATTTCGTTGTTCGATTTCGTTGTTCCATTTCGTTGTTCGATTTCGTTGTTCGATTTCGTTGTTCGATTTCGTTGTTCGATTTCGTTGTTAGATTTCGTTGTTCGTTGTTAGATTTCGTTGTTCGATTTCGTTGTTAGATTTCGTTGTTCGTTGTTAGATTTCGTTGTTCGTTGTTAGATTTCGTTGTTCGTTGTTAGATTTCGTTGTTCTTTGTTCGATTTCGTGGTTCGAATTCGTTGTTCGAATTCGTTGTTCGATTTCGTTGTTCGATTTCGTTGTTCGATTTCGTTGTTCGATTTCGTTGTTCGATTTCGTTGTTCGTTGTTAGATTTCGTTGTTCGTTGTTAGATTTCGTTGTTCTTTGTTCGATTTCGTGGTTCGAATTCGTTGTTCGATTTCGTTGTTCGATTTCGTTGTTCGATTTCGTTGTTCGATTTCGTTGTTCGATTTCGTTGTTCGATTTCGTTGTTCGATTTCGTTGTTCGATTTCGTTGTTCGATTTCGTTGTTCGATTTCGTTGTTCGATTTCGTTGTTCGATTTCGTTGTTCCATTTCGTTGTTCGATTTCGTTGTTCGATTTCGTTGTTCGATTTCGTTGTTCCATTTCGTTGTTCGATTTCGTTGTTCGATTTCGTTGTTCGATTTCGTTGTTCGATTTCGTTGTTCGATTTCGTTGTTCGATTTCGTTGTTAGATTTCGTTGTTCGTTGTTAGATTTCGTTGTTCGATTTCGTTGTTCGATTTCGTTGTTAGATTTCGTTGTTCGTTGTTAGATTTCGTTGTTCGATTTCGTTGTTCGATTTCGTGGTTCGAATTCGTTGTTCGATTTCGTTCGATTTTGTTGTTCGATTTCGTTGTTCGATTTCGTTGTTCGATTTCGTTGTTCGATTTCGTTGTTAGATTTCGTTGTTCGTTGTTAGATTTCGTTGTTCGATTTCGTTGTTCGATTTCGTTGTTCGATTTCGTTGTTCGATTTCGTTGTTAGATTTCGTTGTTCGTTGTTAGATTTCGTTGTTCGTTGTTAGATTTCGTTGTTCGTTGTTAGATTTCGTTGTTCTTTGTTCGATTTCGTGGTTCGAATTCGTTGTTCGATTTCGTTGTTCGATTTCGTTGTTCGATTTCGTTGTTCGATTTCGTTGTTCGATTTCGTTGTTCGATTTCGTTGTTCCATTTCGTTGTTCGATTTCGTTGTTCGATTTCGTTGTTCGATTTCGTTGTTCCATTTCGTTGTTCGATTTCGTTGTTCGATTTCGTTGTTCGATTTCGTTGTTCGATTTCGTTGTTCGATTTCGTTGTTCGATTTCGTTGTTAGATTTCGTTGTTCGTTGTTAGATTTCGTTGTTCGATTTCGTTGTTCGATTTCGTTGTTAGATTTCGTTGTTCGTTGTTAGATTTCGTTGTTCGATTTCGTTGTTCGATTTCGTGGTTCGAATTCGTTGTTCGATTTCGTTCGATTTTGTTGTTCGATTTCGTTGTTCGATTTCGTTGTTCGATTTCGTTGTTCGATTTCGTTGTTAGATTTCGTTGTTCGTTGTTAGATTTCGTTGTTCGATTTCGTTGTTCGATTTCGTTGTTCGATTTCGTTGTTCGATTTCGTTGTTAGATTTCGTTGTTCGTTGTTAGATTTCGTTGTTCGTTGTTAGATTTCGTTGTTCGTTGTTAGATTTCGTTGTTCTTTGTTCGATTTCGTGGTTCGAATTCGTTGTTCGATTTCGTTGTTCGATTTCGTTGTTCGATTTCGTTGTTCGATTTCGTTGTTCGATTTCGTTGTTCGATTTCGTTGTGCGATTTCGTTGTGCGATTTCATTGTTCGATTTCGAAGTTCGATTTCGTTGTTCGATTTCGTTGTTCGATTTCGTTGTTCGATTTCGTTGTTCGATTTCGTTGTTCGATTTCGTTGTTCGATTTCGTTGTTCGATTTCGTTGTTCGATTTCGTTGTGCGATTTCGAAGTTCGATTTCGTTGTTCGATTTCGTTGTTCGATTTCGTTGTTCGATTTCGTTGTTCGAATTCGTTGTTCGAATTCGTTGTTCGAATTCGTTGTTCGATTTCGTTGTTCGATTTCGTTGTTCGATTTCGTTGTTCGATTTCGTTGTTCGATTTCGTTGTTCGATTTCGTTGTTCGATTTCGTTGTTCGATTTCGTTGTTCGATTTCGTTGTTCGATTTCGTTGTTCCATTTCGTTGTTCCATTTCGTTGTTCGATTTCGTTGTTCGATTTCGTTGTTCGATTTCGTTGTTCGATTTCGTTGTTCGATTTCGTTGTTAGATTTCGTTGTTCGTTGTTAGATTTCGTTGTTCGATTTCGTTGTTCGATTTCGTTGTTAGATTTCGTTGTTCGTTGTTAGATTTCGTTGTTCGATTTCGTTGTTCGATTTCGTGGTTCGAATTCGTTGTTCGATTTCGTTCGATTTTGTTGTTCGATTTCGTTGTTCGATTTCGTTGTTCGATTTCGTTGTTAGATTTCGTTGTTCGTTGTTAGATTTCGTTGTTCGATTTCGTTGTTCGATTTCGTTGTTCGATTTCGTTGTTCGATTTCGTTGTTCGATTTCGTTGTTAGATTTCGTTGTTCGTTGTTAGATTTCGTTGTTCGTTGTTAGATTTCGTTGTTCGTTGTTAGATTTCGTTGTTCTTTGTTCGATTTCGTGGTTCGAATTCGTTGTTCGATTTCGTTGTTCGATTTCGTTGTTCGATTTCGTTGTTCGATTTCGTTGTTCGATTTCGTTGTGCGATTTCGTTGTGCGATTTCATTGTTCGATTTCGTTGTTCGATTTCGTTGTTCGATTTCGTTGTTCGATTTCGTTGTTCGATTTCGTTGTTCGATTTCGTTGTTCGATTTCGTTGTTCGATTTCGTTGTTCGATTTCGTTGTTCGATTTCGTTGTTCGATTTCGTTGTTCGATTTCGTTGTTCGATTTCGTTGTGCGATTTCGAAGTTCGATTTCGTTGTTCGATTTCGTTGTTCGATTTCGTTGTTCGATTTCGTTGTTCGATTTCGTTGTTCGATTTCGTTGTTCGATTTCGTTGTTCGAATTCGTTGTTCGAATTCGTTGTTCGAATTCGTTGTTCGATTTCGTTGTTCGATTTCGTTGTTCGATTTCGTTGTTCGATTTCGTTGTTCGATTTCGTTGTTCGAATTCGTTGTTCGATTTCGTTGTTCGATTTCGTTGTGCGATTTCGTTGTGCGATTTCATTGTTCGATTTCGAAGTTCGATTTCGTTGTTCGATTTCGTTGTTCGATTTCGTTGTTCGATTTCGTTGTTCGATTTCGTTGTTCGATTTCGTTGTTCGATTTCGTTGTTCGATTTCGTTGTTCGATTTCGTTGTGCGATTTCGTTGTTCGATTTCGTTGTTCGATTTCGAAGTTCGATTTCGTTGTTCGATTTCGTTGTTCGATTTCGTTGTTCGATTTCGTTGTTCGATTTCGTTGTTCGAATTCGTTGTTCGAATTCGTTGTTCGAATTCGTTGTTCGATTTCGTTGTTCGATTTCGTTGTTCGATTTCGTTGTTCGATTTCGTTGTTCGATTTCGTTTTTCGATTTCGTTGTTCGATTTCGTTGTTCGATTTCGTTGTTCGATTTCGTTGTTCGATTTCGTTGTTCGATTCGTTATTCGATTTCGTTGTTCGATTTAGTTGTTCGATTTCGTTGTTCGATTTCGTTGTTCCATTTCGTTGTTCGATTTCGTTGTTCGATTTCGTTGTTTGATTTCGTTGTTCGATTTCGTTGTTCGTTGTTAGATTTCGTTGTTCGTTGTTAGATTTCGTTGTTCGTTGTTAGATTTCGTTGTTCTTTGTTCGATTTCGTGGTTCGAATTCGTTGTTCGATTTCGTTGTTCGATTTCGAAGTTCGATTTCGTTGTTCGATTTCGTTGTTCGATTTCGTTGTTCGATTTCGTTGTTCGATTCGTTATTCGATTTCGTTGTTCGATTTCGTTGTTCGATTTCGTTGTTCCATTTCGTTGTTCGATTTCGTTGTTCGATTTCGTTGTTCGATTTCGTTGTTAGATTTCGTTGTTCGTTGTTAGATTTCGTTGTTCGATTTCGTTGTTAGATTTCGTTGTTCGATTTCGTTGTTAGATTTCGTTGTTCGTTGTTAGATTTCGTTGTTCGTTGTTAGATTTCGTTGTTCTTTGTTCGATTTCGTGGTTCGAATTCGTTGTTCGAATTCGTTGTTCGATTTCGTTGTTCGAATTCGTTGTTCGAATTCGTTGTTCGAATTCGTTGTTCGATTTCGTTGTTCGATTTCGTTGTTCGATTTCGTTGTTCGATTTCGTTGTTCGAATTCGTTGTTCGATTTCGTTGTTCGATTTCGTTGTTCGATTTCGTTGTTCGATTTCGTTGTTCGTTGTTAGATTTTTCGTTGTTCGTTGTTAGATTTCGTTGTTCTTTGTTCGATTTCGTGGTTCGAATTCGTTGTTCGAATTCGTTGTTCGATTTCGTTGTTCGATTTCGTTGTTCGATTTCGTTGTTCGATTTCGTGGTTCGAATTCGTTGTTCGAATTCGTTGTTCGATTTCGTTGTTCGATTTCGTTGTTCGATTTCGTTGTTCGATTTCGTTGTTCGATTTCGTTGTTCGATTTCGTTGTTCGATTTCGTTGTTCGATTTCGTTGTTCGATTTCTTTGTTCGATTTCGTTGTTCGATTTCGTTGTTCGATTTCGTTGTTTTAGATTTCGTTGTTCGTTGTTAGATTTCGTTGTTCGTTGTTAGATTTCGTTGTTCGTTGTTAGATTTCGTTGTGCTTTGTTCGATTTCGTGGTTCGAATTCGTTGTTCGAATTCGTTGTTCGATTTCGTTGTTCGATTTCGTTGTTCGATTTTGTTGTTCGATTTCGTTGTTCGATTTCGTTGTTCGATTTCGTTGTTCGATTTCGTTGTTCGATTTCGTTGTTCGATTTCGTTGTTCGATTTCGTTGTTCGATTTCGTTGTTCGATTTCGTTGTTCGATTTCGTTGTTCGATTTCGTTGTTCGATTTCGTTGTTCGATTTCGTTGTTCGATTTCGTTGTTCGATTTCGTTGTTCGATTTCGTTGTTCGATTTCGTTGTTCGATTTCGTTGTTCGATTCGTTGTTCGATTTCGTTGTTCGATTTCGTTGTTCGATTTCGTTGTTCCATTTCGTTGTTCGATTTCGTTGTTCGATTTCGTTGTTCGATTTCGTTGTTCGATTTCGTTGTTAGATTTCGTTGTTCGTTGTTAGATTTCGTTGTTCGATTTCGTTGTTCGATTTCGTTGTTAGATTTCGTTGTTCGTTGTTAGATTTCGTTGTTCGTTGTTAGATTTCGTTGTTCGTTGTTAGATTTCGTTGTTCTTTGTTCGATTTCGTGGTTCGAATTCGTTGTTCGAATTCGTTGTTCGATTTCGTTGTTCGAATTCGTTGTTCGAATTCGTTGTTCGAATTCGTTGTTCGATTTCGTTGTTCGATTTCGTTGTTCGATTTCGTTGTTCGATTTCGTTGTTCGTTTTCGTTGTTCGATTTCGTTGTTCGATTTCGTTGTTCGATTTCGTTGTTCGATTTCGTTGTTCGATTTCTTTGTTCGATTTCGTTGTTGGATTTCGTTGTTCGATTTCGTTGTTCGATTTCGTTGTTCGATTCGTTATTCGATTTCGTTGTTCGATTTCGTTGTTCGATTTCGTTGTTCCATTTCGTTGTTCGATTTCGTTGTTCGATTTCGTTGTTCGATTTCGTTGTTCGATTTCGTTGTTCGATTTCGTTGTTCGATTTCGTTGTTCGTTGTTAGATTTCGTTGTTCGTTGTTAGATTTCGTTGTTCGTTGTTAGATTTCGTTGTTCTTTGTTCGATTTCGTGGTTCGAATTCGTTGTTCGATTTCGTTGTTCGATTTCGAAGTTCGATTTCGTTGTTCGATTTCGTTGTTAGATTTCGTTGTTCGATTTCGTTGTTCGATTCGTTATTCGATTTCGTTGTTCGATTTCGTTGTTCGATTTCGTTGTTCCATTTCGTTGTTCGATTTCGTTGTTCGATTTCGTTGTTCGATTTCGTTGTTAGATTTCGTTGTTCGTTGTTAGATTTCGTTGTTCGATTTCGTTGTTAGATTTCGTTGTTCGTTGTTAGATTTCGTTGTTCGTTGTTAGATTTCGTTGTTCTTTGTTCGATTTCGTGGTTCGAATTCGTTGTTCGATTTCGTTGTTCGAATTCGTTGTTCGAATTCGTTGTTCGAATTCGTTGTTCGATTTCGTTGTTCGATTTCGTTGTTCGATTTCGTTGTTCGATTTCGTTGTTCGAATTCGTTGTTCGATTTCGTTGTTCGATTTCGTTGTTCGATTTCGTTGTTCGATTTCGTTGTTCGATTTCGTTGTTCGATTTCGTTGTTCGATTTCGTTGTTCGATTTCGTTGTTCGATTTCGTTGTTCGATTTCGTTGTTAGATTTCGTTGTTCGTTGTTAGATTTCGTTGTTCGTTGTTAGATTTCGTTGTTCGTTGTTAGATTTCGTTGTTCGTTGTTAGATTTCGTTGTTCGTTGTTAGATTTCGTTGTTCTTTGTTCGATTTCGTGGTTCGAATTCGTTGTTCGAATTCGTTGTTCGATTTCGTTGTTCGATTTCGTTGTTCGATTTCGTTGTTCGATTTCGTGGTTCGAATTCGTTGTTCGAATTCGTTGTTCGATTTCGTTGTTCGATTTCGTTGTTCGATTTCGTTGTTCGATTTCGTTGTTCGATTTCGTTGTTCGATTTCGTTGTTCGATTTCGTTGTTCGATTTCGTTGTTCGATTTCGTTGTTCGATTTCGTTGTTCGATTTCTTTGTTCGATTTCGTTGTTCGATTTCGTTGTTCGATTTCGTTGTTTTAGATTTCGTTGTTCGTTGTTAGATTTCGTTGTTCGTTGTTAGATTTCGTTGTTCGTTGTTAGATTTTGTTGTGCTTTGTTCGATTTCGTGGTTCGAATTCGTTGTTCGAATTCGTTGTTCGATTTCGTTGTTCGATTTCGTTGTTCGATTTCGTTGTTCGATTTCGTTGTTCGATTTCGTTGTTCGATTTCGTTGTTCGATTTCGTTGTTCGATTTCGTTGTTCGATTTCGTTGTTCGATTTCGTTGTTCGATTTCGTTGTTCGATTTCGTTGTTCGATTTCGTTGTTCGATTTCGTTGTTCGATTTCGTTGTTCGATTTCGTTGTTCGATTCGTTGTTCGATTTCGTTGTTCGATTTCGTTGTTCGATTTCGTTGTTCCATTTCGTTGTTCGATTTCGTTGTTCGATTTCGTTGTTCGATTTCGTTGTTAGATTTCGTTGTTCGTTGTTAGATTTCGTTGTTCGATTTCGTTGTTCGATTTCGTTGTTAGATTTCGTTGTTCGTTGTTAGATTTCGTTGTTCGTTGTTAGATTTCGTTGTTCGTTGTTAGATTTCGTTGTTCTTTGTTCGATTTCGTGGTTCGAATTCGTTGTTCGAATTCGTTGTTCGATTTCGTTGTTCGAATTCGTTGTTCGAATTCGTTGTTCGAATTCGTTGTTCGATTTCGTTGTTCGATTTCGTTGTTCGATTTCGTTGTTCGATTTCGTTGTTCGTTTTCGTTGTTCGATTTCGTTGTTCGATTTCGTTGTTCGATTTCGTTGTTCGATTTCGTTGTTCGATTTCTTTGTTCGATTTCGTTGTTGGATTTCGTTGTTCGATTTCGTTGTTCGATTTCGTTGTTCGATTCGTTATTCGATTTCGTTGTTCGATTTCGTTGTTCGATTTCGTTGTTCCATTTCGTTGTTCGATTTCGTTGTTCGATTTCGTTGTTCGATTTCGTTGTTCGATTTCGTTGTTCGATTTCGTTGTTCGATTTCGTTGTTCGTTGTTAGATTTCGTTGTTCGTTGTTAGATTTCGTTGTTCGTTGTTAGATTTCGTTGTTCTTTGTTCGATTTCGTGGTTCGAATTCGTTGTTCGATTTTGTTGTTCGATTTCGAAGTTCGATTTCGTTGTTCGATTTCGTTGTTCGATTTCGTTGTTCGATTTCGTTGTTCGATTCGTTATTAGATTTCGTTGTTCGATTTCGTTGTTCGATTTCGTTGTTCCATTTCGTTGTTCGATTTCGTTGTTCGATTTCGTTGTTAGATTTCGTTGTTCGTTGTTAGATTTCGTTGTTCGATTTCGTTGTTAGATTTCGTTGTTCGATTTCGTTGTTAGATTTCGTTGTTCGTTGTTAGATTTCGTTGTTCGTTGTTGGATTTCGTTGTTCTTTGTTCGATTTCGTGGTTCGAATTCGTTGTTCGAATTCGTTGTTCGATTTCGTTGTTCGAATTCGTTGTTCGAATTCGTTGTTCGAATTCGTTGTTCGATTTCGTTGTTCGATTTCGTTGTTCGATTTCGTTGTTCGATTTCGTTGTTCGATTTCGTTGTTCGATTTCGTTGTATTTCGTTGTTCGATTTCGTTGTTCGATTTCGTTGTTCGATTTCGTTGTTCGATTTCGTTGTTCGATTTCGTTGTTCGATTTCGTTGTTCGATTTCGTTGTATTTCGTTGTTCGATTTCGTTGTTCGATTTCGTTGTTCGATTTCGTTGTTCGATTTCGTTGTTCGATTTCGTTGTTCGATTTCGTTGTTCGATTTCGTTGTTCGATTTCGTTGTTCGATTACGTTGTTCGATTTCGTTGTTCGATTTCGTTGTTCGATTTCGTTGTTCGATTTCGTTGTTCCATTTCGTTGTTCGATTTCGTTGTTCGATTTCGTTGTTCGATTTCGTTGTTCCATTTCGTTGTTCGATTTCGTTGTTCGATTTCGTTGTTCGATTTCGTTGTTCGATTTCGTTGTTCGATTTCGTTGTTCGATTTCGTTGTTAGATTTCGTTGTTCGTTGTTAGATTTCGTTGTTCGATTTCGTTGTTCGATTTCTTTGTTCGATTTCGTTGTTCGATTTCGTTGTTCGATTTCGTTGTTAGATTTCGTTGTTCGTTGTTAGATTTCGTTGTTCGATTTCGTTGTTCGATTTCGTTGTCCGATTTCGTTGTTAGATTTCGTTGTTCGTTGTTAGATTTCGTTGTTCGTTGTTAGATTTCGCTGTTCGTTGTTAGATTTCGTTGTTCTTTGTTCGATTTCGTGGTTCGAATTCGTTGTTCGATTTCGTTCGATTTTGTTGTTCGATTTCGTTGTTCGATTTCGTTGTTCGATTTCGTTGTTCGATTTCGTTGTTCGATTTCGTTGTTCGTTGTTAGATTTCGTTGTTCGATTTCGTTGTTCGATTTCGTTGTTAGATTTCGTTGTTCGTTGTTAGATTTCGTTGTTCGTTGTTAGATTTCGTTGTTCGATTTCGTTGTTCGATTTCTTTGTTCGATTTCGTTGTTCGATTTCGTTGTTCGATTTCGTTGTTAGATTTCGTTGTTCGTTGTTAGATTTCGTTGTTCGATTTCGTTGTTCGATTTCGTTGTCCGATTTCGTTGTTAGATTTCGTTGTTCGTTGTTAGATTTCGTTGTTCGTTGTTAGATTTCGCTGTTCGTTGTTAGATTTCGTTGTTCTTTGTTCGATTTCGTGGTTCGAATTCGTTGTTCGATTTCGTTCGATTTTGTTGTTCGATTTCGTTGTTCGATTTCGTTGTTCGATTTCGTTGTTCGATTTCGTTGTTCGATTTCGTTGTTCGTTGTTAGATTTCGTTGTTCGAATTCGTTGTTCGAATTCGTTGTTCGATTTCGTTGTTCGAATTCGTTGTTCGAATTCGTTGTTCGATTTCGTTGTTCGATTTCGTTGTTCGATTTCGTTGTTCGTTTTCGTTGTTCGATTTCGTTGTTCGATTTCGTTGTTCGATTTCGTTGTTCGATTTCGTAGTTCGATTTCGTTGTTCGATTTCGTTGTTCGATTTCGTTGTTCGATTTCGTTGTTCGATTTCGTTGTTCGATTCGTTATTCGATTTCGTTGTTCGATTTCGTTGTTCGATTTCGTTGTTCCATTTCGTTGTTCGATTTCGTTGTTCGATTTCGTTGTTCGATTTCGTTGTTCGATTTCCTTGTTCGATTTCGTTGTTCGATTTCGTTGTTCGTTGTTAGATTTCGTTGTTCGTTGTTAGATTTCGTTGTTCGTTGTTAGATTTCGTTGTTCTTTGTTCGATTTCGTGGTTCGAATTCGTTGTTCGATTTCGTTGTTCGATTTCGTTGTTCGATTTCGTTGTTCGATTTCGTTGTTCGATTTCGTTGTTCGATTTCGTTGTTCGATTTCGTTGTTCGATTTCGTTGTTCGATTTCGTTGTTCGATTTCGTTGTTCGATTTCGTTGTTCGATTTCGTTGTTCGATTTGGTTGTTCGAATTCGTTGTTCGATTTCGTTGTTCGATTTCGTTGTTCGATTTCGTTGTTCGATTTCGTTGTTCGATTTCGTTGTTCGATTTCGTTGTTCGATTTCGTTGTTCGATTTCGTTGTTCGATTTCGTTGTTCGATTTCGTTGTTCGATTTCGTTGTTCGATTTCGTTGTTCGATTTCGTTGTTCGATTTCGTTGTTCGATTTCGTTGTTCGATTTCGTTGTTCGATTTCGTTGTTCGATTTCGTTGTTCGATTTCGTTGTTCGATTTCGTTGTTCGATTTCGTTGTTCGATTTCGTTGTTCCATTTCGTTGTTCGATTTCGTTGTTCGATTTCGTTGTTCGATTTCGTTGTTCGATTTCGTTGTTCGATTTCGTTGTTCGATTTCGTTGTTCGATTTCGTTGTTCGATTTCGTTGTTCGATTTCGTTGTTCGATTTCGTTGTTAGATTTCGTTGTTCGTTGTTAGATTTCGTTGTTCGATTTCGTTGTTCGATTTCGTTGTTCGATTTCGTTGTTCGATTTCGTTGTTCGATTTCGTTGTTCGATTTCGTTGTTCGATTTCGTTGTTAGATTTCGTTGTTCGTTGTTAGATTTCGTTGTTCGATTTCGTTGTTCGATTTCGTTGTTCGATTTCGTTGTTCGATTTCGTTGTTCGATTTCGTTGTTCGATTTCGTTGTTAGATTTCGTTGTTCGTTGTTAGATTTCGTTGTTCGTTGTTAGATTTCGTTGTTCGTTGTTAGATTTCGTTGTTCTTTGTTCGATTTCGTGGTTCGAATTCGTTGTTCGAATTCGTTGTTCGATTTCGTTGTTCGATTTCGTTGTTCGATTTCGTTGTTCGATTTCGTGGTTCGAATTCGTTGTTCGAATTCGTTGTTCGATTTCGTTGTTCGATTTCGTTGTTCGATTTTGTTGTTCGATTTCGTTGTTCGATTTCGTTGTTCGATTTCGTTGTTCGATTTCGTTGTCCGATTTCGTTGTTCGATTTCGTTGTTCGATTTCGTTGTTCGATTTCGTTGTTCGATTTCGTTGTTCGATTTCTTTGTTCGATTTCGTTGTTCCATTTCGTTGTTCGATTTCGTTGTTAGATTTCGTTGTTCGTTGTTAGATTTCGTTGTTCGTTGTTAGATTTCGTTGTTCGTTGTTAGATTTCGTTGTGCTTTGTTCGATTTCGTGGTTCGAATTCGTTGTTCGATTTCGTTGTTCGATTTCGTTGTTCGATTTTGTTGTTCGATTTCGTTGTTCGATTTCGTTGTTCGATTTCGTTGTTCGATTTCGTTGTTCGATTTCGTTGTTCGATTTCGTTGTTCGATTTCGTTGTTCGATTTCGTTGTTCGATTTCGTTGTTCGATTTCGTTGTTCGATTTCGTTGTTCGATTTCGTTGTTCGATTTCGTTGTTCGATTTCGTTGTTCGATTTCGTTGTTCGATTTCGTTGTTCGATTTCGTTGTTCGATTTCGTTGTTCGATTTCGTTGTTCGATTCGTTGTTCGATTTCGTTGTTCGATTTCGTTGTTCGATTTCGTTGTTCCATTTCGTTGTTCGATTTCGTTGTTCGATTTCGTTGTTCGATTTCGTTGTTCGATTTCGTTGTTAGATTTCGTTGTTCGTTGTTAGATTTCGTTGTTCGATTTCGTTGTTCGATTTCGTTGTTAGATTTCGTTGTTCGTTGTTAGATTTCGTTGTTCGTTGTTAGATTTCGTTGTTCTTTGTTCGATTTCGTGGTTCGAATTCGTTGTTCGAATTCGTTGTTCGATTTCGTTGTTCGAATTCGTTGTTCGAATTCGTTGTTCGAATTCGTTGTTCGATTTCGTTGTTCGATTTCGTTGTTCGATTTCGTTGTTCGATTTCGTTGTTCGTTTTCGTTGTTCGATTTCGTTGTTCGATTTCGTTGTTCGATTTCGTTGTTCGATTTCGTTGTTCGATTTCGTTGTTCGATTTCGTTGTTCGATTTCGTTGTTCGATTTCGTTGTTCGATTTCGTTGTTCGATTTCGTTGTTCGATTCGTTATTCGATTTCGTTGTTCGATTTCGTTGTTCGATTTCGTTGTTCGATTTCGTTGTTCGATTTCGTTGTTCGATTTCGTTGTTCGATTTCGTTGTTCGTTGTTAGATTTCGTTGTTCGTTGTTAGATTTCGTTGTTCGTTGTTAGATTTCGTTGTTCTTTGTTCGATTTCGTGGTTCGAATTCGTTGTTCGATTTCGTTGTTCGATTTCGTTGTTCGATTTCGTTGTTCGATTTCGTTGTTCGATTTCGTTGTTCGATTTCGTTGTTCGATTTCGTTGTTCGAATTCGTTGTTCGAATTCGTTGTTCGAATTCGTTGTTCGATTTCGTTGTTCGATTTCGTTGTTCGATTTCGTTGTTCGATTTCGTTGTTCGATTTCGTTGTTCGATTTCGTTGTTCGATTTCGTTGTTCGATTTCGTTGTTCGATTTCGTTGTTCGATTTCGTTGTTCGATTTCGTTGTTCGATTTCGTTGTTCGATTTCGTTGTTCGATTTAGTTGTTCTATTTCGTTGTTCGATTTCGTTGTTCGATTTCGTTGTTCGATTTCGTTGTTCGATTTCGTTGTACGATTTCGTTGTTCGATTTCGTTGTTCGATTTCGTTGTTCGATTTCGTTGTTCGATTTCGTTGTTCGATTTCGTTGTTCCATTTCGTTGTTCGATTTCGTTGTTCGATTTCGTTGTTCGATTTCGTTGTTCGATTTCGTTGTTCCATTTCGTTGTTCGATTTCGTTGTTCGATTTCGTTGTTCGATTTCGTTGTTCGATTTCGTTGTTCGATTTCGTTGTTAGATTTCGTTGTTCGTTGTTAGATTTCGTTGTTCGATTTCGTTGTTCGATTTCGTTGTTCGATTTCGTTGTTCGATTTCGTTGTTCGATTTCGTTGTTCGATTTCGTTGTTAGATTTCGTTGTTCGTTGTTAGATTTCGTTGTTCGATTTCGTTGTTCGATTTCGTTGTTCGATTTCGTTGTTCGATTTCGTTGTTCGATTTCGTTGTTCGATTTCGTTGTTAGATTTCGTTGTTCGTTGTTAGATTTCGTTGTTCGATTTCGTTGTTCGATTTCGTTGTTCGATTTCGTTGTTCGATTTCGTTGTTAGATTTCGTTGTTCGTTGTTAGATTTCGTTGTTCGTTGTTAGATTTCGTTGTTCGTTGTTAGATTTCGTTGTTCTTTGTTCGATTTCGTGGTTCGAATTCGTTGTTCGAATTCGTTGTTCGATTTCGTTGTTCGATTTCGTTGTTCGATTTCGTTGTTCGATTTCGTTGTTCGATTTCGTTGTGCGATTTCGTTGTTCGATTTCGTTGTTCGATTTCGTTGTTCGATTTCGAAGTTCGATTTCGTTGTTCGATTTCGTTGTTCGATTTCGTTGTTCGATTTCGTTGTTCGATTTCGTTGTTCGATTTCGTTGTTCGATTTCGTTGTTCGATTTCGTTGTTCGATTTCGTTGTGCGATTTCGTTGTTCGATTTCGAAGTTCGATTTCGAAGTTCGATTTCGTTGTTCGATTTCGTTGTTCAATTTCGTTGTTCGATTTCGTTGTTCGATTTCGTTGTTCGAATTCGTTGTTCGAATTCGTTGTTCGAATTCGTTGTTCGAATTCGTTGTTCGATTTCGTTGTTCGATTTCGTTGTTCGATTTCGATGTTCGATTTCGTTGTTCCATTTCGTTGTTCGATTTCGTTGTTCGATTTCGTTGTTCGATTTCGTTGTTAGATTTCGTTGTTCGTTGTTAGATTTCGTTGTTCGTTGTTAGATTTCGTTGTTCGTTGTTAGATTTCGTTGTTCTTTGTTCGATTTCGTGGTTCGAATTCGTTGTTCGAATTCGTTGTTCGATTTCGTTGTTCGATTTCGTTGTTCGATTTCGTTGTTCGATTTCGTTGTTCGATTTCGTTGTTCGATTTCGTTGTTCGATTTCGTTGTTCGATTTCGTTGTGCGATTTCGTTGTTCGATTTCGTTGTTCGATTTCGAAGTTCGATTTCGTTGTTCGATTTCGTTGTTTGATTTCGTTGTTCGATTTCGTTGTTCGACTTCGTTGTTCGATTTGGTTGTTCGATTTCGTTGTTCGATTTCGTTGTGCGATTTCGTTGTTCGATTTCGAAGTTCGATTTCGTTGTTCGATTTCGTTGTTCGATTTCGTTGTTCGAATTCGTTGTTCGATTTCGTTGTTCGATTTCGTTGTTCGATTTCGTTGTTCGATTTCGTTGTTCGAATTCGTTGTTCGAATTCGTTGTTCGAATTCGTTGTTCGATTTCGTTGTTCGATTTCGTTGTTCGATTTCGTTGTTTGATTTCGTTGTTCGATTTCGTTGTTCCATTTCGTTGTTCGATTTCGTTGTTCGATTTCGTTGTTCGATTTCGTTGTTCGATTTCGTTGTTCGATTTTGTTGTTCGTTGTTAGATTTCGTTGTTAGATTTCGTTGTTCGTTGTTAGATTTCGTTGTTCTTCGATTTCGTGGTTCGAATTCGTTGTTCGAATACGTTGTTCGATTTCGTTGTTCGATTTCGTTGTTCGATTTCGTTGCTCGATTTCGTTGTTCGATTTCGTTGTTCGATTTCGTTGTTCGATTTCGTTGTTCGATTTCGTTGTTCGATTTCGTTGTTCGATTTCGTTGTTCGATTTCGTTGTTCGATTTCGTTGTTCGATTTCGTTGTTCGATTTCGTTGTTCGATTTCGTTGTTCGATTTCGTTGTTCGATTTCGTTGTTCGATTTCGTTGTTCGATTTCGTTGTTCGATTTGGTTGTTCGATTTCGTTGTTCGACTTCGTTGTTCGATTTCGTTGTTCGATTCGTTATTCGATTTCGTTGTTCGATTTCGTTGTTCGATTTCGTTGTTCCATTTCGTTGTTCGATTTCGTTGTTCGATTTCGTTGTTCGATTTCGTTGTTCGATTTCGTTGTTCGATTTTGTTGTTCGTTGTTAGATTTCGTTGTTCGTTGTTAGATTTCGTTGTTCGTTGTTAGATTTCGTTGTTCTTTGTTCGATTTCGTGGTTCGAATTCGTTGTTCGATTTCGTTGTTCGATTTCGAAGTGCGATTTCGTTTTTCGATTTCGTTGTTCGATTTCGTTGTTCGATTTCGTTGTTCGATTTCGTTGTTCGATTTCGTTGTTCGATTTCGTTGTTCCATTTCGTTGTTCGATTTCGTTGTTCGATTTCGTTGTTCGATTTCGTTGTTCGATTTCGTTGTTCGATTTTGTTGTTCGTTGTTAGATTTCGTTGTTAGATTTCGTTGTTCGTTGTTAGATTTCGTTGTTCTTCGATTTCGTGGTTCGAATTCGTTGTTCGAATACGTTGTTCGATTTCGTTGTTCGATTTCGTTGTTCGATTTCGTTGCTCGATTTCGTTGTTCGATTTCGTTGTTCGATTTCGTTGTTCGATTTCGTTGTTCGATTTCGTTGTTCGATTTCGTTGTTCGATTTCGTTGTTCGATTTCGTTGTTCGATTTCGTTGTTCGATTTCGTTGTTCGATTTCGTTGTTCGATTTCGTTGTTCGATTTCGTTGTTCGATTTCGTTGTTCGATTTGGTTGTTCGATTTCGTTGTTCGACTTCGTTGTTCGATTTCGTTGTTCGATTTCGTTGTTCGATTTCGTTGTTCGATTTCGTTGTTCGATTTTGTTGTTCGTTGTTAGATTTCGTTGTTCGTTGTTAGATTTCGTTGTTCGTTGTTAGATTTCGTTGTTCTTTGTTCGATTTCGTGGTTCGAATTCGTTGTTCGATTTCGTTGTTCGATTTCGAAGTGCGATTTCGTTTTTCGATTTCGTTGTTCGATTTCGTTGTTAGATTTCGTTGTTCGTTGTTAGATTTCGTTGTTCGTTGTTAGATTTCGTTGTTCGTTGTTAGATTTCGTTGTTCTTTGTTCGATTTCGTGGTTCGAATTCGTTGTTCGAATTCGTTGTTCGATTTCGTTGTTCGATTTCGTTGTTCGATTTCGTTGTTCGATTTCGTTGTTCGATTTCGTTGTTCGATTTCGTTGTTCGATTTCGTTGTTCGATTTCGTTGTGCGATTTCGTTGTTCGATTTCGTTGTTCGATTTCGAAGTTCGATTTCGTTGTTCGATTTCGTTGTTTGATTTCGTTGTTCGATTTCGTTGTTCGACTTCGTTGTTCGATTTGGTTGTTCGATTTCGTTGTTCGATTTCGTTGTGCGATTTCGTTGTTCGATTTCGAAGTTCGATTTCGTTGTTCGATTTCGTTGTTCGATTTCGTTGTTCGAATTCGTTGTTCGATTTCGTTGTTCGATTTCGTTGTTCGATTTCGTTGTTCGATTTCGTTGTTCGAATTCGTTGTTCGAATTCGTTGTTCGAATTCGTTGTTCGATTTCGTTGTTCGATTTCGTTGTTCGATTTCGTTGTTTGATTTCGTTGTTCGATTTCGTTGTTCCATTTCGTTGTTCGATTTCGTTGTTCGATTTCGTTGTTCGATTTCGTTGTTCGATTTCGTTGTTCGATTTTGTTGTTCGTTGTTAGATTTCGTTGTTAGATTTCGTTGTTCGTTGTTAGATTTCGTTGTTCTTCGATTTCGTGGTTCGAATTCGTTGTTCGAATACGTTGTTCGATTTCGTTGTTCGATTTCGTTGTTCGATTTCGTTGCTCGATTTCGTTGTTCGATTTCGTTGTTCGATTTCGTTGTTCGATTTCGTTGTTCGATTTCGTTGTTCGATTTCGTTGTTCGATTTCGTTGTTCGATTTCGTTGTTCGATTTCGTTGTTCGATTTCGTTGTTCGATTTCGTTGTTCGATTTCGTTGTTCGATTTCGTTGTTCGATTTCGTTGTTCGATTTCGTTGTTCGATTTCGTTGTTCGATTTGGTTGTTCGATTTCGTTGTTCGACTTCGTTGTTCGATTTCGTTGTTCGATTCGTTATTCGATTTCGTTGTTCGATTTCGTTGTTCGATTTCGTTGTTCCATTTCGTTGTTCGATTTCGTTGTTCGATTTCGTTGTTCGATTTCGTTGTTCGATTTCGTTGTTCGATTTTGTTGTTCGTTGTTAGATTTCGTTGTTCGTTGTTAGATTTCGTTGTTCGTTGTTAGATTTCGTTGTTCTTTGTTCGATTTCGTGGTTCGAATTCGTTGTTCGATTTCGTTGTTCGATTTCGAAGTGCGATTTCGTTTTTCGATTTCGTTGTTCGATTTCGTTGTTCGATTTCGTTGTTCGATTTCGTTGTTCGATTTCGTTGTTCGATTTCGTTGTTCGATTTCGTTGTTCGATTTCGTTGTTCGATTTTGTTGTTCGTTGTTCGATTTTGTTGTTCGTTGTTAGATTTCGTTGTTCGTTGTTAGATTTCGTTGTTCGTTGTTAGATTTCGTTGTTCTTTGTTCGATTTCGTGGTTCGAATTCGTTGTTCGATTTCGTTGTTCGATTTCGAAGTGCGATTTCGTTGTTCGATTTCGTTGTTCGATTTCGTTGTTCGATTTCGTTGTTCGATTTCGTTGTTCGATTTCGTTGTTCGATTTCGTTGTTCGATTTCGTTGTTCGATTTCGTTGTTCGATTTCGTTGTTCGAATTCGTTGTTCGATTTCGTTGTTCGATTTCGTTGTTCGATTTCGTTGTTCGATTTCGTTGTTCGAATTCGTTGTTCGAATTCGTTGTTCGAATTCGTTGTTCGATTTCGTTGTTCGATTTCGTTGTTCGATTTCGTTGTTCGATTTCGTTGTTCGATTTCGTTGTTCCATTTCGTTGTTCGATTTCGTTGTTCGATTTCGTTGTTCGATTTCGTTGTTCGATTTTGTTGTTCGTTGTTAGATTTCGTTGTTAGATTTCGTTGTTCGTTGTTAGATTTCGTTGTTCTTCGATTTCGTGGTTCGAATTCGTTGTTCGAATACGTTGTTCGATTTCGTTGTTCGATTTCGTTGTTCGATTTCGTTGCTCGATTTCGTTGTTCGATTTCGTTGTTCGATTTCGTTGTTCGATTTCGTTGTTCGATTTCGTTGTTCGATTTCGTTGTTCGATTTCGTTGTTCGATTTTGTTGTTCGTTGTTAGATTTCGTTGTTAGATTTCGTTGTTCGTTGTTAGATTTCGTTGTTCTTCGATTTCGTGGTTCGAATTCGTTGTTCGAATACGTTGTTCGATTTCGTTGTTCGATTTCGTTGTTCGATTTCGTTGCTCGATTTCGTTGTTCGATTTCGTTGTTCGATTTCGTTGTTCGATTTCGTTGTTCGATTTCGTTGTTCGATTTCGTTGTTCGATTTCGTTGTTCGATTTCGTTGTTCGATTTCGTTGTTCGATTTCGTTGTTCGATTTCGTTGTTCGATTTCGTTGTTCGATTTCGTTGTTCGATTTCGTTGTTCGATTTCGTTGTTCGATTTCGTTGTTCGATTTGGTTGTTCGATTTCGTTGTTCGACTTCGTTGTTCGATTTCGTTGTTCGATTCGTTATTCGATTTCGTTGTTCGATTTCGTTGTTCGATTTCGTTGTTCCATTTCGTTGTTCGATTTCGTTGTTCGATTTCGTTGTTCGATTTCGTTGTTCGATTTCGTTGTTCGATTTTGTTGTTCGTTGTTAGATTTCGTTGTTTGTTGTTAGATTTCGTTGTTCGTTGTTAGATTTCGTTGTTCTTTGTTCGATTTCGTGGTTCGAATTCGTTGTTCGATTTCGTTGTTCGATTTCGAAGTGCGATTTCGTTGTTCGATTTCGTTGTTCGATTTCGTTGTTCGATTTCGTTGTTCGATTTCGTTGTTCGATTTCGTTGTTCGATTTCGTTGTTCGATTTCGTTGTTCGATTTCGTTGTTCGATTTTGTTGTTCGTTGTTCGATTTTGTTGTTCGTTGTTAGATTTCGTTGTTCGTTGTTAGATTTCGTTGTTCGTTGTTAGATTTCGTTGTTCTTTGTTCGATTTCGTGGTTCGAATTCGTTGTTCGATTTCGTTGTTCGATTTCGAAGTGCGATTTCGTTGTTCGATTTCGTTGTTCGATTTCGTTGTTCGATTTCGTTGTTCGATTTCGTTGTTCGATTTCGTTGTTCGATTTCGTTGTTCGAATTCGTTGTTCGATTTCGTTGTTCGATTTCGTTGTTCGATTTCGTTGTTCGATTTCGTTGTTCGAATTCGTTGTTCGAATTCGTTGTTCGAATTCGTTGTTCGATTTCGTTGTTCGATTTCGTTGTTTGATTTCGTTGTTCGATTTCGTTGTTCCATTTCGTTGTTCGATTTCGTTGTTCGATTTCGTTGTTCGATTTCGTTGTTCGATTTTGTTGTTCGTTGTTAGATTTCGTTATTAGATTTCGTTGTTCGTTGTTAGATTACGTTGTTCTTCGATTTCGTGGTTCGAATTCGTTGTTCGAATACGTTGTTCGATTTCGTTGTTCGATTTCGTTGTTCGATTTCGTTGCTCGATTTCGTTGTTCGATTTCGTTGTTCGATTTCGTTGTTCGATTTCGTTGTTCGATTTCGTTGTTCGATTTCGTTGTTCGATTTCGTTGTTCGATTTCGTTGTTCGATTTCGTTGTTCGATTTCGTTGTTCGATTTCGTTGTTCGATTTCGTTGTTCGATTTCGTTGTTCGACTTCGTTGTTCGATTTGGTTGTTCGATTTCGTTGTTCGATTTCGTTGTGCGATTTCGTTGTTCGATTTCGAAGTTCGATTTCGTTGTTCGATTTCGTTGTTCGATTTCGTTGTTCGATTTCGTTGTTCGATTTCGTTGTTCGATTTCGTTGTTCGATTTCGTTGTTCGAATTCGTTGTTCGAATTCGTTGTTCGAATTCGTTGTTCGATTTCGTTGTTCGATTTCGTTGTTCGATTTCGTTGTTCGATTTCGTTGTTCGAATTCGTTGTTCGAATTCGTTGTTCGAATTCGTTGTTCGATTTCGTTGTTCGATTTCGTTGTTCGATTTCGTTGTTTGATTTCGTTGTTCGATTTCGTTGTTCCATTTCGTTGTTCGATTTCGTTGTTCGATTTCGTTGTTCGATTTCGTTGTTCGATTTTGTTGTTCGTTGTTAGATTTCGTTGTTAGATTTCGTTGTTCGATTTCGAAGTTCGATTTCGAAGTTCGATTTCGTTGTTCGATTTCGTTGTTCAATTTCGTTGTTCGATTTCGTTGTTCGATTTCGTTGTTCGATTTCGTTGTTCGATTTTGTTGTTCGTTGTTAGATTTCGTTGTGCGATTTCGTTGTTCGATTTCGAAGTTCGATTTCGAAGTTCGATTTCGTTGTTCGATTTCGTTGTTCAATTTCGTTGTTCGATTTCGTTGTTCGATTTCGTTGTTCGAATTCGTTGTTCGAATTCGTTGTTCGAATTCGTTGTTCGAATTCGTTGTTCGATTTCGTTGTTCGATTTCGTTGTTCGATTTCGATGTTCGATTTCGTTGTTCCATTTCGTTGTTCGATTTCGTTGTTCGATTTCGTTGTTCGATTTCGTTGTTAGATTTCGTTGTTCGTTGTTAGATTTCGTTGTTCGTTGTTAGATTTCGTTGTTCGTTGTTAGATTTCGTTGTTCTTTGTTCGATTTCGTGGTTCGAATTCGTTGTTCGAATTCGTTGTTCGATTTCGTTGTTCGATTTCGTTGTTCGATTTCGTTGTTCGATTTCGTTGTTCGATTTCGTTGTTCGATTTCGTTGTTCGATTTCGTTGTTCGATTTCGTTGTTCGATTTCGTTGTGCGATTTCGTTGTTCGATTTCGTTGTTCGATTTCGAAGTTCGATTTCGTTGTTCGATTTCGTTGTTCGATTTCGTTGTTCGATTTCGTTGTTCGACTTCGTTGTTCGATTTGGTTGTTCGATTTCGTTGTTCGATTTCGTTGTGCGATTTCGTTGTTCGATTTCGAAGTTCGATTTCGTTGTTCGATTTCGTTGTTCGATTTCGTTGTTCGATTTCGTTGTTCGAATTCGTTGTTCGATTTCGTTGTTCGATTTCGTTGTTCGATTTCGTTGTTCGATTTCGTTGTTCGATTTCGTTGTTCGATTTCGTTGTTCGAATTCGTTGTTCGATTTCGTTGTTCGATTTCGTTGTTCGATTTTGTTGTTCGTTGTTAGATTTCGTTGTTAGATTTCGTTGTTCGTTGTTAGATTTCGTTGTTCTTCGATTTCGTGGTTCGAATTCGTTGTTCGAATACGTTGTTCGATTTCGTTGTTCGATTTCGTTGTTCGATTTCGTTGTTCGATTTCGTTGTTCGATTTCGTTGTTCGATTTCGTTGTTCGATTTCGTTGTTCGATTTCGTTGTTCGAATTCGTTGTTCGATTTCGTTGTTCGATTTCGTTGTTCGATTTTGTTGTTCGTTGTTAGATTTCGTTGTTAGATTTCGTTGTTCGTTGTTAGATTTCGTTGTTCTTCGATTTCGTGGTTCGATTTCGTTGTTCGATTTCGTTGCTCGATTTCGTTGTTCGATTTCGTTGTTCGATTTCGTTGTTCGATTTCGTTGTTCGATTTCGTTGTTCGATTTCGTTGTTCGATTTCGTTGTTCGATTTCGTTGTTCGATTTCGTTGTTCGATTTCGTTGTTAGATTTCGTTGTTCGTTGTTAGATTTCGTTGTTCGTTGTTAGATTTCGTTGTTCGTTGTTAGATTTCGTTGTTCTTTGTTCGATTTCGTGGTTCGAATTCGTTGTTCGAATTCGTTGTTCGATTTCGTTGTTCGATTTCGTTGTTCGATTTCGTTGTTCGATTTCGTTGTTCGATTTCGTTGTTCGATTTCGTTGTTCGATTTCGTTGTGCGATTTCGTTGTTCGATTTCGTTGTTCGATTTCGAAGTTCGATTTCGTTGTTCGATTTCGTTGTTCGATTTCGTTGTTCGATTTCGTTGTTCGATTTCGTTGTTCGACTTCGTTGTTCGATTTGGTTGTTCGATTTCGTTGTTCGATTTCGTTGTGCGATTTCGTTGTTCGATTTCGAAGTTCGATTTCGATGTTCGATTTCGTTGTTCGATTTCGTTGTTCGATTTCGTTGTTCGATTTCGTTGTTCGATTTCGTTGTTCGAATTCGTTGTTCGAATTCGTTGTTCGAATTCGTTGTTCGATTTCGTTGTTCGATTTCGTTGTTCGATTTCGTTGTTCGATTTCGTTGTTCGAATTCGTTGTTCGAATTCGTTGTTCGATTTCGTTGTTCGATTTCGTTGTTCGATTTCGTTGTTTGATTTCGTTGTTCGATTTCGTTGTTCCATTTCGTTGTTCGATTTCGTTGTTCGATTTCGTTGTTCGATTTCGTTGTTCGATTTTGTTGTTCGTTGTTAGATTTCGTTGTTAGATTTCGTTGTTCGTTGTTAGATTTCGTTGTTCTTCGATTTCGTGGTTCGAATTCGTTGTTCGAATACGTTGTTCGATTTCGTTGTTCGATTTCGTTGTTCGATTTCGTTGTTCGATTTCGTTGCTCGATTTCGTTGTTCGATTTCGTTGTTCGATTTCGTTGTTCGATTTCGTTGTTCGATTTCGTTGTTCGATTTCGTTGTTCGATTTCGTTGTTCGATTTCGTTGTTCGATTTCGTTGTTCGATTTCGTTGTTCGATTTCGTTGTTCGATTTCGTTGTTCGATTTCGTTGTTCGATTTCGTTGTTCGATTTCGTTGTTCGATTTCGTTGTTCGATTTGGTTGTTCGATTTCGTTGTTCGACTTCGTTGTTCGATTTCGTTGTTCGATTCGTTATTCGATTTCGTTGTTCGATTTCGTTGTTCGATTTCGTTGTTCCATTTCGTTGTTCGATTTCGTTGTTCGATTTCGTTGTTCGATTTCGTTGTTCGATTTCGTTGTTCGATTTTGTTGTTCGTTGTTAGATTTCGTTGTTCGTTGTTAGATTTCGTTGTTCGTTGTTAGATTTCGTTGTTCTTTGTTCGATTTCGTGGTTCGAATTCGTTGTTCGATTTCGTTGTTCGATTTCGAAGTGCGATTTCGTTGTTCGATTTCGTTGTTCGATTTCGTTGTTCGATTTCGTTGTTCGATTTCGTTGTTCGATTTCGTTGTTCGATTTCGTTGTTCGATTTCGTTGTTCGATTTCGTTGTTCGATTTCGTTGTTCGATTTCGTTGTTCGATTTCGTTGTTCGACTTCGTTGTTCGATTTGGTTGTTCGATTTCGTTGTTCGATTTCGAAGTGCGATTTCGTTGTTCGATTTCGAAGTTCGATTTCGTTGTTCGATTTCGTTGTTCGATTTCGTTGTTCGATTTCGTTGTTCGATTTCGTTGTTCGATTTCGTTGTTCGATTTCGTTGTTCGATTTCGTTGTTCGAATTCGTTGTTCGATTTCGTTGTTCGATTTCGTTGTTCGATTTCGTTGTTCGATTTCGTTGTTCGAATTCGTTGTTCGATTTCGTTGTTCCATTTCGTTGTTCGATTTCGTTGTTCGATTTCGTTGTTCGATTTCGTTGTTCGATTTTGTTGTTCGTTGTTAGATTTCGTTGTTAGATTTCGTTGTTCGTTGTTAGATTTCGTTGTTCTTCGATTTCGTGGTTCGAATTCGTTGTTCGAATACGTTGTTCGATTTCGTTGTTCGATTTCGTTGTTCGATTTCGTTGCTCGATTTCGTTGTTCGATTTCGTTGTTCGATTTCGTTGTTCGATTTCGTTGTTCGATTTCGTTGTTCGATTTCGTTGTTCGATTTCGTTGTTCGATTTCGTTGTTCGATTTCGTTGTTCGATTTCGTTGTTCGATTTCGTTGTTCGATTTCGTTGTTCGATTTCGTTGTTCGATTTCGTTGTTCGATTTCGTTGTTCGATTTCGTTGTTCGATTTGGTTGTTCGATTTCGTTGTTCGACTTCGTTGTTCGATTTCGTTGTTCGATTCGTTATTCGATTTCGTTGTTCGATTTCGTTGTTCGATTTCGTTGTTCCATTTCGTTGTTCGATTTCGTTGTTCGATTTCGTTGTTCGATTTCGTTGTTCGATTTCGTTGTTCGATTTTGTTGTTCGTTGTTAGATTTCGTTGTTCGTTGTTAGATTTCGTTGTTCGTTGTTAGATTTCGTTGTTCTTTGTTCGATTTCGTGGTTCGAATTCGTTGTTCGATTTCGTTGTTCGATTTCGAAGTGCGATTTCGTTGTTCGATTTCGTTGTTCGATTTCGTTGTTCGATTTCGTTGTTCGATTTCGTTGTTCGATTTCGTTGTTCGATTTCGTTGTTCGATTTCGTTGTTCGATTTCGTTGTTCGATTTCGTTGTTCGATTTCGTTGTTCGATTTCGTTGTTCGACTTCGTTGTTCGACTTCGTTGTTCGATTTGGTTGTTCGATTTTGTTGTTCGATTTCGAAGTGCGATTTCGTTGTTCGATTTCGTTGTTCGATTTCGTTGTTCGATTTCGTTGTTCGATTTCGTTGTTCGATTTCGTTGTTCGATTTCGTTGTTCGATTTCGTTGTTCGATTTCGTTGTTCGATTTCGTTGTTCGAATTCGTTGTTCGATTTCGTTGTTCGATTTCGTTGTTCGATTTCGTTGTTCGATTTCGTTGTTCGAATTCGTTGTTCGAATTCGTTGTTCGAATTCGTTGTTCGATTTCGTTGTTCGATTTCGTTGTTTGATTTCGTTGTTCGATTTCGTTGTTCCATTTCGTTGTTCGATTTCGTTGTTCGATTTCGTTGTTCGATTTCGTTGTTCGATTTTGTTGTTCGTTGTTAGATTTCGTTGTTAGATTTCGTTGTTCGTTGTTAGATTACGTTGTTCTTCGATTTCGTGGTTCGAATTCGTTGTTCGAATACGTTGTTCGATTTCGTTGTTCGATTTCGTTGTTCGATTTCGTTGCTCGATTTCGTTGTTCGATTTCGTTGTTCGATTTCGTTGTTCGATTTCGTTGTTCGATTTCGTTGTTCGATTTCGTTGTTCGATTTCGTTGTTCGATTTCGTTGTTCGATTTCGTTGTTCGATTTCGTTGTTCGATTTCGTTGTTCGATTTCGTTGTTCGATTTCGTTGTTCGACTTCGTTGTTCGATTTGGTTGTTCGATTTCGTTGTTCGATTTCGTTGTGCGATTTCGTTGTTCGATTTCGAAGTTCGATTTCGAAGTTCGATTTCGTTGTTCGATTTCGTTGTTCGATTTCGTTGTTCGATTTCGTTGTTCGATTTCGTTGTTCGATTTCGTTGTTCGAATTCGTTGTTCGAATTCGTTGTTCGAATTCGTTGTTCGATTTCGTTGTTCGATTTCGTTGTTCGATTTCGTTGTTCGATTTCGTTGTTCGAATTCGTTGTTCGAATTCGTTGTTCGAATTCGTTGTTCGATTTCGTTGTTCGATTTCGTTGTTCGATTTCGTTGTTTGATTTCGTTGTTCGATTTCGTTGTTCCATTTCGTTGTTCGATTTCGTTGTTCGATTTCGTTGTTCGATTTCGTTGTTCGATTTTGTTGTTCGTTGTTAGATTTCGTTGTTAGATTTCGTTGTTCGTTGTTAGATTTCGTTGTTCTTCGATTTCGTGGTTCGAATTCGTTGTTCGAATACGTTGTTCGATTTCGTTGTTCGATTTCGTTGTTCGATTTCGTTGCTCGATTTCGTTGTTCGATTTCGTTGTTCGATTTCGTTGTTCGATTTCGTTGTTCGATTTCGTTGTTCGATTTCGTTGTTCGATTTCGTTGTTCGATTTCGTTGTTCGATTTCGTTGTTCGATTTCGTTGTTCGATTTCGTTGTTAGATTTCGTTGTTCGTTGTTAGATTTCGTTGTTCGTTGTTAGATTTCGTTGTTCGTTGTTAGATTTCGTTGTTCTTTGTTCGATTTCGTGGTTCGAATTCGTTGTTCGAATTCGTTGTTCGATTTCGTTGTTCGATTTCGTTGTTCGATTTCGTTGTTCGATTTCGTTGTTCGATTTCGTTGTTCGATTTCGTTGTTCGATTTCGTTGTGCGATTTCGTTGTTCGATTTCGTTGTTCGATTTCGAAGTTCGATTTCGTTGTTCGATTTCGTTGTTCGATTTCGTTGTTCGATTTCGTTGTTCGATTTCGTTGTTCGACTTCGTTGTTCGATTTGGTTGTTCGATTTCGTTGTTCGATTTCGTTGTGCGATTTCGTTGTTCGATTTCGAAGTTCGATTTCGTTGTTCGATTTCGTTGTTCGATTTCGTTGTTCGATTTCGTTGTTCGATTTCGTTGTTCGATTTCGTTGTTCGATTTCGTTGTTCGAATTCGTTGTTCGAATTCGTTGTTCGAATTCGTTGTTCGATTTCGTTGTTCGATTTCGTTGTTCGATTTCGTTGTTCGATTTCGTTGTTCGAATTCGTTGTTCGAATTCGTTGTTCGAATTCGTTGTTCGATTTCGTTGTTCGATTTCGTTGTTTGATTTCGTTGTTCGATTTCGTTGTTCCATTTCGTTGTTCGATTTCGTTGTTCGATTTCGTTGTTCGATTTCGTTGTTCGATTTTGTTGTTCGTTGTTAGATTTCGTTGTTAGATTTCGTTGTTCGTTGTTAGATTTCGTTGTTCTTCGATTTCGTGGTTCGAATTCGTTGTTCGAATACGTTGTTCGATTTCGTTGTTCGATTTCGTTGTTCGATTTCGTTGCTCGATTTCGTTGTTCGATTTCGTTGTTCGATTTCGTTGTTCGATTTCGTTGTTCGATTTCGTTGTTCGATTTCGTTGTTCGATTTCGTTGTTCGATTTCGTTGTTCGATTTCGTTGTTCGATTTCGTTGTTCGATTTCGTTGTTCGATTTCGTTGTTCGATTCGTTGTTCGATTTCGTTGTTCGATTTCGTTGTTCGATTTCGTTGTTAGATTTCGTTGTTCGTTGTTAGATTTCGTTGTTCGTTGTTAGATTTCGTTGTTCTTTGTTCGATTTCGTTGTTCGATTTCGTTGTTCGTTTTCGTTGTTCGATTTCGTTGTTCGATTTCGTTGTTCGATTTCGTTGTTCGATTTCGTTGTTCGATTTCGTTGTTCGATTTCGTTGTTCGATTTCGTTGTTCGATTTCGTTGTTCGATTCGTTATTCGATTTCGTTGTTCGATTTCGTTGTTCGATTTCGTTGTTCGATTTCGTTGTTCGTTGTTAGATTTCGTTGTTCGTTGTTAGATTTCGTTGTTCGTTGTTAGATTTCGTTGTTCTTTGTTCGATTTCGTGGTTCGAATTCGTTGTTCGATTTCGTTGTTCGATTTCGTTGTTCGATTTCGTTGTTCGATTTCGTTGTTCGATTTCGTTGTTCGATTTCGTTGTTCGATTTCGTTGTTCGATTTCGTTGTTCGATTTCGTTGTTCGATTTCGTTGTTCGAATTCGTTGTTCGAATTCGTTGTTCGAATTCGTTGTTCGATTTCGTTGTTCGATTTCGTTGTTCGATTTCGTTGTTCGATTTCGTTGTTCGATTTCGTTGTTCGATTTCGTTGTTCGATTTCGTTGTTCGATTTCGTTGTTCGATTTCGTTGTTCGATTTCGTTGTTCGATTTCGTTGTTCGATTTCGTTGTTCGATTTCGTTGTTCGATTTCGTTGTTCGATTTCGTTGTTCGATTTCGTTGTTCGATTTCGTTGTTAGATTTCGTTGTTCGTTGTTAGATTTCGTTGTTCGTTGTTAGATTTCGTTGTTCGATTTCGTTGTTCGATTTCGTTGTTAGATTTCGTTGTTCGTTGTTAGATTTCGTTGTTCGTTGTTAGATTTCGTTGTTCTTTGTTCGATTTCGTGGTTCGAATTCGTTGTTCGAATTCGTTGTTCGATTTCGTTGTTCGAATTGGTTGTTCGATTTCGTTGTTCGATTTCGTTGTTCCATTTCGTTGTTCGATTTCGTTGTTCGATTTCGTTGTTCGATTTCGTTGTTAGATTTCGTTGTTCGTTGTTAGATTTCGTTGTTCGTTGTTAGATTTCGTTGTTCGATTTCGTTGTTCGATTTCGTTGTTAGATTTCGTTGTTCGTTGTTAGATTTCGTTGTTCGTTGTTAGATTTCGTTGTTCTTTGTTCGATTTCGTGGTTCGAATTCGTTGTTCGAATTCGTTGTTCGATTTCGTTGTTCGAATTCGTTGTTCGAATTCGTTGTTCGAATTCGTTGTTCGATTTCGTTGTTCGATTTCGTTGTTCGATTTCGTTGTTCGATTTCGTTGTTCGTTTTCGTTGTTCGATTTCGTTGTTCGATTTCGTTGTTCGATTTCGTTGTTCGATTTCGTTGTTCGATTTCGTTGTTCGATTTCGTTGTTCGATTTCGTTGTTCGATTTCGTTGTTCCATTTCGTTCGATTTCGTTGTTCGATTCGTTCGATTTCGTTGTTCGATTTCGTTGTTCGATTTCGTTGTTCCATTTCGTTGTTCGATTTCGTTGTTCGATTTCGTTGTTCGATTTCGTTGTTAGATTTCGTTGTTCGTTGTTAGATTTCGTTGTTCGTTGTTAGATTTCGTTGTTCGATTTCGTTGTTCGATTTCGTTGTTAGATTTCGTTGTTCGTTGTTAGATTTCGTTGTTCGTTGTTAGATTTCGTTGTTCTTTGTTCGATTTCGTGGTTCGAATTCGTTGTTCGAATTCGTTGTTCGATTTCGTTGTTCGAATTCGTTGTTCGAATTCGTTGTTCGAATTCGTTGTTCGATTTCGTTGTTCGATTTCGTTGTTCGATTTCGTTGTTCGATTTCGTTGTTCGATTTCGTTGTTCGTTTTCGTTGTTCGATTTCGTTGTTCGATTTCGTTGTTCGATTTCGTTGTTCGATTTCGTTGTTCGATTTCGTTGTTCGATTTCGTTGTTCGATTTCGTTGTTCGATTTCGTTGTTCGATTTCGTTGTTCGATTCGTTATTCGATTTCGTTGTTCGATTTCGTTGCTCGATTTCGTTGTTCGATTTCGTTGTTCGATTTCGTTGTTCGATTTCGTTGTTCGATTTCGTTGTTCGATTTCTTTGTTCGATTTCGTTGTTCGATTTCGTTGTTCGATTTCGTTGTTTTAGATTTCGTTGTTCGTTGTTAGATTTCGTTGTTCGTTGTTAGATTTCGTTGTTCGTTGTTAGATTTCGTTGTGCTTTGTTCGATTTCGTGGTTCGAATTCGTTGTTCGAATTCGTTGTTCGATTTCGTTGTTCGATTTCGTTGTTCGATTTTGTTGTTCGATTTCGTTGTTCGATTTCGTTGTTCGATTTCGTTGTTCGATTTCGTTGTTCGATTTCGTTGTTCGATTTCGTTGTTCGATTTCGTTGTTCGATTTCGTTGTTCGATTTCGTTGTTCGATTTCGTTGTTCGATTTCGTTGTTCGATTTCGTTGTTCGATTTCGTTGTTCGATTTCGTTGTTCGATTTCGTTGTTCGATTTCGTTGTTCGATTTCGTTGTTCGATTTCGTTGTTCGATTTCGTTGTTCGATTTCGTTGTTCGATTTCGTTGTTCGATTTCGTTGTTCGACTTCGTTGTTAGATTTCGTTGTTCGTTGTTAGATTTCGTTGTTCGTTGTTAGATTTCGTTGTTCGTTGTTAGATTTCGTTGTTCTTTGTTCGATTTCGTGGTTCGAATTCGTTGTTCGAATTCGTTGTTCGATTTCGTTGTTCGATTTCGTTGTTCGATTTCGTTGTTCGATTTCGTGGTTCGAATTCGTTGTTCGAATTCGTTGTTCGATTTCGTTGTTCGATTTCGTTGTTCGATTTTGTTGTTCGATTTCGTTGTTCGATTTCGTTGTTCGATTTCGTTGTTCGATTTCGTTGTTCGATTTCGTTGTTCGATTTCGTTGTTCGATTTCGTTGTTCGATTTCGTTGTTCGATTTCGTTGTTCGATTTCTTTGTTCGATTTCGTTGTTCGATTTCGTTGTTCGATTTCGTTGTTCGATTTCGTTGTTCGATTTCGTTGTTCGATTTCGTTGTTCGATTTCGTTGTTCGATTTCGTTGTTCGATTTCGTTGTTCGATTTCGTTGTTCGATTTCGTTGTTCGATTTCGTTGTTCGATTTCGTTGTTCGATTTCGTTGTTCGATTTCGTTGTTCGATTTCGTTGTTCGATTTCGTTGTTCGATTCGTTGTTCGATTTCGTTGTTCGATTTCGTTGTTCGATTTCGTTGTTCCATTTCGTTGTTCGATTTCGTTGTTCGATTTCGTTATTCGATTTCGTTGTTAGATTTCGTTGTTCGTTGTTAGATTTCGTTGTTCGATTTCGTTGTTAGATTTCGTTGTTCGTTGTTAGATTTCGTTGTTCGTTGTTAGATTTCGTTGTTCTTTGTTCGATTTCGTGGTTCGAATTCGTTGTTCGAATTCGTTGTTCGATTTCGTTGTTCGAATTCGTTGTTCGAATCCGTTGTTCGATTTCGTTGTTCGATTTCGTTGTTCGATTTCGTTGTTCGATTTCGTTGTTCGTTTTCGTTGTTCGATTTCGTTGTTCGATTTCGTTGTTCGATTTCGTTGTTCGATTTCGTTGTTCGATTTCGTTGTTCGATTTCGTTGTTCGATTTCGTTGTTCGATTTCGTTGTTCGATTTCGTTGTTCGATTCGTTATTCGATTTCGTTGTTCGATTTCGTTGTTCGATTTCGTTGTTCGATTTCGTTGTTCGTTGTTAGATTTCGTTGTTCGTTGTTAGATTTCGTTGTTCGTTGTTAGATTTCGTTGTTCTTTGTTCGATTTCGTGGTTCGAATTCGTTGTTCGATTTCGTTGTTCGATTTCGTTGTTCGATTTCGTTGTTCGATTTCGTTGTTCGATTTCGTTGTTCGATTTCGTTGTTCGATTTCGTTGTTCGATTTCGTTGTTCGATTTCGTTGTTCGAATTCGTTGTTCGAATTCGTTGTTCGAATTCGTTGTTCGATTTCGTTGTTCGATTTCGTTGTTCGATTTCGTTGTTCGATTTCGTTGTTCGATTTCGTTGTTCGATTTCGTTGTTCGATTTCGTTGTTCGATTTCGTTGTTCGATTTCGTTGTTCGATTTCGTTGTTCGATTTCGTTGTTCGATTTCGTTGTTCGATTTCGTTGTTCGATTTCGTTGTTCGATTTCGTTGTTCGATTTCGTTGTTCGATTTCGTTGTTCGATTTCGTTGTTCGATTTCGTTGTTCGATTTCGTTGTTCGATTCGTTGTTCGATTTCGTTGTTCGATTTCGTTGTTCGATTTCGTTGTTCGATTTCGTTGTTCGATTTCGTTGTTCGATTTCGTTGTTCGATTTCGTTGTTCGATTTCGTTGTTCGATTTCGTTGTTCGATTTCGTTGTTCGATTTCGTTGTTCGTTGTTAGATTTCGTTGTACTTTGTTCGATTTCGTGGTTCGAATTCGTTGTTCGATTTCGTTGTTCGATTTCGTTGTTCGATTTCGTTGTTCGATTTCGTTGTTCGATTTCGTTGTTCGATTTCGTTGTTCGATTTCGTTGTTCGATTTCGTTGTTCGATTTCGTTGTTCGATTTCGTTGTTCGATTTCGTTGTTCGATTTCGTTGTTCCATTTCGTTGTTCGATTTCGTTGTTCGATTTCGTTGTTCGATTTCGTTGTTCGATTTCGTTGTTCGATTTCGTTGTTCCATTTCGTTGTTCGATTTCGTTGTTCGATTTCGTTGTTCGATTTCGTTGTTCGATTTCGTTGTTCGATTTCGTTGTTAGATTTCGTTGTTCGTTGTTAGATTTCGTTGTTCGATTTCGTTGTTCGATTTCGTTGTTAGATTTCGTTGTTCGTTGTTAGATTTCGTTGTTCGATTTCGTTGTTCGATTTCGTGGTTCGAATTCGTTGTTCGATTTCGTTCGATTTTGTTGTTCGATTTCGTTGTTCGATTTCGTTGTTCGATTTCGTTGTTCGATTTCGTTGTTAGATTTCGTTGTTCGTTGTTAGATTTCGTTGTTCGATTTCGTTGTTCGATTTCGTTGTTCGATTTCGTTGTTCGATTTCTTTGTTCGATTTCGTTGTTAGATTTCGTTGTTCGTTGTTAGATTTCGTTGTTCGTTGTTAGATTTCGTTGTTCGTTGTTAGATTTCGTTGTTCTTTGTTCGATTTCGTGGTTCGAATTCGTTGTTCGATTTCGTTGTTCGATTTCGTTGTTCGATTTCGTTGTTCGATTTCGTTGTTCGATTTCGTTGTTCGATTTCGTTGTTCGATTTCGTTGTGCGATTTCGTTGTGCGATTTCATTGTTCGATTTCGAAGTTCGATTTCGTTGTTCGATTTCGTTGTTCGATTTCGTTGTTCGATTTCGTTGTTCGATTTCGTTGTTCGATTTCGTTGTTCGATTTCGTTGTTCGATTTCGTTGTTCGATTTCGTTGTTCGATTTCGTTGTTCCATTTCGTTGTTCGATTTCGTTGTTCGATTTCGTTGTTCGATTTCGTTGTTCCATTTCGTTGTTCGATTTCGTTGTTCGATTTCGTTGTTCGATTTCGTTGTTCGATTTCGTTGTTCGATTTCGTTGTTCGATTTCGTTGTTAGATTTCGGTGTTCGTTGTTAGATTTCGTTGTTCGATTTCGTTGTTCGAATTCGTTGTTCGATTTCGTTGTTCGATTTCGTGGTTCGAATTCGTTGTTCGAATTCGTTGTTCGATTTCGTTGTTCGATTTCGTTGTTCGATTTCGTTGTTCGATTTCGTTGTTCGATTTCGTTGTTCGATTTCGTTGTTCGATTTCGTTGTTCGATTTCGTTGTTCGATTTCGTTGTTCGATTTCGTTGTTCGATTTCGTTGTTCCATTTCGTTGTTCGATTTCGTTGTTCGATTTCGTTGTTCCATTTCGTTGTTCGATTTCGTTGTTCGATTTCGTTGTTCGATTTCGTTGTTCGATTTCGTTGTTCGATTTCGTTGTTCGATTTCGTTGTTAGATTTCGGTGTTCGTTGTTAGATTTCGTTGTTAGATTTCGTTGTTCGATTTCGTTGTTCGATTTCGTTGTTCGATTTCGTTGTTCGATTTCGTTGTTAGATTTCGTTGTTCGTTGTTAGATTTCGTTGTTCGTTGTTAGATTTCGTTGTTCGTTGTTCGATTTCGTTGTTCGATTTCGTTGTTCGATTTCGTTGTTCGATTTCGTTGTTCGATTTCGTTGTTCGATTTCGTTGTTCGATTTCGTTGTTCGATTTCGTTGTTCGATTTCGTTGTTCGATTTCGTTGTTCGATTTCGTTGTTCGATTTCGTTGTTCGATTTCGTTCGATTTCGTTGTTCGATTTCGTTGTTCCATTTCGTTGTTCGATTTCGTTGTTCGATTTCGTTGTTCGATTTCGTTGTTCGATTTCGTTGTTCGATTTCGTTGTTAGATTTCGTTGTTCGTTGTTAGATTTCGTTGTTCGATTTCGTTGTTAGATTTCGTTGTTCGTTGTTAGATTTCGTTGTTCGTTGTTAGATTTCGTTGTTCGTTGTTAGATTTCGTTGTTCTTTGTTCGATTTCGTGGTTCGAATTCGTTGTTCGAATTCGTTGTTCGATTTCGTTGTTCGATTTCGTTGTTCGATTTCGTTGTTCGATTTCGTTGTTCGATTTCGTTGTTCGTTGTTAGATTTCGTTGTTCGTTGTTAGATTTCGTTGTTCTTTGTTCGATTTCGTGGTTCGAATTCGTTGTTCGATTTCGTTGTTCGATTTCGTTGTTCGATTTCGTTGTTCGATTTCGTTGTTCGATTTCGTTGTTCGATTTCGTTGTTCGATTTCGTTGTTCGATTTCGTTGTTCGATTTTGTTGTTCGATTTCGTTGTTCGATTTCGTTGTTCGATTTCGTTGTTCGATTTCGTTGTTCGATTTCGTTGTTCGATTTCGTTGTTCGATTTCGTTGTTCGATTTCGTTGTTCGATTTCGTTGTTCGATTTCGTTGTTCGATTTCGTTGTTCGATTTCGTTGTTCGATTTCGTTGTTCGATTTCGTTGTTCGATTTCGTTGTTCGATTTCGTTGTTCGATTTCGTTGTTCGATTTCGTTGTTCGATTTCGTTGTTCGATTCGTTGTTCGATTTCGTTGTTCGATTTCGTTGTTCGATTTCGTTGTTCCATTTCGTTGTTCGATTTCGTTGTTCGATTTCGTTGTTCGATTTCGTTGTTCGATTTCGTTGTTAGATTTCGTTGTTCGTTGTTAGATTTCGTTGTTCGATTTCGTTGTTCGATTTCGTTGTTAGATTTCGTTGTTCGTTGTTAGATTTCGTTGTTCGTTGTTAGATTTCGTTGTTCGTTGTTAGATTTCGTTGTTCTTTGTTCGATTTCGTGGTTCGAATTCGTTGTTCGAATTCGTTGTTCGATTTCGTTGTTCGAATTCGTTGTTCGAATTCGTTGTTCGAATTCGTTGTTCGATTTCGTTGTTCGATTTCGTTGTTCGATTTCGTTGTTCGATTTCGTTGTTCGTTTTCGTTGTTCGATTTCGTTGTTCGATTTCGTTGTTCGATTTCGTTGTTCGATTTCGTTGTTCGATTTCTTTGTTCGATTTCGTTGTTGGATTTCGTTGTTCGATTTCGTTGTTCGATTTCGTTGTTCGATTCGTTATTCGATTTCGTTGTTCGATTTCGTTGTTCGATTTCGTTGTTCCATTTCGTTGTTCGATTTCGTTGTTCGATTTCGTTGTTCGATTTCGTTGTTCGATTTCGTTGTTCGATTTCGTTGTTCGATTTCGTTGTTCGTTGTTAGATTTCGTTGTTCGTTGTTAGATTTCGTTGTTCGTTGTAAGATTTCGTTGTTCTTTGTTCGATTTCGTGGTTCGAATTCGTTGTTCGATTTCGTTGTTCGATTTCGAAGTTCGATTTCGTTGTTCGATTTCGTTGTTAGATTTCGTTGTTCGATTTCGTTGTTCGATTCGTTATTCGATTTCGTTGTTCGATTTCGTTGTTCGATTTCGTTGTTCCATTTCGTTGTTCGATTTCGTTGTTCGATTTCGTTGTTCGATTTCGTTGTTAGATTTCGTTGTTCGTTGTTAGATTTCGTTGTTCGATTTCGTTGTTAGATTTCGTTGTTCGTTGTTAGATTTCGTTGTTCGTTGTTAGATTTCGTTGTTCTTTGTTCGATTTCGTGGTTCGAATTCGTTGTTCGATTTCGTTGTTCGAATTCGTTGTTCGAATTCGTTGTTCGAATTCGTTGTTCGATTTCGTTGTTCGATTTCGTTGTTCGATTTCGTTGTTCGATTTCGTTGTTCGATTTCGTTGTTCGATTTCGTTGTTCGATTTCGTTGTTCGATTTCGTTGTTCGATTTCGTTGTTCGATTTCGTTGTTAGATTTCGTTGTTCGTTGTTAGATTTCGTTGTTCGTTGTTAGATTTCGTTGTTCGTTGTTAGATTTCGTTGTTCGTTGTTAGATTTCGTTGTTCGTTGTTAGATTTCGTTGTTCTTTGTTCGATTTCGTGGTTCGAATTCGTTGTTCGAATTCGTTGTTCGATTTCGTTGTTCGATTTCGTTGTTCGATTTCGTTGTTCGATTTCGTGGTTCGAATTCGTTGTTCGAATTCGTTGTTCGATTTCGTTGTTCGATTTCGTTGTTCGATTTCGTTGTTCGATTTCGTTGTTCGATTTCGTTGTTCGATTTCGTTGTTCGATTTCGTTGTTCGATTTCGTTGTTCGATTTCGTTGTTCGATTTCGTTGTTCGATTTCTTTGTTCGATTTCGTTGTTCGATTTCGTTGTTCGATTTCGTTGTTTTAGATTTCGTTGTTCGTTGTTAGATTTCGTTGTTCGTTGTTAGATTTCGTTGTTCGTTGTTAGATTTTGTTGTGCTTTGTTCGATTTCGTGGTTCGAATTCGTTGTTCGAATTCGTTGTTCGATTTCGTTGTTCGATTTCGTTGTTCGATTTCGTTGTTCGATTTCGTTGTTCGATTTCGTTGTTCGATTTCGTTGTTCGATTTCGTTGTTCGATTTCGTTGTTCGATTTCGTTGTTCGATTTCGTTGTTCGATTTCGTTGTTCGATTTCGTTGTTCGATTTCGTTGTTCGATTTCGTTGTTCGATTTCGTTGTTCGATTCGTTGTTCGATTTCGTTGTTCGATTTCGTTGTTCGATTTCGTTGTTCCATTTCGTTGTTCGATTTCGTTGTTCGATTTCGTTGTTCGATTTCGTTGTTAGATTTCGTTGTTCGTTGTTAGATTTCGTTGTTCGATTTCGTTGTTCGATTTCGTTGTTAGATTTCGTTGTTCGTTGTTAGATTTCGTTGTTCGTTGTTAGATTTCGTTGTTCGTTGTTAGATTTCGTTGTTCTTTGTTCGATTTCGTGGTTCGAATTCGTTGTTCGAATTCGTTGTTCGATTTCGTTGTTCGAATTCGTTGTTCGAATTCGTTGTTCGAATTCGTTGTTCGATTTCGTTGTTCGATTTCGTTGTTCGATTTCGTTGTTCGATTTCGTTGTTCGTTTTCGTTGTTCGATTTCGTTGTTCGATTTCGTTGTTCGATTTCGTTGTTCGATTTCGTTGTTCGATTTCTTTGTTCGATTTCGTTGTTGGATTTCGTTGTTCGATTTCGTTGTTCGATTTCGTTGTTCGATTCGTTATTCGATTTCGTTGTTCGATTTCGTTGTTCGATTTCGTTGTTCCATTTCGTTGTTCGATTTCGTTGTTCGATTTCGTTGTTCGATTTCGTTGTTCGATTTCGTTGTTCGATTTCGTTGTTCGATTTCGTTGTTCGTTGTTAGATTTCGTTGTTCGTTGTTAGATTTCGTTGTTCGTTGTTAGATTTCGTTGTTCTTTGTTCGATTTCGTGGTTCGAATTCGTTGTTCGATTTTGTTGTTCGATTTCGAAGTTCGATTTCGTTGTTCGATTTCGTTGTTCGATTTCGTTGTTCGATTTCGTTGTTCGATTCGTTATTAGATTTCGTTGTTCGATTTCGTTGTTCGATTTCGTTGTTCCATTTCGTTGTTCGATTTCGTTGTTCGATTTCGTTGTTAGATTTCGTTGTTCGTTGTTAGATTTCGTTGTTCGATTTCGTTGTTAGATTTCGTTGTTCGATTTCGTTGTTAGATTTCGTTGTTCGTTGTTAGATTTCGTTGTTCGTTGTTGGATTTCGTTGTTCTTTGTTCGATTTCGTGGTTCGAATTCGTTGTTCGAATTCGTTGTTCGATTTCGTTGTTCGAATTCGTTGTTCGAATTCGTTGTTCGAATTCGTTGTTCGATTTCGTTGTTCGATTTCGTTGTTCGATTTCGTTGTTCGATTTCGTTGTTCGATTTCGTTGTTCGATTTCGTTGTATTTCGTTGTTCGATTTCGTTGTTCGATTTCGTTGTTCGATTTCGTTGTTCGATTTCGTTGTTCGATTTCGTTGTTCGATTTCGTTGTTCGATTTCGTTGTATTTCGTTGTTCGATTTCGTTGTTCGATTTCGTTGTTCGATTTCGTTGTTCGATTTCGTTGTTCGATTTCGTTGTTCGATTTCGTTGTTCGATTTCGTTGTTCGATTTCGTTGTTCGATTACGTTGTTCGATTTCGTTGTTCGATTTCGTTGTTCGATTTCGTTGTTCGATTTCGTTGTTCCATTTCGTTGTTCGATTTCGTTGTTCGATTTCGTTGTTCGATTTCGTTGTTCCATTTCGTTGTTCGATTTCGTTGTTCGATTTCGTTGTTCGATTTCGTTGTTCGATTTCGTTGTTCGATTTCGTTGTTCGATTTCGTTGTTAGATTTCGTTGTTCGTTGTTAGATTTCGTTGTTCGATTTCGTTGTTCGATTTCTTTGTTCGATTTCGTTGTTCGATTTCGTTGTTCGATTTCGTTGTTAGATTTCGTTGTTCGTTGTTAGATTTCGTTGTTCGATTTCGTTGTTCGATTTCGTTGTCCGATTTCGTTGTTAGATTTCGTTGTTCGTTGTTAGATTTCGTTGTTCGTTGTTAGATTTCGCTGTTCGTTGTTAGATTTCGTTGTTCTTTGTTCGATTTCGTGGTTCGAATTCGTTGTTCGATTTCGTTCGATTTTGTTGTTCGATTTCGTTGTTCGATTTCGTTGTTCGATTTCGTTGTTCGATTTCGTTGTTCGATTTCGTTGTTCGTTGTTAGATTTCGTTGTTCGATTTCGTTGTTCGATTTCGTTGTTAGATTTCGTTGTTCGTTGTTAGATTTCGTTGTTCGTTGTTAGATTTCGTTGTTCGATTTCGTTGTTCGATTTCTTTGTTCGATTTCGTTGTTCGATTTCGTTGTTCGATTTCGTTGTTAGATTTCGTTGTTCGTTGTTAGATTTCGTTGTTCGATTTCGTTGTTCGATTTCGTTGTCCGATTTCGTTGTTAGATTTCGTTGTTCGTTGTTAGATTTCGTTGTTCGTTGTTAGATTTCGCTGTTCGTTGTTAGATTTCGTTGTTCTTTGTTCGATTTCGTGGTTCGAATTCGTTGTTCGATTTCGTTCGATTTTGTTGTTCGATTTCGTTGTTCGATTTCGTTGTTCGATTTCGTTGTTCGATTTCGTTGTTCGATTTCGTTGTTCGTTGTTAGATTTCGTTGTTCGAATTCGTTGTTCGAATTCGTTGTTCGATTTCGTTGTTCGAATTCGTTGTTCGAATTCGTTGTTCGATTTCGTTGTTCGATTTCGTTGTTCGATTTCGTTGTTCGTTTTCGTTGTTCGATTTCGTTGTTCGATTTCGTTGTTCGATTTCGTTGTTCGATTTCGTAGTTCGATTTCGTTGTTCGATTTCGTTGTTCGATTTCGTTGTTCGATTTCGTTGTTCGATTTCGTTGTTCGATTCGTTATTCGATTTCGTTGTTCGATTTCGTTGTTCGATTTCGTTGTTCCATTTCGTTGTTCGATTTCGTTGTTCGATTTCGTTGTTCGATTTCGTTGTTCGATTTCCTTGTTCGATTTCGTTGTTCGATTTCGTTGTTCGTTGTTAGATTTCGTTGTTCGTTGTTAGATTTCGTTGTTCGTTGTTAGATTTCGTTGTTCTTTGTTCGATTTCGTGGTTCGAATTCGTTGTTCGATTTCGTTGTTCGATTTCGTTGTTCGATTTCGTTGTTCGATTTCGTTGTTCGATTTCGTTGTTCGATTTCGTTGTTCGATTTCGTTGTTCGATTTCGTTGTTCGATTTCGTTGTTCGATTTCGTTGTTCGATTTCGTTGTTCGATTTGGTTGTTCGAATTCGTTGTTCGAATTCGTTGTTCGATTTCGTTGTTCGATTTCGTTGTTCGATTTCGTTGTTCGATTTCGTTGTTCGATTTCGTTGTTCGATTTCGTTGTTCGATTTCGTTGTTCGATTTCGTTGTTCGATTTCGTTGTTCGATTTCGTTGTTCGATTTCGTTGTTCGATTTCGTTGTTCGATTTCGTTGTTCGATTTCGTTGTTCGATTTCGTTGTTCGATTTCGTTGTTCGATTTCGTTGTTCGATTTCGTTGTTCGATTTCGTTGTTCGATTTCGTTGTTCGATTTCGTTGTTCGATTTCGTTGTTCCATTTCGTTGTTCGATTTCGTTGTTCGATTTCGTTGTTCGATTTCGTTGTTCGATTTCGTTGTTCGATTTCGTTGTTCGATTTCGTTGTTCGATTTCGTTGTTCGATTTCGTTGTTCGATTTCGTTGTTCGATTTCGTTGTTAGATTTCGTTGTTCGTTGTTAGATTTCGTTGTTCGATTTCGTTGTTCGATTTCGTTGTTCGATTTCGTTGTTCGATTTCGTTGTTCGATTTCGTTGTTCGATTTCGTTGTTCGATTTCGTTGTTAGATTTCGTTGTTCGTTGTTAGATTTCGTTGTTCGATTTCGTTGTTCGATTTCGTTGTTCGATTTCGTTGTTCGATTTCGTTGTTCGATTTCGTTGTTCGATTTCGTTGTTAGATTTCGTTGTTCGTTGTTAGATTTCGTTGTTCGTTGTTAGATTTCGTTGTTCGTTGTTAGATTTCGTTGTTCTTTGTTCGATTTCGTGGTTCGAATTCGTTGTTCGAATTCGTTGTTCGATTTCGTTGTTCGATTTCGTTGTTCGATTTCGTTGTTCGATTTCGTGGTTCGAATTCGTTGTTCGAATTCGTTGTTCGATTTCGTTGTTCGATTTCGTTGTTCGATTTTGTTGTTCGATTTCGTTGTTCGATTTCGTTGTTCGATTTCGTTGTTCGATTTCGTTGTCCGATTTCGTTGTTCGATTTCGTTGTTCGATTTCGTTGTTCGATTTCGTTGTTCGATTTCGTTGTTCGATTTCTTTGTTCGATTTCGTTGTTCCATTTCGTTGTTCGATTTCGTTGTTAGATTTCGTTGTTCGTTGTTAGATTTCGTTGTTCGTTGTTAGATTTCGTTGTTCGTTGTTAGATTTCGTTGTGCTTTGTTCGATTTCGTGGTTCGAATTCGTTGTTCGATTTCGTTGTTCGATTTCGTTGTTCGATTTTGTTGTTCGATTTCGTTGTTCGATTTCGTTGTTCGATTTCGTTGTTCGATTTCGTTGTTCGATTTCGTTGTTCGATTTCGTTGTTCGATTTCGTTGTTCGATTTCGTTGTTCGATTTCGTTGTTCGATTTCGTTGTTCGATTTCGTTGTTCGATTTCGTTGTTCGATTTCGTTGTTCGATTTCGTTGTTCGATTTCGTTGTTCGATTTCGTTGTTCGATTTCGTTGTTCGATTTCGTTGTTCGATTTCGTTGTTCGATTCGTTGTTCGATTTCGTTGTTCGATTTCGTTGTTCGATTTCGTTGTTCCATTTCGTTGTTCGATTTCGTTGTTCGATTTCGTTGTTCGATTTCGTTGTTCGATTTCGTTGTTAGATTTCGTTGTTCGTTGTTAGATTTCGTTGTTCGATTTCGTTGTTCGATTTCGTTGTTAGATTTCGTTGTTCGTTGTTAGATTTCGTTGTTCGTTGTTAGATTTCGTTGTTCTTTGTTCGATTTCGTGGTTCGAATTCGTTGTTCGAATTCGTTGTTCGATTTCGTTGTTCGAATTCGTTGTTCGAATTCGTTGTTCGAATTCGTTGTTCGATTTCGTTGTTCGATTTCGTTGTTCGATTTCGTTGTTCGATTTCGTTGTTCGTTTTCGTTGTTCGATTTCGTTGTTCGATTTCGTTGTTCGATTTCGTTGTTCGATTTCGTTGTTCGATTTCGTTGTTCGATTTCGTTGTTCGATTTCGTTGTTCGATTTCGTTGTTCGATTTCGTTGTTCGATTCGTTATTCGATTTCGTTGTTCGATTTCGTTGTTCGATTTCGTTGTTCGATTTCGTTGTTCGATTTCGTTGTTCGATTTCGTTGTTCGATTTCGTTGTTCGTTGTTAGATTTCGTTGTTCGTTGTTAGATTTCGTTGTTCGTTGTTAGATTTCGTTGTTCTTTGTTCGATTTCGTGGTTCGAATTCGTTGTTCGATTTCGTTGTTCGATTTCGTTGTTCGATTTCGTTGTTCGATTTCGTTGTTCGATTTCGTTGTTCGATTTCGTTGTTCGATTTCGTTGTTCGAATTCGTTGTTCGAATTCGTTGTTCGAATTCGTTGTTCGATTTCGTTGTTCGATTTCGTTGTTCGATTTCGTTGTTCGATTTCGTTGTTCGATTTCGTTGTTCGATTTCGTTGTTCGATTTCGTTGTTCGATTTCGTTGTTCGATTTCGTTGTTCGATTTCGTTGTTCGATTTCGTTGTTCGATTTCGTTGTTCGATTTCGTTGTTCGATTTAGTTGTTCTATTTCGTTGTTCGATTTCGTTGTTCGATTTCGTTGTTCGATTTCGTTGTTCGATTTCGTTGTACGATTTCGTTGTTCGATTTCGTTGTTCGATTTCGTTGTTCGATTTCGTTGTTCGATTTCGTTGTTCGATTTCGTTGTTCCATTTCGTTGTTCGATTTCGTTGTTCGATTTCGTTGTTCGATTTCGTTGTTCGATTTCGTTGTTCCATTTCGTTGTTCGATTTCGTTGTTCGATTTCGTTGTTCGATTTCGTTGTTCGATTTCGTTGTTCGATTTCGTTGTTAGATTTCGTTGTTCGTTGTTAGATTTCGTTGTTCGATTTCGTTGTTCGATTTCGTTGTTCGATTTCGTTGTTCGATTTCGTTGTTCGATTTCGTTGTTCGATTTCGTTGTTAGATTTCGTTGTTCGTTGTTAGATTTCGTTGTTCGATTTCGTTGTTCGATTTCGTTGTTCGATTTCGTTGTTCGATTTCGTTGTTCGATTTCGTTGTTCGATTTCGTTGTTAGATTTCGTTGTTCGTTGTTAGATTTCGTTGTTCGATTTCGTTGTTCGATTTCGTTGTTCGATTTCGTTGTTCGATTTCGTTGTTAGATTTCGTTGTTCGTTGTTAGATTTCGTTGTTCGTTGTTAGATTTCGTTGTTCGTTGTTAGATTTCGTTGTTCTTTGTTCGATTTCGTGGTTCGAATTCGTTGTTCGAATTCGTTGTTCGATTTCGTTGTTCGATTTCGTTGTTCGATTTCGTTGTTCGATTTCGTTGTTCGATTTCGTTGTTCGATTTCGTTGTGCGATTTCGTTGTTCGATTTCGTTGTTCGATTTCGTTGTTCGATTTCGAAGTTCGATTTCGTTGTTCGATTTCGTTGTTCGATTTCGTTGTTCGATTTCGTTGTTCGATTTCGTTGTTCGATTTCGTTGTTCGATTTCGTTGTTCGATTTCGTTGTTCGATTTCGTTGTGCGATTTCGTTGTTCGATTTCGAAGTTCGATTTCGAAGTTCGATTTCGTTGTTCGATTTCGTTGTTCAATTTCGTTGTTCGATTTCGTTGTTCGATTTCGTTGTTCGAATTCGTTGTTCGAATTCGTTGTTCGAATTCGTTGTTCGAATTCGTTGTTCGATTTCGTTGTTCGATTTCGTTGTTCGATTTCGATGTTCGATTTCGTTGTTCCATTTCGTTGTTCGATTTCGTTGTTCGATTTCGTTGTTCGATTTCGTTGTTAGATTTCGTTGTTCGTTGTTAGATTTCGTTGTTCGTTGTTAGATTTCGTTGTTCGTTGTTAGATTTCGTTGTTCTTTGTTCGATTTCGTGGTTCGAATTCGTTGTTCGAATTCGTTGTTCGATTTCGTTGTTCGATTTCGTTGTTCGATTTCGTTGTTCGATTTCGTTGTTCGATTTCGTTGTTCGATTTCGTTGTTCGATTTCGTTGTTCGATTTCGTTGTGCGATTTCGTTGTTCGATTTCGTTGTTCGATTTCGAAGTTCGATTTCGTTGTTCGATTTCGTTGTTTGATTTCGTTGTTCGATTTCGTTGTTCGACTTCGTTGTTCGATTTGGTTGTTCGATTTCGTTGTTCGATTTCGTTGTGCGATTTCGTTGTTCGATTTCGAAGTTCGATTTCGTTGTTCGATTTCGTTGTTCGATTTCGTTGTTCGAATTCGTTGTTCGATTTCGTTGTTCGATTTCGTTGTTCGATTTCGTTGTTCGATTTCGTTGTTCGAATTCGTTGTTCGAATTCGTTGTTCGAATTCGTTGTTCGATTTCGTTGTTCGATTTCGTTGTTCGATTTCGTTGTTTGATTTCGTTGTTCGATTTCGTTGTTCCATTTCGTTGTTCGATTTCGTTGTTCGATTTCGTTGTTCGATTTCGTTGTTCGATTTCGTTGTTCGATTTTGTTGTTCGTTGTTAGATTTCGTTGTTAGATTTCGTTGTTCGTTGTTAGATTTCGTTGTTCTTCGATTTCGTGGTTCGAATTCGTTGTTCGAATACGTTGTTCGATTTCGTTGTTCGATTTCGTTGTTCGATTTCGTTGCTCGATTTCGTTGTTCGATTTCGTTGTTCGATTTCGTTGTTCGATTTCGTTGTTCGATTTCGTTGTTCGATTTCGTTGTTCGATTTCGTTGTTCGATTTCGTTGTTCGATTTCGTTGTTCGATTTCGTTGTTCGATTTCGTTGTTCGATTTCGTTGTTCGATTTCGTTGTTCGATTTCGTTGTTCGATTTCGTTGTTCGATTTCGTTGTTCGATTTGGTTGTTCGATTTCGTTGTTCGACTTCGTTGTTCGATTTCGTTGTTCGATTCGTTATTCGATTTCGTTGTTCGATTTCGTTGTTCGATTTCGTTGTTCCATTTCGTTGTTCGATTTCGTTGTTCGATTTCGTTGTTCGATTTCGTTGTTCGATTTCGTTGTTCGATTTTGTTGTTCGTTGTTAGATTTCGTTGTTCGTTGTTAGATTTCGTTGTTCGTTGTTAGATTTCGTTGTTCTTTGTTCGATTTCGTGGTTCGAATTCGTTGTTCGATTTCGTTGTTCGATTTCGAAGTGCGATTTCGTTTTTCGATTTCGTTGTTCGATTTCGTTGTTCGATTTCGTTGTTCGATTTCGTTGTTCGATTTCGTTGTTCGATTTCGTTGTTCGATTTCGTTGTTCGATTTCGTTGTTCGATTTTGTTGTTCGTTGTTCGATTTTGTTGTTCGTTGTTAGATTTCGTTGTTCGTTGTTAGATTTCGTTGTTCGTTGTTAGATTTCGTTGTTCTTTGTTCGATTTCGTGGTTCGAATTCGTTGTTCGATTTCGTTGTTCGATTTCGAAGTGCGATTTCGTTGTTCGATTTCGTTGTTCGATTTCGTTGTTCGATTTCGTTGTTCGATTTCGTTGTTCGATTTCGTTGTTCGATTTCGTTGTTCGATTTCGTTGTTCGATTTCGTTGTTCGATTTCGTTGTTCGAATTCGTTGTTCGATTTCGTTGTTCGATTTCGTTGTTCGATTTCGTTGTTCGATTTCGTTGTTCGAATTCGTTGTTCGAATTCGTTGTTCGAATTCGTTGTTCGATTTCGTTGTTCGATTTCGTTGTTCGATTTCGTTGTTCGATTTCGTTGTTCGATTTCGTTGTTCCATTTCGTTGTTCGATTTCGTTGTTCGATTTCGTTGTTCGATTTCGTTGTTCGATTTTGTTGTTCGTTGTTAGATTTCGTTGTTAGATTTCGTTGTTCGTTGTTAGATTTCGTTGTTCTTCGATTTCGTGGTTCGAATTCGTTGTTCGAATACGTTGTTCGATTTCGTTGTTCGATTTCGTTGTTCGATTTCGTTGCTCGATTTCGTTGTTCGATTTCGTTGTTCGATTTCGTTGTTCGATTTCGTTGTTCGATTTCGTTGTTCGATTTCGTTGTTCGATTTCGTTGTTCGATTTTGTTGTTCGTTGTTAGATTTCGTTGTTAGATTTCGTTGTTCGTTGTTAGATTTCGTTGTTCTTCGATTTCGTGGTTCGAATTCGTTGTTCGAATACGTTGTTCGATTTCGTTGTTCGATTTCGTTGTTCGATTTCGTTGCTCGATTTCGTTGTTCGATTTCGTTGTTCGATTTCGTTGTTCGATTTCGTTGTTCGATTTCGTTGTTCGATTTCGTTGTTCGATTTCGTTGTTCGATTTCGTTGTTCGATTTCGTTGTTCGATTTCGTTGTTCGATTTCGTTGTTCGATTTCGTTGTTCGATTTCGTTGTTCGATTTCGTTGTTCGATTTCGTTGTTCGATTTCGTTGTTCGATTTGGTTGTTCGATTTCGTTGTTCGACTTCGTTGTTCGATTTCGTTGTTCGATTCGTTATTCGATTTCGTTGTTCGATTTCGTTGTTCGATTTCGTTGTTCCATTTCGTTGTTCGATTTCGTTGTTCGATTTCGTTGTTCGATTTCGTTGTTCGATTTCGTTGTTCGATTTTGTTGTTCGTTGTTAGATTTCGTTGTTTGTTGTTAGATTTCGTTGTTCGTTGTTAGATTTCGTTGTTCTTTGTTCGATTTCGTGGTTCGAATTCGTTGTTCGATTTCGTTGTTCGATTTCGAAGTGCGATTTCGTTGTTCGATTTCGTTGTTCGATTTCGTTGTTCGATTTCGTTGTTCGATTTCGTTGTTCGATTTCGTTGTTCGATTTCGTTGTTCGATTTCGTTGTTCGATTTCGTTGTTCGATTTTGTTGTTCGTTGTTCGATTTTGTTGTTCGTTGTTAGATTTCGTTGTTCGTTGTTAGATTTCGTTGTTCGTTGTTAGATTTCGTTGTTCTTTGTTCGATTTCGTGGTTCGAATTCGTTGTTCGATTTCGTTGTTCGATTTCGAAGTGCGATTTCGTTGTTCGATTTCGTTGTTCGATTTCGTTGTTCGATTTCGTTGTTCGATTTCGTTGTTCGATTTCGTTGTTCGATTTCGTTGTTCGAATTCGTTGTTCGATTTCGTTGTTCGATTTCGTTGTTCGATTTCGTTGTTCGATTTCGTTGTTCGAATTCGTTGTTCGAATTCGTTGTTCGAATTCGTTGTTCGATTTCGTTGTTCGATTTCGTTGTTTGATTTCGTTGTTCGATTTCGTTGTTCCATTTCGTTGTTCGATTTCGTTGTTCGATTTCGTTGTTCGATTTCGTTGTTCGATTTTGTTGTTCGTTGTTAGATTTCGTTGTTAGATTTCGTTGTTCGTTGTTAGATTACGTTGTTCTTCGATTTCGTGGTTCGAATTCGTTGTTCGAATACGTTGTTCGATTTCGTTGTTCGATTTCGTTGTTCGATTTCGTTGCTCGATTTCGTTGTTCGATTTCGTTGTTCGATTTCGTTGTTCGATTTCGTTGTTCGATTTCGTTGTTCGATTTCGTTGTTCGATTTCGTTGTTCGATTTCGTTGTTCGATTTCGTTGTTCGATTTCGTTGTTCGATTTCGTTGTTCGATTTCGTTGTTCGATTTCGTTGTTCGATTTCGTTGTTCGACTTCGTTGTTCGATTTGGTTGTTCGATTTCGTTGTTCGATTTCGTTGTGCGATTTCGTTGTTCGATTTCGAAGTTCGATTTCGTTGTTCGATTTCGTTGTTCGATTTCGTTGTTCGATTTCGTTGTTCGATTTCGTTGTTCGATTTCGTTGTTCGATTTCGTTGTTCGAATTCGTTGTTCGAATTCGTTGTTCGAATTCGTTGTTCGATTTCGTTGTTCGATTTCGTTGTTCGATTTCGTTGTTCGATTTCGTTGTTCGAATTCGTTGTTCGAATTCGTTGTTCGAATTCGTTGTTCGATTTCGTTGTTCGATTTCGTTGTTCGATTTCGTTGTTTGATTTCGTTGTTCGATTTCGTTGTTCCATTTCGTTGTTCGATTTCGTTGTTCGATTTCGTTGTTCGATTTCGTTGTTCGATTTTGTTGTTCGTTGTTAGATTTCGTTGTTAGATTTCGTTGTTCGATTTCGAAGTTCGATTTCGAAGTTCGATTTCGTTGTTCGATTTCGTTGTTCAATTTCGTTGTTCGATTTCGTTGTTCGATTTCGTTGTTCGATTTCGTTGTTCGATTTTGTTGTTCGTTGTTAGATTTCGTTGTGCGATTTCGTTGTTCGATTTCGAAGTTCGATTTCGAAGTTCGATTTCGTTGTTCGATTTCGTTGTTCAATTTCGTTGTTCGATTTCGTTGTTCGATTTCGTTGTTCGAATTCGTTGTTCGAATTCGTTGTTCGAATTCGTTGTTCGAATTCGTTGTTCGATTTCGTTGTTCGATTTCGTTGTTCGATTTCGATGTTCGATTTCGTTGTTCCATTTCGTTGTTCGATTTCGTTGTTCGATTTCGTTGTTCGATTTCGTTGTTAGATTTCGTTGTTCGTTGTTAGATTTCGTTGTTCGTTGTTAGATTTCGTTGTTCGTTGTTAGATTTCGTTGTTCTTTGTTCGATTTCGTGGTTCGAATTCGTTGTTCGAATTCGTTGTTCGATTTCGTTGTTCGATTTCGTTGTTCGATTTCGTTGTTCGATTTCGTTGTTCGATTTCGTTGTTCGATTTCGTTGTTCGATTTCGTTGTTCGATTTCGTTGTTCGAATTCGTTGTTCGATTTCGTTGTTCGATTTCGTTGTTCGATTTCGTTGTTCGATTTCGTTGTTCGATTTCGTTGTTCGATTTCGTTGTTCGAATTCGTTGTTCGATTTCGTTGTTCGATTTCGTTGTTCGATTTTGTTGTTCGTTGTTAGATTTCGTTGTTAGATTTCGTTGTTCGTTGTTAGATTTCGTTGTTCTTCGATTTCGTGGTTCGAATTCGTTGTTCGAATACGTTGTTCGATTTCGTTGTTCGATTTCGTTGTTCGATTTCGTTGCTCGATTTCGTTGTTCGATTTCGTTGTTCGATTTCGTTGTTCGATTTCGTTGTTCGATTTCGTTGTTCGATTTCGTTGTTCGATTTCGTTGTTCGATTTCGTTGTTCGATTTCGTTGTTCGATTTCGTTGTTAGATTTCGTTGTTCGTTGTTAGATTTCGTTGTTCGTTGTTAGATTTCGTTGTTCGTTGTTAGATTTCGTTGTTCTTTGTTCGATTTCGTGGTTCGAATTCGTTGTTCGAATTCGTTGTTCGATTTCGTTGTTCGATTTCGTTGTTCGATTTCGTTGTTCGATTTCGTTGTTCGATTTCGTTGTTCGATTTCGTTGTTCGATTTCGTTGTGCGATTTCGTTGTTCGATTTCGTTGTTCGATTTCGAAGTTCGATTTCGTTGTTCGATTTCGTTGTTCGATTTCGTTGTTCGATTTCGTTGTTCGATTTCGTTGTTCGACTTCGTTGTTCGATTTGGTTGTTCGATTTCGTTGTTCGATTTCGTTGTGCGATTTCGTTGTTCGATTTCGAAGTTCGATTTCGATGTTCGATTTCGTTGTTCGATTTCGTTGTTCGATTTCGTTGTTCGATTTCGTTGTTCGATTTCGTTGTTCGAATTCGTTGTTCGAATTCGTTGTTCGAATTCGTTGTTCGATTTCGTTGTTCGATTTCGTTGTTCGATTTCGTTGTTCGATTTCGTTGTTCGAATTCGTTGTTCGAATTCGTTGTTCGAATTCGTTGTTCGATTTCGTTGTTCGATTTCGTTGTTTGATTTCGTTGTTCGATTTCGTTGTTCCATTTCGTTGTTCGATTTCGTTGTTCGATTTCGTTGTTCGATTTCGTTGTTCGATTTTGTTGTTCGTTGTTAGATTTCGTTGTTAGATTTCGTTGTTCGTTGTTAGATTTCGTTGTTCTTCGATTTCGTGGTTCGAATTCGTTGTTCGAATACGTTGTTCGATTTCGTTGTTCGATTTCGTTGTTCGATTTCGTTGCTCGATTTCGTTGTTCGATTTCGTTGTTCGATTTCGTTGTTCGATTTCGTTGTTCGATTTCGTTGTTCGATTTCGTTGTTCGATTTCGTTGTTCGATTTCGTTGTTCGATTTCGTTGTTCGATTTCGTTGTTCGATTTCGTTGTTCGATTTCGTTGTTCGATTTCGTTGTTCGATTTCGTTGTTCGATTTCGTTGTTCGATTTCGTTGTTCGATTTGGTTGTTCGATTTCGTTGTTCGACTTCGTTGTTCGATTTCGTTGTTCGATTCGTTATTCGATTTCGTTGTTCGATTTCGTTGTTCGATTTCGTTGTTCCATTTCGTTGTTCGATTTCGTTGTTCGATTTCGTTGTTCGATTTCGTTGTTCGATTTCGTTGTTCGATTTTGTTGTTCGTTGTTAGATTTCGTTGTTCGTTGTTAGATTTCGTTGTTCGTTGTTAGATTTCGTTGTTCTTTGTTCGATTTCGTGGTTCGAATTCGTTGTTCGATTTCGTTGTTCGATTTCGAAGTGCGATTTCGTTGTTCGATTTCGTTGTTCGATTTCGTTGTTCGATTTCGTTGTTCGATTTCGTTGTTCGATTTCGTTGTTCGATTTCGTTGTTCGATTTCGTTGTTCGATTTCGTTGTTCGATTTCGTTGTTCGATTTCGTTGTTCGATTTCGTTGTTCGACTTCGTTGTTCGATTTGGTTGTTCGATTTCGTTGTTCGATTTCGAAGTGCGATTTCGTTGTTCGATTTCGAAGTTCGATTTCGTTGTTCGATTTCGTTGTTCGATTTCGTTGTTCGATTTCGTTGTTCGATTTCGTTGTTCGATTTCGTTGTTCGATTTCGTTGTTCGATTTCGTTGTTCGAATTCGTTGTTCGATTTCGTTGTTCGATTTCGTTGTTCGATTTCGTTGTTCGATTTCGTTGTTCGAATTCGTTGTTCGATTTCGTTGTTCCATTTCGTTGTTCGATTTCGTTGTTCGATTTCGTTGTTCGATTTCGTTGTTCGATTTTGTTGTTCGTTGTTAGATTTCGTTGTTAGATTTCGTTGTTCGTTGTTAGATTTCGTTGTTCTTCGATTTCGTGGTTCGAATTCGTTGTTCGAATACGTTGTTCGATTTCGTTGTTCGATTTCGTTGTTCGATTTCGTTGCTCGATTTCGTTGTTCGATTTCGTTGTTCGATTTCGTTGTTCGATTTCGTTGTTCGATTTCGTTGTTCGATTTCGTTGTTCGATTTCGTTGTTCGATTTCGTTGTTCGATTTCGTTGTTCGATTTCGTTGTTCGATTTCGTTGTTCGATTTCGTTGTTCGATTTCGTTGTTCGATTTCGTTGTTCGATTTCGTTGTTCGATTTCGTTGTTCGATTTGGTTGTTCGATTTCGTTGTTCGACTTCGTTGTTCGATTTCGTTGTTCGATTCGTTATTCGATTTCGTTGTTCGATTTCGTTGTTCGATTTCGTTGTTCCATTTCGTTGTTCGATTTCGTTGTTCGATTTCGTTGTTCGATTTCGTTGTTCGATTTCGTTGTTCGATTTTGTTGTTCGTTGTTAGATTTCGTTGTTCGTTGTTAGATTTCGTTGTTCGTTGTTAGATTTCGTTGTTCTTTGTTCGATTTCGTGGTTCGAATTCGTTGTTCGATTTCGTTGTTCGATTTCGAAGTGCGATTTCGTTGTTCGATTTCGTTGTTCGATTTCGTTGTTCGATTTCGTTGTTCGATTTCGTTGTTCGATTTCGTTGTTCGATTTCGTTGTTCGATTTCGTTGTTCGATTTCGTTGTTCGATTTCGTTGTTCGATTTCGTTGTTCGATTTCGTTGTTCGACTTCGTTGTTCGACTTCGTTGTTCGATTTGGTTGTTCGATTTTGTTGTTCGATTTCGAAGTGCGATTTCGTTGTTCGATTTCGTTGTTCGATTTCGTTGTTCGATTTCGTTGTTCGATTTCGTTGTTCGATTTCGTTGTTCGATTTCGTTGTTCGATTTCGTTGTTCGATTTCGTTGTTCGATTTCGTTGTTCGAATTCGTTGTTCGATTTCGTTGTTCGATTTCGTTGTTCGATTTCGTTGTTCGATTTCGTTGTTCGAATTCGTTGTTCGAATTCGTTGTTCGAATTCGTTGTTCGATTTCGTTGTTCGATTTCGTTGTTTGATTTCGTTGTTCGATTTCGTTGTTCCATTTCGTTGTTCGATTTCGTTGTTCGATTTCGTTGTTCGATTTCGTTGTTCGATTTTGTTGTTCGTTGTTAGATTTCGTTGTTAGATTTCGTTGTTCGTTGTTAGATTACGTTGTTCTTCGATTTCGTGGTTCGAATTCGTTGTTCGAATACGTTGTTCGATTTCGTTGTTCGATTTCGTTGTTCGATTTCGTTGCTCGATTTCGTTGTTCGATTTCGTTGTTCGATTTCGTTGTTCGATTTCGTTGTTCGATTTCGTTGTTCGATTTCGTTGTTCGATTTCGTTGTTCGATTTCGTTGTTCGATTTCGTTGTTCGATTTCGTTGTTCGATTTCGTTGTTCGATTTCGTTGTTCGATTTCGTTGTTCGATTTCGTTGTTCGACTTCGTTGTTCGATTTGGTTGTTCGATTTCGTTGTTCGATTTCGTTGTGCGATTTCGTTGTTCGATTTCGAAGTTCGATTTCGTTGTTCGATTTCGTTGTTCGATTTCGTTGTTCGATTTCGTTGTTCGATTTCGTTGTTCGATTTCGTTGTTCGATTTCGTTGTTCGAATTCGTTGTTCGAATTCGTTGTTCGAATTCGTTGTTCGATTTCGTTGTTCGATTTCGTTGTTCGATTTCGTTGTTCGATTTCGTTGTTCGAATTCGTTGTTCGAATTCGTTGTTCGAATTCGTTGTTCGATTTCGTTGTTCGATTTCGTTGTTCGATTTCGTTGTTCGATTTCGTTGTTCGATTTCGTTGTTCCATTTCGTTGTTCGATTTCGTTGTTCGATTTCGTTGTTCGATTTCGTTGTTCGATTTTGTTGTTCGTTGTTAGATTTCGTTGTTAGATTTCGTTGTTCGTTGTTAGATTTCGTTGTTCTTCGATTTCGTGGTTCGAATTCGTTGTTCGAATACGTTGTTCGATTTCGTTGTTCGATTTCGTTGTTCGATTTCGTTGCTCGATTTCGTTGTTCGATTTCGTTGTTCGATTTCGTTGTTCGATTTCGTTGTTCGATTTCGTTGTTCGATTTCGTTGTTCGATTTCGTTGTTCGATTTCGTTGTTCGATTTCGTTGTTCGATTTCGTTGTTCGATTTCGTTGTTAGATTTCGTTGTTCGTTGTTAGATTTCGTTGTTCGTTGTTAGATTTCGTTGTTCGTTGTTAGATTTCGTTGTTCTTTGTTCGATTTCGTGGTTCGAATTCGTTGTTCGAATTCGTTGTTCGATTTCGTTGTTCGATTTCGTTGTTCGATTTCGTTGTTCGATTTCGTTGTTCGATTTCGTTGTTCGATTTCGTTGTTCGATTTCGTTGTGCGATTTCGTTGTTCGATTTCGTTGTTCGATTTCGAAGTTCGATTTCGTTGTTCGATTTCGTTGTTCGATTTCGTTGTTCGATTTCGTTGTTCGATTTCGTTGTTCGACTTCGTTGTTCGATTTGGTTGTTCGATTTCGTTGTTCGATTTCGTTGTGCGATTTCGTTGTTCGATTTCGAAGTTCGATTTCGTTGTTCGATTTCGTTGTTCGATTTCGTTGTTCGATTTCGTTGTTCGATTTCGTTGTTCGATTTCGTTGTTCGATTTCGTTGTTCGAATTCGTTGTTCGAATTCGTTGTTCGAATTCGTTGTTCGATTTCGTTGTTCGATTTCGTTGTTCGATTTCGTTGTTCGATTTCGTTGTTCGAATTCGTTGTTCGAATTCGTTGTTCGAATTCGTTGTTCGATTTCGTTGTTCGATTTCGTTGTTTGATTTCGTTGTTCGATTTCGTTGTTCCATTTCGTTGTTCGATTTCGTTGTTCGATTTCGTTGTTCGATTTCGTTGTTCGATTTTGTTGTTCGTTGTTAGATTTCGTTGTTAGATTTCGTTGTTCGTTGTTAGATTTCGTTGTTCTTCGATTTCGTGGTTCGAATTCGTTGTTCGAATACGTTGTTCGATTTCGTTGTTCGATTTCGTTGTTCGATTTCGTTGCTCGATTTCGTTGTTCGATTTCGTTGTTCGATTTCGTTGTTCGATTTCGTTGTTCGATTTCGTTGTTCGATTTCGTTGTTCGATTTCGTTGTTCGATTTCGTTGTTCGATTTCGTTGTTCGATTTCGTTGTTCGATTTCGTTGTTCGATTTCGTTGTTCGATTCGTTGTTCGATTTCGTTGTTCGATTTCGTTGTTCGATTTCGTTGTTAGATTTCGTTGTTCGTTGTTAGATTTCGTTGTTCGTTGTTAGATTTCGTTGTTCTTTGTTCGATTTCGTTGTTCGATTTCGTTGTTCGTTTTCGTTGTTCGATTTCGTTGTTCGATTTCGTTGTTCGATTTCGTTGTTCGATTTCGTTGTTCGATTTCGTTGTTCGATTTCGTTGTTCGATTCGTTATTCGATTTCGTTGTTCGATTTCGTTGTTCGATTTCGTTGTTCGATTTCGTTGTTCGTTGTTAGATTTCGTTGTTCGTTGTTAGATTTCGTTGTTCGTTGTTAGATTTCGTTGTTCTTTGTTCGATTTCGTGGTTCGAATTCGTTGTTCGATTTCGTTGTTCGATTTCGTTGTTCGATTTCGTTGTTCGATTTCGTTGTTCGATTTCGTTGTTCGATTTCGTTGTTCGATTTCGTTGTTCGATTTCGTTGTTCGATTTCGTTGTTCGATTTCGTTGTTCGAATTCGTTGTTCGAATTCGTTGTTCGAATTCGTTGTTCGATTTCGTTGTTCGATTTCGTTGTTCGATTTCGTTGTTCGATTTCGTTGTTCGATTTCGTTGTTCGATTTCGTTGTTCGATTTCGTTGTTCGATTTCGTTGTTCGATTTCGTTGTTCGATTTCGTTGTTCGATTTCGTTGTTCGATTTCGTTGTTCGATTTCGTTGTTCGATTTCGTTGTTCGATTTCGTTGTTCGATTTCGTTGTTCGATTTCGTTGTTCGATTTCGTTGTTCGATTTCGTTGTTCGATTTCGTTGTTCGATTTCGTTGTTCGATTTCGTTGTTCGATTTCGTTGTTCGATTTCGTTGTTCGATTTCGTTGTTCGATTTCGTTGTTCGATTTCGTTGTTCGATTTCGTTGTTCGATTTCGTTGTTCGATTTCGTTGTTCGATTTCGTTGTTCGATTTCGTTGTTCGATTTCGTTGTTCGATTTCGTTGTTCGATTTCGTTGTTCGATTTCGTTGTTCGATTTCGTTGTTCGATTTCGTTGTTCGATTTCGTTGTTCCATTTCGTTGTTCGATTTCGTTGTTCGATTTCGTTGTTCCATTTCGTTGTTCGATTTCGTTGTTCGATTTCGTTGTTCGATTTCGTTGTTCGATTTCGTTGTTCGATTTCGTTGTTCGATTTCGTTGTTAGATTTCGTTGTTCGTTGTTAGATTTCGTTGTTCGTTGTTAGATTTCGTTGTTCGATTTCGTTGTTCGATTTCGTTGTTCGATTTCGTTGTTAGATTTCGTTGTTCGATTTCGTTGTTCGATTTCGTTGTTAGATTTCGTTGTTCGTTGTTAGATTTCGTTGTTCGTTGTTAGATTTCGTTGTTCGATTTCGTTGTTCGATTTCGTTGTTAGATTTCGTTGTTCGTTGTTAGATTTCGTTGTTCGTTGTTAGATTTCGTTGTTCTTTGTTCGATTTCGTGGTTCGAATTCGTTGTTCGAATTCGTTGTTCGATTTCGTTGTTCGAATTGGTTGTTCGATTTCGTTGTTCGATTTCGTTGTTCCATTTCGTTGTTCGATTTCGTTGTTCGATTTCGTTGTTCGATTTCGTTGTTAGATTTCGTTGTTCGTTGTTAGATTTCGTTGTTCGTTGTTAGATTTCGTTGTTCGATTTCGTTGTTCGATTTCGTTGTTAGATTTCGTTGTTCGTTGTTAGATTTCGTTGTTCGTTGTTAGATTTCGTTGTTCTTTGTTCGATTTCGTGGTTCGAATTCGTTGTTCGAATTCGTTGTTCGATTTCGTTGTTCGAATTCGTTGTTCGAATTCGTTGTTCGAATTCGTTGTTCGATTTCGTTGTTCGATTTCGTTGTTCGATTTCGTTGTTCGATTTCGTTGTTCGTTTTCGTTGTTCGATTTCGTTGTTCGATTTCGTTGTTCGATTTCGTTGTTCGATTTCGTTGTTCGATTTCGTTGTTCGATTTCGTTGTTCGATTTCGTTGTTCGATTTCGTTGTTCCATTTCGTTCGATTTCGTTGTTCGATTCGTTCGATTTCGTTGTTCGATTTCGTTGTTCGATTTCGTTGTTCCATTTCGTTGTTCGATTTCGTTGTTCGATTTCGTTGTTCGATTTCGTTGTTAGATTTCGTTGTTCGTTGTTAGATTTCGTTGTTCGTTGTTAGATTTCGTTGTTCGATTTCGTTGTTCGATTTCGTTGTTAGATTTCGTTGTTCGTTGTTAGATTTCGTTGTTCGTTGTTAGATTTCGTTGTTCTTTGTTCGATTTCGTGGTTCGAATTCGTTGTTCGAATTCGTTGTTCGATTTCGTTGTTCGAATTCGTTGTTCGAATTCGTTGTTCGAATTCGTTGTTCGATTTCGTTGTTCGATTTCGTTGTTCGATTTCGTTGTTCGATTTCGTTGTTCGTTTTCGTTGTTCGATTTCGTTGTTCGATTTCGTTGTTCGATTTCGTTGTTCGATTTCGTTGTTCGATTTCGTTGTTCGATTTCGTTGTTCGATTTCGTTGTTCGATTTCGTTGTTCGATTTCGTTGTTCGATTCGTTATTCGATTTCGTTGTTCGATTTCGTTGCTCGATTTCGTTGTTCGATTTCGTTGTTCGATTTCGTTGTTCGATTTCGTTGTTCGATTTCGTTGTTCGATTTCTTTGTTCGATTTCGTTGTTCGATTTCGTTGTTCGATTTCGTTGTTTTAGATTTCGTTGTTCGTTGTTAGATTTCGTTGTTCGTTGTTAGATTTCGTTGTTCGTTGTTAGATTTCGTTGTGCTTTGTTCGATTTCGTGGTTCGAATTCGTTGTTCGAATTCGTTGTTCGATTTCGTTGTTCGATTTCGTTGTTCGATTTTGTTGTTCGATTTCGTTGTTCGATTTCGTTGTTCGATTTCGTTGTTCGATTTCGTTGTTCGATTTCGTTGTTCGATTTCGTTGTTCGATTTCGTTGTTCGATTTCGTTGTTCGATTTCGTTGTTCGATTTCGTTGTTCGATTTCGTTGTTCGATTTCGTTGTTCGATTTCGTTGTTCGATTTCGTTGTTCGATTTCGTTGTTCGATTTCGTTGTTCGATTTCGTTGTTCGATTTCGTTGTTCGATTTCGTTGTTCGATTTCGTTGTTCGATTTCGTTGTTCGATTTCGTTGTTCGATTTCGTTGTTCGATTTCGTTGTTCGATTTCGTTGTTAGATTTCGTTGTTCGTTGTTAGATTTCGTTGTTCGTTGTTAGATTTCGTTGTTCGTTGTTAGATTTCGTTGTTCTTTGTTCGATTTCGTGGTTCGAATTCGTTGTTCGAATTCGTTGTTCGATTTCGTTGTTCGATTTCGTTGTTCGATTTCGTTGTTCGATTTCGTGGTTCGAATTCGTTGTTCGAATTCGTTGTTCGATTTCGTTGTTCGATTTCGTTGTTCGATTTTGTTGTTCGATTTCGTTGTTCGATTTCGTTGTTCGATTTCGTTGTTCGATTTCGTTGTTCGATTTCGTTGTTCGATTTCGTTGTTCGATTTCGTTGTTCGATTTCGTTGTTCGATTTCTTTGTTCGATTTCGTTGTTCGATTTCGTTGTTCGATTTCGTTGTTCGATTTCGTTGTTCGATTTCGTTGTTCGATTTCGTTGTTCGATTTCGTTGTTCGATTTCGTTGTTCGATTTCGTTGTTCGATTTCGTTGTTCGATTTCGTTGTTCGATTTCGTTGTTCGATTTCGTTGTTCGATTTCGTTGTTCGATTTCGTTGTTCGATTTCGTTGTTCGATTCGTTGTTCGATTTCGTTGTTCGATTTCGTTGTTCGATTTCGTTGTTCCATTTCGTTGTTCGATTTCGTTGTTCGATTTCGTTATTCGATTTCGTTGTTAGATTTCGTTGTTCGTTGTTAGATTTCGTTGTTCGATTTCGTTGTTAGATTTCGTTGTTCGTTGTTAGATTTCGTTGTTCGTTGTTAGATTTCGTTGTTCTTTGTTCGATTTCGTGGTTCGAATTCGTTGTTCGAATTCGTTGTTCGATTTCGTTGTTCGAATTCGTTGTTCGAATCCGTTGTTCGATTTCGTTGTTCGATTTCGTTGTTCGATTTCGTTGTTCGATTTCGTTGTTCGTTTTCGTTGTTCGATTTCGTTGTTCGATTTCGTTGTTCGATTTCGTTGTTCGATTTCGTTGTTCGATTTCGTTGTTCGATTTCGTTGTTCGATTTCGTTGTTCGATTTCGTTGTTCGATTTCGTTGTTCGATTCGTTATTCGATTTCGTTGTTCGATTTCGTTGTTCGATTTCGTTGTTCGATTTCGTTGTTCGTTGTTAGATTTCGTTGTTCGTTGTTAGATTTCGTTGTTCGTTGTTAGATTTCGTTGTTCTTTGTTCGATTTCGTGGTTCGAATTCGTTGTTCGATTTCGTTGTTCGATTTCGTTGTTCGATTTCGTTGTTCGATTTCGTTGTTCGATTTCGTTGTTCGATTTCGTTGTTCGATTTCGTTGTTCGATTTCGTTGTTCGATTTCGTTGTTCGATTTCGTTGTTCGAATTCGTTGTTCGAATTCGTTGTTCGAATTCGTTGTTCGAATTCGTTGTTCGATTTCGTTGTTCGATTTCGTTGTTCGATTTCGTTGTTCGATTTCGTTGTTCGATTTCGTTGTTCGATTTCGTTGTTCGATTTCGTTGTTCGATTTCGTTGTTCGATTTCGTTGTTCGATTTCGTTGTTCGATTTCGTTGTTCGATTTCGTTGTTCGATTTCGTTGTTCGATTTCGTTGTTCGATTTCGTTGTTCGATTTCGTTGTTCGATTTCGTTGTTCGATTTCGTTGTTCGATTTCGTTGTTCGATTTCGTTGTTCGATTTCGTTGTTCGATTTCGTTGTTCGATTCGTTGTTCGATTTCGTTGTTCGATTTCGTTGTTCGATTTCGTTGTTCGATTTCGTTGTTCGATTTCGTTGTTCGATTTCGTTGTTCGATTTCGTTGTTCGATTTCGTTGTTCGATTTCGTTGTTCGATTTCGTTGTTCGTTGTTAGATTTCGTTGTTCTTTGTTCGATTTCGTGGTTCGAATTCGTTGTTCGATTTCGTTGTTCGATTTCGTTGTTCGATTTCGTTGTTCGATTTCGTTGTTCGATTTCGTTGTTCGATTTCGTTGTTCGATTTCGTTGTTCGATTTCGTTGTTCGATTTCGTTGTTCGATTTCGTTGTTCGATTTCGTTGTTCGATTTCGTTGTTCGATTTCGTTGTTCCATTTCGTTGTTCGATTTCGTTGTTCGATTTCGTTGTTCGATTTCGTTGTTCGATTTCGTTGTTCCATTTCGTTGTTCGATTTCGTTGTTCGATTTCGTTGTTCGATTTCGTTGTTCGATTTCGTTGTTCGATTTCGTTGTTAGATTTCGTTGTTCGTTGTTAGATTTCGTTGTTCGATTTCGTTGTTCGATTTCGTTGTTAGATTTCGTTGTTCGTTGTTAGATTTCGTTGTTCGATTTCGTTGTTCGATTTCGTGGTTCGAATTCGTTGTTCGATTTCGTTCGATTTTGTTGTTCGATTTCGTTGTTCGATTTCGTTGTTCGATTTCGTTGTTCGATTTCGTTGTTAGATTTCGTTGTTCGTTGTTAGATTTCGTTGTTCGATTTCGTTGTTCGATTTCGTTGTTCGATTTCGTTGTTCGATTTCTTTGTTCGATTTCGTTGTTAGATTTCGTTGTTCGTTGTTAGATTTCGTTGTTCGTTGTTAGATTTCGTTGTTCGTTGTTAGATTTCGTTGTTCTTTGTTCGATTTCGTGGTTCGAATTCGTTGTTCGATTTCGTTGTTCGATTTCGTTGTTCGATTTCGTTGTTCGATTTCGTTGTTCGATTTCGTTGTTCGATTTCGTTGTTCGATTTCGTTGTGCGATTTCGTTGTGCGATTTCATTGTTCGATTTCGAAGTTCGATTTCGTTGTTCGATTTCGTTGTTCGATTTCGTTGTTCGATTTCGTTGTTCGATTTCGTTGTTCGATTTCGTTGTTCGATTTCGTTGTTCGATTTCGTTGTTCGATTTCGTTGTTCGATTTCGTTGTTCCATTTCGTTGTTCGATTTCGTTGTTCGATTTCGTTGTTCGATTTCGTTGTTCCATTTCGTTGTTCGATTTCGTTGTTCGATTTCGTTGTTCGATTTCGTTGTTCGATTTCGTTGTTCGATTTCGTTGTTCGATTTCGTTGTTAGATTTCGGTGTTCGTTGTTAGATTTCGTTGTTCGATTTCGTTGTTCGAATTCGTTGTTCGATTTCGTTGTTCGATTTCGTGGTTCGAATTCGTTGTTCGAATTCGTTGTTCGATTTCGTTGTTCGATTTCGTTGTTCGATTTCGTTGTTCGATTTCGTTGTTCGATTTCGTTGTTCGATTTCGTTGTTCGATTTCGTTGTTCGATTTCGTTGTTCGATTTCGTTGTTCGATTTCGTTGTTCGATTTCGTTGTTCCATTTCGTTGTTCGATTTCGTTGTTCGATTTCGTTGTTCCATTTCGTTGTTCGATTTCGTTGTTCGATTTCGTTGTTCGATTTCGTTGTTCGATTTCGTTGTTCGATTTCGTTGTTCGATTTCGTTGTTAGATTTCGGTGTTCGTTGTTAGATTTCGTTGTTAGATTTCGTTGTTCGATTTCGTTGTTCGATTTCGTTGTTCGATTTCGTTGTTCGATTTCGTTGTTAGATTTCGTTGTTCGTTGTTAGATTTCGTTGTTCGTTGTTAGATTTCGTTGTTCGTTGTTCGATTTCGTTGTTCGATTTCGTTGTTCGATTTCGTTGTTCGATTTCGTTGTTCGATTTCGTTGTTCGATTTCGTTGTTCGATTTCGTTGTTCGATTTCGTTGTTCGATTTCGTTGTTCGATTTCGTTGTTCGATTTCGTTGTTCGATTTCGTTGTTCGATTTCGTTGTTCGATTTCGTTGTTCGATTTCGTTCGATTTCGTTGTTCGATTTCGTTGTTCCATTTCGTTGTTCGATTTCGTTGTTCGATTTCGTTGTTCGATTTCGTTGGTTCGATTTCGTTGTTAGATTTCGTTGTTCGTTGTTAGATTTCGTTGTTCGATTTCGTTGTTAGATTTCGTTGTTCGTTGTTAGATTTCGTTGTTCGTTGTTAGATTTCGTTGTTCGTTGTTAGATTTCGTTGTTCTTTGTTCGATTTCGTGGTTCGAATTCGTTGTTCGAATTCGTTGTTCGATTTCGTTGTTCGATTTCGTTGTTCGATTTCGTTGTTCGATTTCGTTGTTCGATTTCGTTGTTCGTTGTTAGATTTCGTTGTTCGTTGTTAGATTTCGTTGTTCTTTGTTCGATTTCGTGGTTCGAATTCGTTGTTCGATTTCGTTGTTCGATTTCGTTGTTCGATTTCGTTGTTCGATTTCGTTGTTCGATTTCGTTGTTCGATTTCGTTGTTCGATTTCGTTGTTCGATTTCGTTGTTCGATTTCGTTGTTCGATTTCGTTGTTCGATTTCGTTGTTCGATTTCGTTGTTCCATTTCGTTGTTCGATTTCGTTGTTCGATTTCGTTGTTCGATTTCGTTGTTCCATTTCGTTGTTCGATTTCGTTGTTCGATTTCGTTGTTCGATTTCGTTGTTCGATTTCGTTGTTCGATTTCGTTGTTCGATTTCGTTGTTAGATTTCGTTGTTCGTTGTTAGATTTCGTTGTTCGATTTCGTTGTTCGATTTCGTTGTTAGATTTCGTTGTTCGTTGTTAGATTTCGTTGTTCGATTTCGTTGTTCGATTTCGTGGTTCGAATTCGTTGTTCGATTTCGTTCGATTTTGTTGTTCGATTTCGTTGTTCGATTTCGTTGTTCGATTTCGTTGTTCGATTTCGTTGTTAGATTTCGTTGTTCGTTGTTAGATTTCGTTGTTCGATTTCGTTGTTCGATTTCGTTGTTCGATTTCGTTGTTCGATTTCGTTGTTAGATTTCGTTGTTCGTTGTTAGATTTCGTTGTTCGTTGTTAGATTTCGTTGTTCGTTGTTAGATTTCGTTGTTCTTTGTTCGATTTCGTGGTTCGAATTCGTTGTTCGATTTCGTTGTTCGATTTCGTTGTTCGATTTCGTTGTTCGATTTCGTTGTTCGATTTCGTTGTTCGATTTCGTTGTTCCATTTCGTTGTTCGATTTCGTTGTTCGATTTCGTTGTTCGATTTCGTTGTTCCATTTCGTTGTTCGATTTCGTTGTTCGATTTCGTTGTTCGATTTCGTTGTTCGATTTCGTTGTTCGATTTCGTTGTTCGATTTCGTTGTTAGATTTCGTTGTTCGTTGTTAGATTTCGTTGTTCGATTTCGTTGTTCGATTTCGTTGTTAGATTTCGTTGTTCGTTGTTAGATTTCGTTGTTCGATTTCGTTGTTCGATTTCGTGGTTCGAATTCGTTGTTCGATTTCGTTCGATTTTGTTGTTCGATTTCGTTGTTCGATTTCGTTGTTCGATTTCGTTGTTCGATTTCGTTGTTAGATTTCGTTGTTCGTTGTTAGATTTCGTTGTTCGATTTCGTTGTTCGATTTCGTTGTTCGATTTCGTTGTTCGATTTCGTTGTTAGATTTCGTTGTTCGTTGTTAGATTTCGTTGTTCGTTGTTAGATTTCGTTGTTCGTTGTTAGATTTCGTTGTTCTTTGTTCGATTTCGTGGTTCGAATTCGTTGTTCGATTTCGTTGTTCGATTTCGTTGTTCGATTTCGTTGTTCGATTTCGTTGTTCGATTTCGTTGTTCGATTTCGTTGTGCGATTTCGTTGTGCGATTTCATTGTTCGATTTCGAAGTTCGATTTCGTTGTTCGATTTCGTTGTTCGATTTCGTTGTTCGATTTCGTTGTTCGATTTCGTTGTTCGATTTCGTTGTTCGATTTCGTTGTTCGATTTCGTTGTGCGATTTCGAAGTTCGATTTCGTTGTTCGATTTCGTTGTTCGATTTCGTTGTTCGATTTCGTTGTTCGATTTCGTTGTTCGAATTCGTTGTTCGAATTCGTTGTTCGAATTCGTTGTTCGATTTCGTTGTTCGATTTCGTTGTTCGATTTCGTTGTTCGATTTCGTTGTTCGATTTCGTTGTTCGATTTCGTTGTTCGATTTCGTTGTTCGATTTCGTTGTTCGATTTCGTTGTTCGATTTCGTTGTTCCATTTCGTTGTTCCATTTCGTTGTTCGATTTCGTTGTTCGATTTCGTTGTTCGATTTCGTTGTTCGATTTCGTTGTTCGATTTCGTTGTTAGATTTCGTTGTTCGTTGTTAGATTTCGTTGTTCGATTTCGTTGTTCGATTTCGTTGTTAGATTTCGTTGTTCGTTGTTAGATTTCGTTGTTCGATTTCGTTGTTCGATTTCGTGGTTCGAATTCGTTGTTCGATTTCGTTCGATTTTGTTGTTCGATTTCGTTGTTCGATTTCGTTGTTCGATTTCGTTGTTAGATTTCGTTGTTCGTTGTTAGATTTCGTTGTTCGATTTCGTTGTTCGATTTCGTTGTTCGATTTCGTTGTTCGATTTCGTTGTTCGATTTCGTTGTTAGATTTCGTTGTTCGTTGTTAGATTTCGTTGTTCGTTGTTAGATTTCGTTGTTCGTTGTTAGATTTCGTTGTTCTTTGTTCGATTTCGTGGTTCGAATTCGTTGTTCGATTTCGTTGTTCGATTTCGTTGTTCGATTTCGTTGTTCGATTTCGTTGTTCGATTTCGTTGTGCGATTTCGTTGTGCGATTTCATTGTTCGATTTCGTTGTTCGATTTCGTTGTTCGATTTCGTTGTTCGATTTCGTTGTTCGATTTCGTTGTTCGATTTCGTTGTTCGATTTCGTTGTTCGATTTCGTTGTTCGATTTCGTTGTTCGATTTCGTTGTTCGATTTCGTTGTGCGATTTCGAAGTTCGATTTCGTTGTTCGATTTCGTTGTTCGATTTCGTTGTTCGATTTCGTTGTTCGATTTCGTTGTTCGATTTCGTTGTTCGAATTCGTTGTTCGAATTCGTTGTTCGAATTCGTTGTTCGATTTCGTTGTTCGATTTCGTTGTTCGATTTCGTTGTTCGATTTCGTTGTTCGATTTCGTTGTTCGATTTCGTTGTTCGATTTCGTTGTTCGAATTCGTTGTTCGATTTCGTTGTTCGATTTCGTTGTGCGATTTCGTTGTGCGATTTCATTGTTCGATTTCGAAGTTCGATTTCGTTGTTCGATTTCGTTGTTCGATTTCGTTGTTCGATTTCGTTGTTCGATTTCGTTGTTCGATTTCGTTGTTCGATTTCGTTGTTCGATTTCGTTGTTCGATTCGTTGTTCGATTTCGTTGTTCGATTTCGTTGTGCGATTTCGTTGTTCGATTTCGTTGTTCGATTTCGAAGTTCGATTTCGTTGTTCGATTTCGTTGTTCGATTTCGTTGTTCGATTTCGTTGTTCGAATTCGTTGTTCGAATTCGTTGTTCGAATTCGTTGTTCGATTTCGTTGTTCGATTTCGTTGTTCGATTTCGTTGTTCGATTTCGTTGTTCGATTTCGTTTTTCGATTTCGTTGTTCGATTTCGTTGTTCGATTTCGTTGTTCGATTTCGTTGTTCGATTTCGTTGTTCGATTCGTTATTCGATTTCGTTGTTCGATTTAGTTGTTCGATTTCGTTGTTCGATTTCGTTGTTCCATTTCGTTGTTCGATTTCGTTGTTCGATTTCGTTGTTTGATTTCGTTGTTCGATTTCGTTGTTCGTTGTTAGATTTCGTTGTTCGTTGTTAGATTTCGTTGTTCGTTGTTAGATTTCGTTGTTCTTTGTTCGATTTCGTGGTTCGAATTCGTTGTTCGATTTCGTTGTTCGATTTCGAAGTTCGATTTCGTTGTTCGATTTCGTTGTTCGATTTCGTTGTTCGATTTCGTTGTTCGATTCGTTATTCGATTTCGTTGTTCGATTTCGTTGTTCGATTTCGTTGTTCCATTTCGTTGTTCGATTTCGTTGTTCGATTTCGTTGTTCGATTTCGTTGTTAGATTTCGTTGTTCGTTGTTAGATTTCGTTGTTCGATTTCGTTGTTAGATTTCGTTGTTCGATTTCGTTGTTAGATTTCGTTGTTCGTTGTTAGATTTCGTTGTTCGTTGTTAGATTTCGTTGTTCTTTGTTCGATTTCGTGGTTCGAATTCGTTGTTCGAATTCGTTGTTCGATTTCGTTGTTCGAATTCGTTGTTCGAATTCGTTGTTCGAATTCGTTGTTCGATTTCGTTGTTCGATTTCGTTGTTCGATTTCGTTGTTCGATTTCGTTGTTCGAATTCGTTGTTCGATTTCGTTGTTCGATTTCGTTGTTCGATTTCGTTGTTCGTTGTTAGATTTTTCGTTGTTCGTTGTTAGATTTCGTTGTTCTTTGTTCGATTTCGTGGTTCGAATTCGTTGTTCGAATTCGTTGTTCGATTTCGTTGTTCGATTTCGTTGTTCGATTTCGTTGTTCGATTTCGTGGTTCGAATTCGTTGTTCGAATTCGTTGTTCGATTTCGTTGTTCGATTTCGTTGTTCGATTTCGTTGTTCGATTTCGTTGTTCGATTTCGTTGTTCGATTTCGTTGTTCGATTTCGTTGTTCGATTTCGTTGTTCGATTTCTTTGTTCGATTTCGTTGTTCGATTTCGTTGTTCGATTTCGTTGTTTTAGATTTCGTTGTTCGTTGTTAGATTTCGTTGTTCGTTGTTAGATTTCGTTGTTCGTTGTTAGATTTCGTTGTGCTTTGTTCGATTTCGTGGTTCGAATTCGTTGTTCGAATTCGTTGTTCGATTTCGTTGTTCGATTTCGTTGTTCGATTTTGTTGTTCGATTTCGTTGTTCGATTTCGTTGTTCGATTTCGTTGTTCGATTTCGTTGTTCGATTTCGTTGTTCGATTTCGTTGTTCGATTTCGTTGTTCGATTTCGTTGTTCGATTTCGTTGTTCGATTTCGTTGTTCGATTTCGTTGTTCGATTTCGTTGTTCGATTTCGTTGTTCGATTTCGTTGTTCGATTTCGTTGTTCGATTTCGTTGTTCGATTTCGTTGTTCGATTTCGTTGTTCGATTCGTTGTTCGATTTCGTTGTTCGATTTCGTTGTTCGATTTCGTTGTTCCATTTCGTTGTTCGATTTCGTTGTTCGATTTCGTTGTTCGATTTCGTTGTTCGATTTCGTTGTTAGATTTCGTTGTTCGTTGTTAGATTTCGTTGTTCGATTTCGTTGTTCGATTTCGTTGTTAGATTTCGTTGTTCGTTGTTAGATTTCGTTGTTCGTTGTTAGATTTCGTTGTTCGTTGTTAGATTTCGTTGTTCTTTGTTCGATTTCGTGGTTCGAATTCGTTGTTCGAATTCGTTGTTCGATTTCGTTGTTCGAATTCGTTGTTCGAATTCGTTGTTCGAATTCGTTGTTCGATTTCGTTGTTCGATTTCGTTGTTCGATTTCGTTGTTCGATTTCGTTGTTCGTTTTCGTTGTTCGATTTCGTTGTTCGATTTCGTTGTTCGATTTCGTTGTTCGATTTCGTTGTTCGATTTCTTTGTTCGATTTCGTTGTTGGATTTCGTTGTTCGATTTCGTTGTTCGATTTCGTTGTTCGATTCGTTATTCGATTTCGTTGTTCGATTTCGTTGTTCGATTTCGTTGTTCCATTTCGTTGTTCGATTTCGTTGTTCGATTTCGTTGTTCGATTTCGTTGTTCGATTTCGTTGTTCGATTTCGTTGTTCGATTTCGTTGTTCGTTGTTAGATTTCGTTGTTCGTTGTTAGATTTCGTTGTTCGTTGTTAGATTTCGTTGTTCTTTGTTCGATTTCGTGGTTCGAATTCGTTGTTCGATTTCGTTGTTCGATTTCGAAGTTCGATTTCGTTGTTCGATTTCGTTGTTAGATTTCGTTGTTCGATTTCGTTGTTCGATTCGTTATTCGATTTCGTTGTTCGATTTCGTTGTTCGATTTCGTTGTTCCATTTCGTTGTTCGATTTCGTTGTTCGATTTCGTTGTTCGATTTCGTTGTTAGATTTCGTTGTTCGTTGTTAGATTTCGTTGTTCGATTTCGTTGTTAGATTTCGTTGTTCGTTGTTAGATTTCGTTGTTCGTTGTTAGATTTCGTTGTTCTTTGTTCGATTTCGTGGTTCGAATTCGTTGTTCGATTTCGTTGTTCGAATTCGTTGTTCGAATTCGTTGTTCGAATTCGTTGTTCGATTTCGTTGTCCGATTTCGTTGTTCGATTTCGTTGTTCGATTTCGTTGTTCGATTTCGTTGTTCGATTTCGTTGTTCGATTTCGTTGTTCGATTTCGTTGTTCGATTTCGTTGTTCGATTTCGTTGTTAGATTTCGTTGTTCGTTGTTAGATTTCGTTGTTCGTTGTTAGATTTCGTTGTTCGTTGTTAGATTTCGTTGTTCGTTGTTAGATTTCGTTGTTCGTTGTTAGATTTCGTTGTTCTTTGTTCGATTTCGTGGTTCGAATTCGTTGTTCGAATTCGTTGTTCGATTTCGTTGTTCGATTTCGTTGTTCGATTTCGTTGTTCGATTTCGTGGTTCGAATTCGTTGTTCGAATTCGTTGTTCGATTTCGTTGTTCGATTTCGTTGTTCGATTTCGTTGTTCGATTTCGTTGTTCGATTTCGTTGTTCGATTTCGTTGTTCGATTTCGTTGTTCGATTTCGTTGTTCGATTTCGTTGTTCGATTTCGTTGTTCGATTTCGTTGTTCGATTTCTTTGTTCGATTTCGTTGTTCGATTTCGTTGTTCGATTTCGTTGTTTTAGATTTCGTTGTTCGTTGTTAGATTTCGTTGTTCGTTGTTAGATTTCGTTGTTCGTTGTTAGATTTTGTTGTGCTTTGTTCGATTTCGTGGTTCGAATTCGTTGTTCGAATTCGTTGTTCGATTTCGTTGTTCGATTTCGTTGTTCGATTTCGTTGTTCGATTTCGTTGTTCGATTTCGTTGTTCGATTTCGTTGTTCGATTTCGTTGTTCGATTTCGTTGTTCGATTTCGTTGTTCGATTTCGTTGTTCGATTTCGTTGTTCGATTTCGTTGTTCGATTTCGTTGTTCGATTTCGTTGTTCGATTTCGTTGTTCGATTCGTTGTTCGATTTCGTTGTTCGATTTCGTTGTTCGATTTCGTTGTTCCATTTCGTTGTTCGATTTCGTTGTTCGATTTCGTTGTTCGATTTCGTTGTTAGATTTCGTTGTTCGTTGTTAGATTTCGTTGTTCGATTTCGTTGTTCGATTTCGTTGTTAGATTTCGTTGTTCGTTGTTAGATTTCGTTGTTCGTTGTTAGATTTCGTTGTTCGTTGTTAGATTTCGTTGTTCTTTGTTCGATTTCGTGGTTCGAATTCGTTGTTCGAATTCGTTGTTCGATTTCGTTGTTCGAATTCGTTGTTCGAATTCGTTGTTCGAATTCGTTGTTCGATTTCGTTGTTCGATTTCGTTGTTCGATTTCGTTGTTCGATTTCGTTGTTCGTTTTCGTTGTTCGATTTCGTTGTTCGATTTCGTTGTTCGATTTCGTTGTTCGATTTCGTTGTTCGATTTCTTTGTTCGATTTCGTTGTTGGATTTCGTTGTTCGATTTCGTTGTTCGATTTCGTTGTTCGATTCGTTATTCGATTTCGTTGTTCGATTTCGTTGTTCGATTTCGTTGTTCCATTTCGTTGTTCGATTTCGTTGTTCGATTTCGTTGTTCGATTTCGTTGTTCGATTTCGTTGTTCGATTTCGTTGTTCGATTTCGTTGTTCGTTGTTAGATTTCGTTGTTCGTTGTTAGATTTCGTTGTTCGTTGTTAGATTTCGTTGTTCTTTGTTCGATTTCGTGGTTCGAATTCGTTGTTCGATTTTGTTGTTCGATTTCGAAGTTCGATTTCGTTGTTCGATTTCGTTGTTCGATTTCGTTGTTCGATTTCGTTGTTCGATTCGTTATTAGATTTCGTTGTTCGATTTCGTTGTTCGATTTCGTTGTTCCATTTCGTTGTTCGATTTCGTTGTTCGATTTCGTTGTTAGATTTCGTTGTTCGTTGTTAGATTTCGTTGTTCGATTTCGTTGTTAGATTTCGTTGTTCGATTTCGTTGTTAGATTTCGTTGTTCGTTGTTAGATTTCGTTGTTCGTTGTTGGATTTCGTTGTTCTTTGTTCGATTTCGTGGTTCGAATTCGTTGTTCGAATTCGTTGTTCGATTTCGTTGTTCGAATTCGTTGTTCGAATTCGTTGTTCGAATTCGTTGTTCGATTTCGTTGTTCGATTTCGTTGTTCGATTTCGTTGTTCGATTTCGTTGTTCGATTTCGTTGTTCGATTTCGTTGTATTTCGTTGTTCGATTTCGTTGTTCGATTTCGTTGTTCGATTTCGTTGTTCGATTTCGTTGTTCGATTTCGTTGTTCGATTTCGTTGTTCGATTTCGTTGTATTTCGTTGTTCGATTTCGTTGTTCGATTTCGTTGTTCGATTTCGTTGTTCGATTTCGTTGTTCGATTTCGTTGTTCGATTTCGTTGTTCGATTTCGTTGTTCGATTTCGTTGTTCGATTACGTTGTTCGATTTCGTTGTTCGATTTCGTTGTTCGATTTCGTTGTTCGATTTCGTTGTTCCATTTCGTTGTTCGATTTCGTTGTTCGATTTCGTTGTTCGATTTCGTTGTTCCATTTCGTTGTTCGATTTCGTTGTTCGATTTCGTTGTTCGATTTCGTTGTTCGATTTCGTTGTTCGATTTCGTTGTTCGATTTCGTTGTTAGATTTCGTTGTTCGTTGTTAGATTTCGTTGTTCGATTTCGTTGTTCGATTTCTTTGTTCGATTTCGTTGTTCGATTTCGTTGTTCGATTTCGTTGTTAGATTTCGTTGTTCGTTGTTAGATTTCGTTGTTCGATTTCGTTGTTCGATTTCGTTGTCCGATTTCGTTGTTAGATTTCGTTGTTCGTTGTTAGATTTCGTTGTTCGTTGTTAGATTTCGCTGTTCGTTGTTAGATTTCGTTGTTCTTTGTTCGATTTCGTGGTTCGAATTCGTTGTTCGATTTCGTTCGATTTTGTTGTTCGATTTCGTTGTTCGATTTCGTTGTTCGATTTCGTTGTTCGATTTCGTTGTTCGATTTCGTTGTTCGTTGTTAGATTTCGTTGTTCGATTTCGTTGTTCGATTTCGTTGTTAGATTTCGTTGTTCGTTGTTAGATTTCGTTGTTCGTTGTTAGATTTCGTTGTTCGATTTCGTTGTTCGATTTCTTTGTTCGATTTCGTTGTTCGATTTCGTTGTTCGATTTCGTTGTTAGATTTCGTTGTTCGTTGTTAGATTTCGTTGTTCGATTTCGTTGTTCGATTTCGTTGTCCGATTTCGTTGTTAGATTTCGTTGTTCGTTGTTAGATTTCGTTGTTCGTTGTTAGATTTCGCTGTTCGTTGTTAGATTTCGTTGTTCTTTGTTCGATTTCGTGGTTCGAATTCGTTGTTCGATTTCGTTCGATTTTGTTGTTCGATTTCGTTGTTCGATTTCGTTGTTCGATTTCGTTGTTCGATTTCGTTGTTCGATTTCGTTGTTCGTTGTTAGATTTCGTTGTTCGAATTCGTTGTTCGAATTCGTTGTTCGATTTCGTTGTTCGAATTCGTTGTTCGAATTCGTTGTTCGATTTCGTTGTTCGATTTCGTTGTTCGATTTCGTTGTTCGTTTTCGTTGTTCGATTTCGTTGTTCGATTTCGTTGTTCGATTTCGTTGTTCGATTTCGTAGTTCGATTTCGTTGTTCGATTTCGTTGTTCGATTTCGTTGTTCGATTTCGTTGTTCGATTTCGTTGTTCGATTCGTTATTCGATTTCGTTGTTCGATTTCGTTGTTCGATTTCGTTGTTCCATTTCGTTGTTCGATTTCGTTGTTCGATTTCGTTGTTCGATTTCGTTGTTCGATTTCCTTGTTCGATTTCGTTGTTCGATTTCGTTGTTCGTTGTTAGATTTCGTTGTTCGTTGTTAGATTTCGTTGTTCGTTGTTAGATTTCGTTGTTCTTTGTTCGATTTCGTGGTTCGAATTCGTTGTTCGATTTCGTTGTTCGATTTCGTTGTTCGATTTCGTTGTTCGATTTCGTTGTTCGATTTCGTTGTTCGATTTCGTTGTTCGATTTCGTTGTTCGATTTCGTTGTTCGATTTCGTTGTTCGATTTCGTTGTTCGATTTCGTTGTTCGATTTGGTTGTTCGAATTCGTTGTTCGAATTCGTTGTTCGATTTCGTTGTTCGATTTCGTTGTTCGATTTCGTTGTTCGATTTCGTTGTTCGATTTCGTTGTTCGATTTCGTTGTTCGATTTCGTTGTTCGATTTCGTTGTTCGATTTCGTTGTTCGATTTCGTTGTTCGATTTCGTTGTTCGATTTCGTTGTTCGATTTCGTTGTTCGATTTCGTTGTTCGATTTCGTTGTTCGATTTCGTTGTTCGATTTCGTTGTTCGATTTCGTTGTTCGATTTCGTTGTTCGATTTCGTTGTTCGATTTCGTTGTTCGATTTCGTTGTTCGATTTCGTTGTTCCATTTCGTTGTTCGATTTCGTTGTTCGATTTCGTTGTTCGATTTCGTTGTTCGATTTCGTTGTTCGATTTCGTTGTTCGATTTCGTTGTTCGATTTCGTTGTTCGATTTCGTTGTTCGATTTCGTTGTTAGATTTCGTTGTTCGTTGTTAGATTTCGTTGTTCGATTTCGTTGTTCGATTTCGTTGTTCGATTTCGTTGTTCGATTTCGTTGTTCGATTTCGTTGTTAGATTTCGTTGTTCGTTGTTAGATTTCGTTGTTCGATTTCGTTGTTCGATTTCGTTGTTCGATTTCGTTGTTCGATTTCGTTGTTCGATTTCGTTGTTCGATTTCGTTGTTAGATTTCGTTGTTCGTTGTTAGATTTCGTTGTTCGTTGTTAGATTTCGTTGTTCGTTGTTAGATTTCGTTGTTCTTTGTTCGATTTCGTGGTTCGAATTCGTTGTTCGAATTCGTTGTTCGATTTCGTTGTTCGATTTCGTTGTTCGATTTCGTTGTTCGATTTCGTGGTTCGAATTCGTTGTTCGAATTCGTTGTTCGATTTCGTTGTTCGATTTCGTTGTTCGATTTCGTTGTTCGATTTCGTTGTTCGATTTCGTTGTTCGATTTCGTTGTTCGATTTCGTTGTCCGATTTCGTTGTTCGATTTCGTTGTTCGATTTCGTTGTTCGATTTCGTTGTTCGATTTCTTTGTTCGATTTCTTTGTTCGATTTCGTTGTTCCATTTCGTTGTTCGATTTCGTTGTTAGATTTCGTTGTTCGTTGTTAGATTTCGTTGTTCGTTGTTAGATTTCGTTGTTCGTTGTTAGATTTCGTTGTGCTTTGTTCGATTTCGTGGTTCGAATTCGTTGTTCGATTTCGTTGTTCGATTTCGTTGTTCGATTTTGTTGTTCGATTTCGTTGTTCGATTTCGTTGTTCGATTTCGTTGTTCGATTTCGTTGTTCGATTTCGTTGTTCGATTTCGTTGTTCGATTTCGTTGTTCGATTTCGTTGTTCGATTTCGTTGTTCGATTTCGTTGTTCGATTTCGTTGTTCGATTTCGTTGTTCGATTTCGTTGTTCGATTTCGTTGTTCGATTTCGTTGTTCGATTTCGTTGTTCGATTTCGTTGTTCGATTTCGTTGTTCGATTTCGTTGTTCGATTCGTTGTTCGATTTCGTTGTTCGATTTCGTTGTTCGATTTCGTTGTTCCATTTCGTTGTTCGATTTCGTTGTTCGATTTCGTTGTTCGATTTCGTTGTTCGATTTCGTTGTTAGATTTCGTTGTTCGTTGTTAGATTTCGTTGTTCGATTTCGTTGTTCGATTTCGTTGTTAGATTTCGTTGTTCGTTGTTAGATTTCGTTGTTCGTTGTTAGATTTCGTTGTTCTTTGTTCGATTTCGTGGTTCGAATTCGTTGTTCGAATTCGTTGTTCGATTTCGTTGTTCGAATTCGTTGTTCGAATTCGTTGTTCGAATTCGTTGTTCGATTTCGTTGTTCGATTTCGTTGTTCGATTTCGTTGTTCGATTTCGTTGTTCGTTTTCGTTGTTCGATTTCGTTGTTCGATTTCGTTGTTCGATTTCGTTGTTCGATTTCGTTGTTCGATTTCGTTGTTCGATTTCGTTGTTCGATTTCGTTGTTCGATTTCGTTGTTCGATTTCGTTGTTCGATTCGTTATTCGATTTCGTTGTTCGATTTCGTTGTTCGATTTCGTTGTTCGATTTCGTTGTTCGATTTCGTTGTTCGATTTCGTTGTTCGATTTCGTTGTTCGATTTCGTTGTTCGATTTCGTTGTTCGATTTCGTTGTTCGATTTCGTTGTTCGATTTCGTTGTTCGATTTCGTTGTTCCATTTCGTTGTTCGATTTCGTTGTTCGATTTCGTTGTTCGATTTCGTTGTTCGATTTCGTTGTTCGATTTCGTTGTTCGATTTCGTTGTTCGATTTCGTTGTTCGATTTCGTTGTTCGATTTCGTTGTTAGATTTCGTTGTTCGTTGTTAGATTTCGTTGTTCGATTTCGTTGTTCGATTTCGTTGTTCGATTTCGTTGTTCGATTTCGTTGTTCGATTTCGTTGTTAGATTTCGTTGTTCGTTGTTAGATTTCGTTGTTCGATTTCGTTGTTCGATTTCGTTGTTCGATTTCGTTGTTCGATTTCGTTGTTCGATTTCGTTGTTCGATTTCGTTGTTAGATTTCGTTGTTCGTTGTTAGATTTCGTTGTTCGTTGTTAGATTTCGTTGTTCGTTGTTAGATTTCGTTGTTCTTTGTTCGATTTCGTGGTTCGAATTCGTTGTTCGAATTCGTTGTTCGATTTCGTTGTTCGATTTCGTTGTTCGATTTCGTTGTTCGATTTCGTGGTTCGAATTCGTTGTTCGAATTCGTTGTTCGATTTCGTTGTTCGATTTCGTTGTTCGATTTCGTTGTTCGATTTCGTTGTTCGATTTCGTTGTTCGATTTCGTTGTTCGATTTCGTTGTCCGATTTCGTTGTTCGATTTCGTTGTTCGATTTCGTTGTTCGATTTCGTTGTTCGATTTCTTTGTTCGATTTCTTTGTTCGATTTCGTTGTTCCATTTCGTTGTTCGATTTCGTTGTTAGATTTCGTTGTTCGTTGTTAGATTTCGTTGTTCGTTGTTAGATTTCGTTGTTCGTTGTTAGATTTCGTTGTGCTTTGTTCGATTTCGTGGTTCGAATTCGTTGTTCGATTTCGTTGTTCGATTTCGTTGTTCGATTTTGTTGTTCGATTTCGTTGTTCGATTTCGTTGTTCGATTTCGTTGTTCGATTTCGTTGTTCGATTTCGTTGTTCGATTTCGTTGTTCGATTTCGTTGTTCGATTTCGTTGTTCGATTTCGTTGTTCGATTTCGTTGTTCGATTTCGTTGTTCGATTTCGTTGTTCGATTTCGTTGTTCGATTTCGTTGTTCGATTTCGTTGTTCGATTTCGTTGTTCGATTTCGTTGTTCGATTTCGTTGTTCGATTTCGTTGTTCGATTCGTTGTTCGATTTCGTTGTTCGATTTCGTTGTTCGATTTCGTTGTTCCATTTCGTTGTTCGATTTCGTTGTTCGATTTCGTTGTTCGATTTCGTTGTTCGATTTCGTTGTTAGATTTCGTTGTTCGTTGTTAGATTTCGTTGTTCGATTTCGTTGTTCGATTTCGTTGTTAGATTTCGTTGTTCGTTGTTAGATTTCGTTGTTCGTTGTTAGATTTCGTTGTTCTTTGTTCGATTTCGTGGTTCGAATTCGTTGTTCGAATTCGTTGTTCGATTTCGTTGTTCGAATTCGTTGTTCGAATTCGTTGTTCGAATTCGTTGTTCGATTTCGTTGTTCGATTTCGTTGTTCGATTTCGTTGTTCGATTTCGTTGTTCGTTTTCGTTGTTCGATTTCGTTGTTCGATTTCGTTGTTCGATTTCGTTGTTCGATTTCGTTGTTCGATTTCGTTGTTCGATTTCGTTGTTCGATTTCGTTGTTCGATTTCGTTGTTCGATTTCGTTGTTCGATTCGTTATTCGATTTCGTTGTTCGATTTCGTTGTTCGATTTCGTTGTTCGATTTCGTTGTTCGATTTCGTTGTTCGATTTCGTTGTTCGATTTCGTTGTTCGTTGTTAGATTTCGTTGTTCGTTGTTAGATTTCGTTGTTCGTTGTTAGATTTCGTTGTTCTTTGTTCGATTTCGTGGTTCGAATTCGTTGTTCGATTTCGTTGTTCGATTTCGTTGTTCGATTTCGTTGTTCGATTTCGTTGTTCGATTTCGTTGTTCGATTTCGTTGTTCGATTTCGTTGTTCGAATTCGTTGTTCGAATTCGTTGTTCGAATTCGTTGTTCGATTTCGTTGTTCGATTTCGTTGTTCGATTTCGTTGTTCGATTTCGTTGTTCGATTTCGTTGTTCGATTTCGTTGTTCGATTTCGTTGTTCGATTTCGTTGTTCGATTTCGTTGTTCGATTTCGTTGTTCGATTTCGTTGTTCGATTTCGTTGTTCGATTTCGTTGTTCGATTTAGTTGTTCTATTTCGTTGTTCGATTTCGTTGTTCGATTTCGTTGTTCGATTTCGTTGTTCGATTTCGTTGTACGATTTCGTTGTTCGATTTCGTTGTTCGATTTCGTTGTTCGATTTCGTTGTTCGATTTCGTTGTTCGATTTCGTTGTTCCATTTCGTTGTTCGATTTCGTTGTTCGATTTCGTTGTTCGATTTCGTTGTTCGATTTCGTTGTTCCATTTCGTTGTTCGATTTCGTTGTTCGATTTCGTTGTTCGATTTCGTTGTTCGATTTCGTTGTTCGATTTCGTTGTTCGATTTCGTTGTTAGATTTCGTTGTTCGTTGTTAGATTTCGTTGTTCGATTTCGTTGTTCGATTTCGTTGTTCGATTTCGTTGTTCGATTTCGTTGTTCGATTTCGTTGTTCGATTTCGTTGTTAGATTTCGTTGTTCGTTGTTAGATTTCGTTGTTCGATTTCGTTGTTCGATTTCGTTGTTCGATTTCGTTGTTCGATTTCGTTGTTCGATTTCGTTGTTCGATTTCGTTGTTAGATTTCGTTGTTCGTTGTTAGATTTCGTTGTTCGATTTCGTTGTTCGATTTCGTTGTTCGATTTCGTTGTTCGATTTCGTTGTTAGATTTCGTTGTTCGTTGTTAGATTTCGTTGTTCGTTGTTAGATTTCGTTGTTCGTTGTTAGATTTCGTTGTTCTTTGTTCGATTTCGTGGTTCGAATTCGTTGTTCGAATTCGTTGTTCGATTTCGTTGTTCGATTTCGTTGTTCGATTTCGTTGTTCGATTTCGTTGTTCGATTTCGTTGTTCGATTTCGTTGTGCGATTTCGTTGTTCGATTTCGTTGTTCGATTTCGTTGTTCGATTTCGAAGTTCGATTTCGTTGTTCGATTTCGTTGTTCGATTTCGTTGTTCGATTTCGTTGTTCGATTTCGTTGTTCGATTTCGTTGTTCGATTTCGTTGTTCGATTTCGTTGTTCGATTTCGTTGTGCGATTTCGTTGTTCGATTTCGAAGTTCGATTTCGAAGTTCGATTTCGTTGTTCGATTTCGTTGTTCAATTTCGTTGTTCGATTTCGTTGTTCGATTTCGTTGTTCGAATTCGTTGTTCGAATTCGTTGTTCGAATTCGTTGTTCGAATTCGTTGTTCGATTTCGTTGTTCGATTTCGTTGTTCGATTTCGATGTTCGATTTCGTTGTTCCATTTCGTTGTTCGATTTCGTTGTTCGATTTCGTTGTTCGATTTCGTTGTTAGATTTCGTTGTTCGTTGTTAGATTTCGTTGTTCGTTGTTAGATTTCGTTGTTCGTTGTTAGATTTCGTTGTTCTTTGTTCGATTTCGTGGTTCGAATTCGTTGTTCGAATTCGTTGTTCGATTTCGTTGTTCGATTTCGTTGTTCGATTTCGTTGTTCGATTTCGTTGTTCGATTTCGTTGTTCGATTTCGTTGTTCGATTTCGTTGTTCGATTTCGTTGTGCGATTTCGTTGTTCGATTTCGTTGTTCGATTTCGAAGTTCGATTTCGTTGTTCGATTTCGTTGTTCGATTTCGTTGTTCGATTTCGTTGTTCGACTTCGTTGTTCGATTTGGTTGTTCGATTTCGTTGTTCGATTTCGTTGTGCGATTTCGTTGTTCGATTTCGAAGTTCGATTTCGTTGTTCGATTTCGTTGTTCGATTTCGTTGTTCGAATTCGTTGTTCGATTTCGTTGTTCGATTTCGTTGTTCGATTTCGTTGTTCGATTTCGTTGTTCGAATTCGTTGTTCGAATTCGTTGTTCGAATTCGTTGTTCGATTTCGTTGTTCGATTTCGTTGTTCGATTTCGTTGTTTGATTTCGTTGTTCGATTTCGTTGTTCCATTTCGTTGTTCGATTTCGTTGTTCGATTTCGTTGTTCGATTTCGTTGTTCGATTTCGTTGTTCGATTTTGTTGTTCGTTGTTAGATTTCGTTGTTAGATTTCGTTGTTCGTTGTTAGATTTCGTTGTTCTTCGATTTCGTGGTTCGAATTCGTTGTTCGAATACGTTGTTCGATTTCGTTGTTCGATTTCGTTGTTCGATTTCGTTGCTCGATTTCGTTGTTCGATTTCGTTGTTCGATTTCGTTGTTCGATTTCGTTGTTCGATTTCGTTGTTCGATTTCGTTGTTCGATTTCGTTGTTCGATTTCGTTGTTCGATTTCGTTGTTCGATTTCGTTGTTCGATTTCGTTGTTCGATTTCGTTGTTCGATTTCGTTGTTCGATTTCGTTGTTCGATTTCGTTGTTCGATTTCGTTGTTCGATTTCGTTGTTCGATTTGGTTGTTCGATTTCGTTGTTCGACTTCGTTGTTCGATTTCGTTGTTCGATTCGTTATTCGATTTCGTTGTTCGATTTCGTTGTTCGATTTCGTTGTTCCATTTCGTTGTTCGATTTCGTTGTTCGATTTCGTTGTTCGATTTCGTTGTTCGATTTCGTTGTTCGATTTTGTTGTTCGTTGTTAGATTTCGTTGTTCGTTGTTAGATTTCGTTGTTCGTTGTTAGATTTCGTTGTTCTTTGTTCGATTTCGTGGTTCGAATTCGTTGTTCGATTTCGTTGTTCGATTTCGAAGTGCGATTTCGTTTTTCGATTTCGTTGTTCGATTTCGTTGTTCGATTTCGTTGTTCGATTTCGTTGTTCGATTTCGTTGTTCGATTTCGTTGTTCGATTTCGTTGTTCGATTTCGTTGTTCGATTTTGTTGTTCGTTGTTCGATTTTGTTGTTCGTTGTTAGATTTCGTTGTTCGTTGTTAGATTTCGTTGTTCGTTGTTAGATTTCGTTGTTCTTTGTTCGATTTCGTGGTTCGAATTCGTTGTTCGATTTCGTTGTTCGATTTCGAAGTGCGATTTCGTTGTTCGATTTCGTTGTTCGATTTCGTTGTTCGATTTCGTTGTTCGATTTCGTTGTTCGATTTCGTTGTTCGATTTCGTTGTTCGATTTCGTTGTTCGATTTCGTTGTTCGATTTCGTTGTTCGAATTCGTTGTTCGATTTCGTTGTTCGATTTCGTTGTTCGATTTCGTTGTTCGATTTCGTTGTTCGAATTCGTTGTTCGAATTCGTTGTTCGAATTCGTTGTTCGATTTCGTTGTTCGATTTCGTTGTTCGATTTCGTTGTTCGATTTCGTTGTTCGATTTCGTTGTTCCATTTCGTTGTTCGATTTCGTTGTTCGATTTCGTTGTTCGATTTCGTTGTTCGATTTTGTTGTTCGTTGTTAGATTTCGTTGTTAGATTTCGTTGTTCGTTGTTAGATTTCGTTGTTCTTCGATTTCGTGGTTCGAATTCGTTGTTCGAATACGTTGTTCGATTTCGTTGTTCGATTTCGTTGTTCGATTTCGTTGCTCGATTTCGTTGTTCGATTTCGTTGTTCGATTTCGTTGTTCGATTTCGTTGTTCGATTTCGTTGTTCGATTTCGTTGTTCGATTTCGTTGTTCGATTTTGTTGTTCGTTGTTAGATTTCGTTGTTAGATTTCGTTGTTCGTTGTTAGATTTCGTTGTTCTTCGATTTCGTGGTTCGAATTCGTTGTTCGAATACGTTGTTCGATTTCGTTGTTCGATTTCGTTGTTCGATTTCGTTGCTCGATTTCGTTGTTCGATTTCGTTGTTCGATTTCGTTGTTCGATTTCGTTGTTCGATTTCGTTGTTCGATTTCGTTGTTCGATTTCGTTGTTCGATTTCGTTGTTCGATTTCGTTGTTCGATTTCGTTGTTCGATTTCGTTGTTCGATTTCGTTGTTCGATTTCGTTGTTCGATTTCGTTGTTCGATTTCGTTGTTCGATTTCGTTGTTCGATTTGGTTGTTCGATTTCGTTGTTCGACTTCGTTGTTCGATTTCGTTGTTCGATTCGTTATTCGATTTCGTTGTTCGATTTCGTTGTTCGATTTCGTTGTTCCATTTCGTTGTTCGATTTCGTTGTTCGATTTCGTTGTTCGATTTCGTTGTTCGATTTCGTTGTTCGATTTTGTTGTTCGTTGTTAGATTTCGTTGTTCGTTGTTAGATTTCGTTGTTCGTTGTTAGATTTCGTTGTTCTTTGTTCGATTTCGTGGTTCGAATTCGTTGTTCGATTTCGTTGTTCGATTTCGAAGTGCGATTTCGTTGTTCGATTTCGTTGTTCGATTTCGTTGTTCGATTTCGTTGTTCGATTTCGTTGTTCGATTTCGTTGTTCGATTTCGTTGTTCGATTTCGTTGTTCGATTTCGTTGTTCGATTTTGTTGTTCGTTGTTCGATTTTGTTGTTCGTTGTTAGATTTCGTTGTTCGTTGTTAGATTTCGTTGTTCGTTGTTAGATTTCGTTGTTCTTTGTTCGATTTCGTGGTTCGAATTCGTTGTTCGATTTCGTTGTTCGATTTCGAAGTGCGATTTCGTTGTTCGATTTCGTTGTTCGATTTCGTTGTTCGATTTCGTTGTTCGATTTCGTTGTTCGATTTCGTTGTTCGATTTCGTTGTTCGAATTCGTTGTTCGATTTCGTTGTTCGATTTCGTTGTTCGATTTCGTTGTTCGATTTCGTTGTTCGAATTCGTTGTTCGAATTCGTTGTTCGAATTCGTTGTTCGATTTCGTTGTTCGATTTCGTTGTTTGATTTCGTTGTTCGATTTCGTTGTTCCATTTCGTTGTTCGATTTCGTTGTTCGATTTCGTTGTTCGATTTCGTTGTTCGATTTTGTTGTTCGTTGTTAGATTTCGTTGTTAGATTTCGTTGTTCGTTGTTAGATTACGTTGTTCTTCGATTTCGTGGTTCGAATTCGTTGTTCGAATACGTTGTTCGATTTCGTTGTTCGATTTCGTTGTTCGATTTCGTTGCTCGATTTCGTTGTTCGATTTCGTTGTTCGATTTCGTTGTTCGATTTCGTTGTTCGATTTCGTTGTTCGATTTCGTTGTTCGATTTCGTTGTTCGATTTCGTTGTTCGATTTCGTTGTTCGATTTCGTTGTTCGATTTCGTTGTTCGATTTCGTTGTTCGATTTCGTTGTTCGATTTCGTTGTTCGACTTCGTTGTTCGATTTGGTTGTTCGATTTCGTTGTTCGATTTCGTTGTGCGATTTCGTTGTTCGATTTCGAAGTTCGATTTCGTTGTTCGATTTCGTTGTTCGATTTCGTTGTTCGATTTCGTTGTTCGATTTCGTTGTTCGATTTCGTTGTTCGATTTCGTTGTTCGAATTCGTTGTTCGAATTCGTTGTTCGAATTCGTTGTTCGATTTCGTTGTTCGATTTCGTTGTTCGATTTCGTTGTTCGATTTCGTTGTTCGAATTCGTTGTTCGAATTCGTTGTTCGAATTCGTTGTTCGATTTCGTTGTTCGATTTCGTTGTTCGATTTCGTTGTTTGATTTCGTTGTTCGATTTCGTTGTTCCATTTCGTTGTTCGATTTCGTTGTTCGATTTCGTTGTTCGATTTCGTTGTTCGATTTTGTTGTTCGTTGTTAGATTTCGTTGTTAGATTTCGTTGTTCGATTTCGAAGTTCGATTTCGAAGTTCGATTTCGTTGTTCGATTTCGTTGTTCAATTTCGTTGTTCGATTTCGTTGTTCGATTTCGTTGTTCGATTTCGTTGTTCGATTTTGTTGTTCGTTGTTAGATTTCGTTGTGCGATTTCGTTGTTCGATTTCGAAGTTCGATTTCGAAGTTCGATTTCGTTGTTCGATTTCGTTGTTCAATTTCGTTGTTCGATTTCGTTGTTCGATTTCGTTGTTCGAATTCGTTGTTCGAATTCGTTGTTCGAATTCGTTGTTCGAATTCGTTGTTCGATTTCGTTGTTCGATTTCGTTGTTCGATTTCGATGTTCGATTTCGTTGTTCCATTTCGTTGTTCGATTTCGTTGTTCGATTTCGTTGTTCGATTTCGTTGTTAGATTTCGTTGTTCGTTGTTAGATTTCGTTGTTCGTTGTTAGATTTCGTTGTTCGTTGTTAGATTTCGTTGTTCTTTGTTCGATTTCGTGGTTCGAATTCGTTGTTCGAATTCGTTGTTCGATTTCGTTGTTCGATTTCGTTGTTCGATTTCGTTGTTCGATTTCGTTGCTCGATTTCGTTGTTCGATTTCGTTGTTCGATTTCGTTGTTCGATTTCGTTGTTCGATTTCGTTGTTCGATTTCGTTGTTCGATTTCGTTGTTCGATTTTGTTGTTCGTTGTTAGATTTCGTTGTTAGATTTCGTTGTTCGTTGTTAGATTTCGTTGTTCTTCGATTTCGTGGTTCGAATTCGTTGTTCGAATACGTTGTTCGATTTCGTTGTTCGATTTCGTTGTTCGATTTCGTTGCTCGATTTCGTTGTTCGATTTCGTTGTTCCATTTCGTTGTTCGATTTCGTTGTTCGATTTCGTTGTTCGATTTCGTTGTTCGATTTTGTTGTTCGTTGTTAGATTTCGTTGTTAGATTTCGTTGTTCGTTGTTAGATTTCGTTGTTCTTCGATTTCGTGGTTCGAATTCGTTGTTCGAATACGTTGTTCGATTTCGTTGTTCGATTTCGTTGTTCGATTTCGTTGCTCGATTTCGTTGTTCGATTTCGTTGTTCGATTTCGTTGTTCGATTTCGTTGTTCGATTTCGTTGTTCGATTTCGTTGTTCGATTTCGTTGTTCGATTTTGTTGTTCGTTGTTAGATTTCGTTGTTAGATTTCGTTGTTCGTTGTTAGATTTCGTTGTTCTTCGATTTCGTGGTTCGAATTCGTTGTTCGAATACGTTGTTCGATTTCGTTGTTCGATTTCGTTGTTCGATTTCGTTGCTCGATTTCGTTGTTCGATTTCGTTGTTCGATTTCGTTGTTCGATTTCGTTGTTCGATTTCGTTGTTCGATTTCGTTGTTCGATTTCGTTGTTCGATTTCGTTGTTCGATTTCGTTGTTCGATTTCGTTGTTCGATTTCGTTGTTCGATTTCGTTGTTCGATTTCGTTGTTCGATTTCGTTGTTCGATTTCGTTGTTCGATTTCGTTGTTCGATTTGGTTGTTCGATTTCGTTGTTCGACTTCGTTGTTCGATTTCGTTGTTCGATTCGTTATTCGATTTCGTTGTTCGATTTCGTTGTTCGATTTCGTTGTTCCATTTCGTTGTTCGATTTCGTTGTTCGATTTCGTTGTTCGATTTCGTTGTTCGATTTCGTTGTTCGATTTTGTTGTTCGTTGTTAGATTTCGTTGTTCGTTGTTAGATTTCGTTGTTCGTTGTTAGATTTCGTTGTTCTTTGTTCGATTTCGTGGTTCGAATTCGTTGTTCGATTTCGTTGTTCGATTTCGAAGTGCGATTTCGTTGTTCGATTTCGTTGTTCGATTTCGTTGTTCGATTTCGTTGTTCGATTTCGTTGTTCGATTTCGTTGTTCGATTTCGTTGTTCGATTTCGTTGTTCGATTTCGTTGTTCGATTTTGTTGTTCGTTGTTCGATTTTGTTGTTCGTTGTTAGATTTCGTTGTTCGTTGTTAGATTTCGTTGTTCGTTGTTAGATTTCGTTGTTCTTTGTTCGATTTCGTGGTTCGAATTCGTTGTTCGATTTCGTTGTTCGATTTCGAAGTGCGATTTCGTTGTTCGATTTCGTTGTTCGATTTCGTTGTTCGATTTCGTTGTTCGATTTCGTTGTTCGATTTCGTTGTTCGATTTCGTTGTTCGAATTCGTTGTTCGATTTCGTTGTTCGATTTCGTTGTTCGATTTCGTTGTTCGATTTCGTTGTTCGAATTCGTTGTTCGAATTCGTTGTTCGAATTCGTTGTTCGATTTCGTTGTTCGATTTCGTTGTTTGATTTCGTTGTTCGATTTCGTTGTTCCATTTCGTTGTTCGATTTCGTTGTTCGATTTCGTTGTTCGATTTCGTTGTTCGATTTTGTTGTTCGTTGTTAGATTTCGTTGTTAGATTTCGTTGTTCGTTGTTAGATTACGTTGTTCTTCGATTTCGTGGTTCGAATTCGTTGTTCGAATACGTTGTTCGATTTCGTTGTTCGATTTCGTTGTTCGATTTCGTTGCTCGATTTCGTTGTTCGATTTCGTTGTTCGATTTCGTTGTTCGATTTCGTTGTTCGATTTCGTTGTTCGATTTCGTTGTTCGATTTCGTTGTTCGATTTCGTTGTTCGATTTCGTTGTTCGATTTCGTTGTTCGATTTCGTTGTTCGATTTCGTTGTTCGATTTCGTTGTTCGATTTCGTTGTTCGACTTCGTTGTTCGATTTGGTTGTTCGATTTCGTTGTTCGATTTCGTTGTGCGATTTCGTTGTTCGATTTCGAAGTTCGATTTCGTTGTTCGATTTCGTTGTTCGATTTCGTTGTTCGATTTCGTTGTTCGATTTCGTTGTTCGATTTCGTTGTTCGATTTCGTTGTTCGAATTCGTTGTTCGAATTCGTTGTTCGAATTCGTTGTTCGATTTCGTTGTTCGATTTCGTTGTTCGATTTCGTTGTTCGATTTCGTTGTTCGAATTCGTTGTTCGAATTCGTTGTTCGAATTCGTTGTTCGATTTCGTTGTTCGATTTCGTTGTTCGATTTCGTTGTTTGATTTCGTTGTTCGATTTCGTTGTTCCATTTCGTTGTTCGATTTCGTTGTTCGATTTCGTTGTTCGATTTCGTTGTTCGATTTTGTTGTTCGTTGTTAGATTTCGTTGTTAGATTTCGTTGTTCGATTTCGAAGTTCGATTTCGAAGTTCGATTTCGTTGTTCGATTTCGTTGTTCAATTTCGTTGTTCGATTTCGTTGTTCGATTTCGTTGTTCGATTTCGTTGTTCGATTTTGTTGTTCGTTGTTAGATTTCGTTGTGCGATTTCGTTGTTCGATTTCGAAGTTCGATTTCGAAGTTCGATTTCGTTGTTCGATTTCGTTGTTCAATTTCGTTGTTCGATTTCGTTGTTCGATTTCGTTGTTCGAATTCGTTGTTCGAATTCGTTGTTCGAATTCGTTGTTCGAATTCGTTGTTCGATTTCGTTGTTCGATTTCGTTGTTCGATTTCGATGTTCGATTTCGTTGTTCCATTTCGTTGTTCGATTTCGTTGTTCGATTTCGTTGTTCGATTTCGTTGTTAGATTTCGTTGTTCGTTGTTAGATTTCGTTGTTCGTTGTTAGATTTCGTTGTTCGTTGTTAGATTTCGTTGTTCTTTGTTCGATTTCGTGGTTCGAATTCGTTGTTCGAATTCGTTGTTCGATTTCGTTGTTCGATTTCGTTGTTCGATTTCGTTGTTCGATTTCGTTGTTCGATTTCGTTGTTCGATTTCGTTGTTCGATTTCGTTGTTCGATTTCGTTGTTCGATTTCGTTGTGCGATTTCGTTGTTCGATTTCGTTGTTCGATTTCGAAGTTCGATTTCGTTGTTCGATTTCGTTGTTCGATTTCGTTGTTCGATTTCGTTGTTCGACTTCGTTGTTCGATTTGGTTGTTCGATTTCGTTGTTCGATTTCGTTGTGCGATTTCGTTGTTCGATTTCGAAGTTCGATTTCGTTGTTCGATTTCGTTGTTCGATTTCGTTGTTCGATTTCGTTGTTCGAATTCGTTGTTCGATTTCGTTGTTCGATTTCGTTGTTCGATTTCGTTGTTCGATTTCGTTGTTCGATTTCGTTGTTCGATTTCGTTGTTCGAATTCGTTGTTCGAATTCGTTGTTCGAATTCGTTGTTCGATTTCGTTGTTCGATTTCGTTGTTCGATTTCGTTGTTCGATTTCGTTGTTCGAATTCGTTGTTCGAATTCGTTGTTCGAATTCGTTGTTCGAATTCGTTGTTCGATTTCGTTGTTCGATTTCGTTGTTCGATTTCGTTGTTCGATTTCGTTGTTCGATTTCGTTGTTCGATTTCGTTGTTCCATTTCGTTGTTCGATTTCGTTGTTCGATTTCGTTGTTCGATTTCGTTGTTCGATTTTGTTGTTCGTTGTTAGATTTCGTTGTTAGATTTCGTTGTTCGTTGTTAGATTTCGTTGTTCTTCGATTTCGTGGTTCGAATTCGTTGTTCGAATACGTTGTTCGATTTCGTTGTTCGATTTCGTTGTTCGATTTCGTTGCTCGATTTCGTTGTTCGATTTCGTTGTTCGATTTCGTTGTTCGATTTCGTTGTTCGATTTCGTTGTTCGATTTCGTTGTTCGATTTCGTTGTTCGATTTCGTTGTTCGATTTCGTTGTTCGATTTCGTTGTTAGATTTCGTTGTTCGTTGTTAGATTTCGTTGTTCGTTGTTAGATTTCGTTGTTCGTTGTTAGATTTCGTTGTTCTTTGTTCGATTTCGTGGTTCGAATTCGTTGTTCGAATTCGTTGTTCGATTTCGTTGTTCGATTTCGTTGTTCGATTTCGTTGTTCGATTTCGTTGTTCGATTTCGTTGTTCGATTTCGTTGTTCGATTTCGTTGTTCGATTTCGTTGTGCGATTTCGTTGTTCGATTTCGTTGTTCGATTTCGAAGTTCGATTTCGTTGTTCGATTTCGTTGTTCGATTTCGTTGTTCGATTTCGTTGTTCGATTTCGTTGTTCGACTTCGTTGTTCGATTTGGTTGTTCGATTTCGTTGTTCGATTTCGTTGTGCGATTTCGTTGTTCGATTTCGAAGTTCGATTTCGATGTTCGATTTCGTTGTTCGATTTCGTTGTTCGATTTCGTTGTTCGATTTCGTTGTTCGATTTCGTTGTTCGAATTCGTTGTTCGAATTCGTTGTTCGAATTCGTTGTTCGATTTCGTTGTTCGATTTCGTTGTTCGATTTCGTTGTTCGATTTCGTTGTTCGAATTCGTTGTTCGAATTCGTTGTTCGAATTCGTTGTTCGATTTCGTTGTTCGATTTCGTTGTTTGATTTCGTTGTTCGATTTCGTTGTTCCATTTCGTTGTTCGATTTCGTTGTTCGATTTCGTTGTTCGATTTCGTTGTTCGATTTTGTTGTTCGTTGTTAGATTTCGTTGTTAGATTTCGTTGTTCGTTGTTAGATTTCGTTGTTCTTCGATTTCGTGGTTCGAATTCGTTGTTCGAATACGTTGTTCGATTTCGTTGTTCGATTTCGTTGTTCGATTTCGTTGCTCGATTTCGTTGTTCGATTTCGTTGTTCGATTTCGTTGTTCGATTTCGTTGTTCGATTTCGTTGTTCGATTTCGTTGTTCGATTTCGTTGTTCGATTTCGTTGTTCGATTTCGTTGTTCGATTTCGTTGTTCGATTTCGTTGTTCGATTTCGTTGTTCGATTTCGTTGTTCGATTTCGTTGTTCGATTTCGTTGTTCGATTTCGTTGTTCGATTTGGTTGTTCGATTTCGTTGTTCGACTTCGTTGTTCGATTTCGTTGTTCGATTCGTTATTCGATTTCGTTGTTCGATTTCGTTGTTCGATTTCGTTGTTCCATTTCGTTGTTCGATTTCGTTGTTCGATTTCGTTGTTCGATTTCGTTGTTCGATTTCGTTGTTCGATTTTGTTGTTCGTTGTTAGATTTCGTTGTTCGTTGTTAGATTTCGTTGTTCGTTGTTAGATTTCGTTGTTCTTTGTTCGATTTCGTGGTTCGAATTCGTTGTTCGATTTCGTTGTTCGATTTCGAAGTGCGATTTCGTTGTTCGATTTCGTTGTTCGATTTCGTTGTTCGATTTCGTTGTTCGATTTCGTTGTTCGATTTCGTTGTTCGATTTCGTTGTTCGATTTCGTTGTTCGATTTCGTTGTTCGATTTCGTTGTTCGATTTCGTTGTTCGATTTCGTTGTTCGACTTCGTTGTTCGATTTGGTTGTTCGATTTCGTTGTTCGATTTCGAAGTGCGATTTCGTTGTTCGATTTCGAAGTTCGATTTCGTTGTTCGATTTCGTTGTTCGATTTCGTTGTTCGATTTCGTTGTTCGATTTCGTTGTTCGATTTCGTTGTTCGATTTCGTTGTTCGATTTCGTTGTTCGAATTCGTTGTTCGATTTCGTTGTTCGATTTCGTTGTTCGATTTCGTTGTTCGATTTCGTTGTTCGAATTCGTTGTTCGATTTCGTTGTTCCATTTCGTTGTTCGATTTCGTTGTTCGATTTCGTTGTTCGATTTTGTTGTTCGTTGTTAGATTTCGTTGTTAGATTTCGTTGTTCGTTGTTAGATTTCGTTGTTCTTCGATTTCGTGGTTCGAATTCGTTGTTCGAATACGTTGTTCGATTTCGTTGTTCGATTTCGTTGTTCGATTTCGTTGCTCGATTTCGTTGTTCGATTTCGTTGTTCGATTTCGTTGTTCGATTTCGTTGTTCGATTTCGTTGTTCGATTTCGTTGTTCGATTTCGTTGTTCGATTTCGTTGTTCGATTTCGTTGTTCGATTTCGTTGTTCGATTTCGTTGTTCGATTTCGTTGTTCGATTTCGTTGTTCGATTTCGTTGTTCGATTTCGTTGTTCGATTTGGTTGTTCGATTTCGTTGTTCGACTTCGTTGTTCGATTTCGTTGTTCGATTCGTTATTCGATTTCGTTGTTCGATTTCGTTGTTCGATTTCGTTGTTCCATTTCGTTGTTCGATTTCGTTGTTCGATTTCGTTGTTCGATTTCGTTGTTCGATTTCGTTGTTCGATTTTGTTGTTCGTTGTTAGATTTCGTTGTTCGTTGTTAGATTTCGTTGTTCGTTGTTAGATTTCGTTGTTCTTTGTTCGATTTCGTGGTTCGAATTCGTTGTTCGATTTCGTTGTTCGATTTCGAAGTGCGATTTCGTTGTTCGATTTCGTTGTTCGATTTCGTTGTTCGATTTCGTTGTTCTATTTCGTTGTTCGATTTCGTTGTTCGATTTCGTTGTTCGATTTCGTTGTTCGATTTCGTTGTTCGATTTCGTTGTTCGATTTCGTTGTTCGATTTCGTTGTTCGACTTCGTTGTTCGACTTCGTTGTTCGATTTGGTTGTTCGATTTTGTTGTTCGATTTCGAAGTGCGATTTCGTTGTTCGATTTCGTTGTTCGATTTCGTTGTTCGATTTCGTTGTTCGATTTCGTTGTTCGATTTCGTTGTTCGATTTCGTTGTTCGATTTCGTTGTTCGATTTCGTTGTTCGATTTCGTTGTTCGAATTCGTTGTTCGATTTCGTTGTTCGATTTCGTTGTTCGATTTCGTTGTTCGATTTCGTTGTTCGAATTCGTTGTTCGAATTCGTTGTTCGAATTCGTTGTTCGATTTCGTTGTTCGATTTCGTTGTTTGATTTCGTTGTTCGATTTCGTTGTTCCATTTCGTTGTTCGATTTCGTTGTTCGATTTCGTTGTTCGATTTCGTTGTTCGATTTTGTTGTTCGTTGTTAGATTTCGTTGTTAGATTTCGTTGTTCGTTGTTAGATTACGTTGTTCTTCGATTTCGTGGTTCGAATTCGTTGTTCGAATACGTTGTTCGATTTCGTTGTTCGATTTCGTTGTTCGATTTCGTTGCTCGATTTCGTTGTTCGATTTCGTTGTTCGATTTCGTTGTTCGATTTCGTTGTTCGATTTCGTTGTTCGATTTCGTTGTTCGATTTCGTTGTTCGATTTCGTTGTTCGATTTCGTTGTTCGATTTCGTTGTTCGATTTCGTTGTTCGATTTCGTTGTTCGATTTCGTTGTTCGACTTCGTTGTTCGATTTGGTTGTTCGATTTCGTTGTTCGATTTCGTTGTGCGATTTCGTTGTTCGATTTCGAAGTTCGATTTCGAAGTTCGATTTCGTTGTTCGATTTCGTTGTTCGATTTCGTTGTTCGATTTCGTTGTTCGATTTCGTTGTTCGATTTCGTTGTTCGAATTCGTTGTTCGAATTCGTTGTTCGAATTCGTTGTTCGATTTCGTTGTTCGATTTCGTTGTTCGATTTCGTTGTTCGATTTCGTTGTTCGAATTCGTTGTTCGAATTCGTTGTTCGAATTCGTTGTTCGATTTCGTTGTTCGATTTCGTTGTTCGATTTCGTTGTTTGATTTCGTTGTTCGATTTCGTTGTTCCATTTCGTTGTTCGATTTCGTTGTTCGATTTCGTTGTTCGATTTCGTTGTTCGATTTTGTTGTTCGTTGTTAGATTTCGTTGTTAGATTTCGTTGTTCGTTGTTAGATTTCGTTGTTCTTCGATTTCGTGGTTCGAATTCGTTGTTCGAATACGTTGTTCGATTTCGTTGTTCGATTTCGTTGTTCGATTTCGTTGCTCGATTTCGTTGTTCGATTTCGTTGTTCGATTTCGTTGTTCGATTTCGTTGTTCGATTTCGTTGTTCGATTTCGTTGTTCGATTTCGTTGTTCGATTTCGTTGTTCGATTTCGTTGTTCGATTTCGTTGTTAGATTTCGTTGTTCGTTGTTAGATTTCGTTGTTCGTTGTTAGATTTCGTTGTTCGTTGTTAGATTTCGTTGTTCTTTGTTCGATTTCGTGGTTCGAATTCGTTGTTCGAATTCGTTGTTCGATTTCGTTGTTCGATTTCGTTGTTCGATTTCGTTGTTCGATTTCGTTGTTCGATTTCGTTGTTCGATTTCGTTGTTCGATTTCGTTGTGCGATTTCGTTGTTCGATTTCGTTGTTCGATTTCGAAGTTCGATTTCGTTGTTCGATTTCGTTGTTCGATTTCGTTGTTCGATTTCGTTGTTCGATTTCGTTGTTCGACTTCGTTGTTCGATTTGGTTGTTCGATTTCGTTGTTCGATTTCGTTGTGCGATTTCGTTGTTCGATTTCGAAGTTCGATTTCGTTGTTCGATTTCGTTGTTCGATTTCGTTGTTCGATTTCGTTGTTCGATTTCGTTGTTCGATTTCGTTGTTCGATTTCGTTGTTCGAATTCGTTGTTCGAATTCGTTGTTCGAATTCGTTGTTCGATTTCGTTGTTCGATTTCGTTGTTCGATTTCGTTGTTCGATTTCGTTGTTCGAATTCGTTGTTCGAATTCGTTGTTCGAATTCGTTGTTCGATTTCGTTGTTCGATTTCGTTGTTTGATTTCGTTGTTCGATTTCGTTGTTCCATTTCGTTGTTCGATTTCGTTGTTCGATTTCGTTGTTCGATTTCGTTGTTCGATTTTGTTGTTCGTTGTTAGATTTCGTTGTTAGATTTCGTTGTTCGTTGTTAGATTTCGTTGTTCTTCGATTTCGTGGTTCGAATTCGTTGTTCGAATACGTTGTTCGATTTCGTTGTTCGATTTCGTTGTTCGATTTCGTTGCTCGATTTCGTTGTTCGATTTCGTTGTTCGATTTCGTTGTTCGATTTCGTTGTTCGATTTCGTTGTTCGATTTCGTTGTTCGATTTCGTTGTTCGATTTCGTTGTTCGATTTCGTTGTTCGATTTCGTTGTTCGATTTCGTTGTTCGATTTCGTTGTTCGATTTCGTTGTTCGATTTCGTTGTTCGATTTCGTTGTTCGATTTCGTTGTTCGATTTGGTTGTTCGATTTCGTTGTTCGACTTCGTTGTTCGATTTCGTTGTTCGATTCGTTATTCGATTTCGTTGTTCGATTTCGTTGTTCGATTTCGTTGTTCCATTTCGTTGTTCGATTTCGTTGTTCGATTTCGTTGTTCGATTTCGTTGTTCGATTTCGTTGTTCGATTTTGTTGTTCGTTGTTAGATTTCGTTGTTCGTTGTTAGATTTCGTTGTTCGTTGTTAGATTTCGTTGTTCTTTGTTCGATTTCGTGGTTCGAATTCGTTGTTCGATTTCGTTGTTCGATTTCGAAGTGCGATTTCGTTGTTCGATTTCGTTGTTCGATTTCGTTGTTCGATTTCGTTGTTCGATTTCGTTGTTCGATTTCGTTGTTCGATTTCGTTGTTCGATTTCGTTGTTCGATTTCGTTGTTCGATTTCGTTGTTCGATTTCGTTGTTCGACTTCGTTGTTCGATTTGGTTGTTCGATTTCGTTGTTCGATTTCGTTGTGCGATTTCGTTGTTCGATTTCGAAGTTCGATTTCGTTGTTCGATTTCGTTGTTCGATTTCGTTGTTCGATTTCGTTGTTCGATTTCGTTGTTCGATTTCGTTGTTCGATTTCGTTGTTCGAATTCGTTGTTCGAATTCGTTGTTCGAATTCGTTGTTCGATTTCGTTGTTCGATTTCGTTGTTCGATTTCGTTGTTCGATTTCGTTGTTCGATTTCGTTGTTCGATTTCGTTGTTCGATTTCGTTGTTCGATTTCGTTGTTCGATTTCGTTGTTCGATTTCGTTGTTCGATTTCGTTGTTCGATTTCGTTGTTCGATTTTGTTGTTCGTTGTTAGATTTCGTTGTTCGTTGTTAGATTTCGTTGTTCGTTGTTAGATTTCGTTGTTCTTCGATTTCGTGGTTCGAATTCGTTGTTCGAATACGTTGTTCGATTTCGTTGTTCGATTTCGTTGTTCGATTTCATTGCTCGATTTCGTTGTTCGATTTCGTTGTTCGATTTCGTTGTTCGATTTCGTTGTTCGATTTCGTTGTTCGATTTCGTTGTTCGATTTCGTTGTTCGATTTCGTTGTTCGATTTCGTTGTTCGATTTCGTTGTTCGATTTCGTTGTTCGATTTCGTTGTTCGATTTCGTTGTTCGATTTCGTTGTTCGATTTCGTTGTTCGATTTGGTTGTTCGATTTCGTTGTTCGACTTCGTTGTTCGATTTCGTTGTTCGATTCGTTATTCGATTTCGTTGTTCGATTTCGTTGTTCGATTTCGTTGTTCCATTTCGTTGTTCGATTTCGTTGTTCGATTTCGTTGTTCGATTTCGTTGTTCGATTTCGTTGTTCGATTTTGTTGTTCGTTGTTAGATTTCGTTGTTCGTTGTTAGATTTCGTTGTTCGTTGTTAGATTTCGTTGTTCTTTGTTCGATTTCGTGGTTCGAATTCGTTGTTCGATTTCGTTGTTCGATTTCGAAGTGCGATTTCGTTGTTCCATTTCGTTGTTCGATTTCGTTGTTCGATTTCGTTGTTCGATTTCGTTGTTCGATTTCGTTGTTCGATTTCGTTGTTCGATTTCGTTGTTCGATTTCGTTGTTCGATTTCGTTGTTCGATTTCGTTGTTCGATTTCGTTGTTCGATTTCGTTGTTCGATTTCGTTGTTCGATTTCGTTGTTCGATTTCGATGTTCGATTTCGTTGTTCGATTTCGTTGTTCGATTTCGTTGTTCGATTTCGTTGTTAGATTTCGTTGTTCGTTGTTAGATTTCGTTGTTCGATTTCGTTGTTCGATTTCGTTGTTCGATTTCGTTGTTCGATTTCGTTGTTCGATTTCGTTGTTCCATTTCGTTGTTCGATTTCGTTGTTCGATTTCGTTGGTCCATTTCGTTGTTCGATTTCGTTGTTCGATTTCGTTGTTCGATTTCGTTGTTCGATTTCGTTGTTAGATTTCGTTGTTCGTTGTTAGATTTCGTTGTTCGATTTCGTTGTTCGATTTCGTTGTTCGATTTCGTTGTTCGATTTCGTTGTTAGATTTCGTTGTTCGATTTCGTTGTTCGATTTCGTTGTTCCATTTCGTTGTTCGATTTCGTTGTTCGATTTCGTTGTTCGATTTCGTTGTTCGATTTCGTTGTTCGATTTGGTTGTTCGATTTTCTTTGTTCGATTTGATTGTTCGATTTCGTTGATCGATTTCGTTTTTCGATTTCGTTGTTCGATTTCGTTGTTCCATTTCGTTGTTCGATTTCGTTGTTCGATTTCGTTGTTCGATTTCGTTGTTAGATTTCGTTGTTCTTTGTTCGATTTCGTGGTTCGAATTCGTTGTTCGAATTCGTTGTTCGATTTCGTTGTTCGATTTCGTTGTTCGATTTTGTTGTTCGATTTCGTTTTTTGATTTCGTTGTTCGATTTCGTTGTTCGATTTCGTTGTTCGATTTCGTTGTTCGATTTCGTTGTTCGATTTCGTTTTTCGATTTCGTTGTTCGATTTCGTGTTCGATTTCGTTGTTCGATTTCGTTGTTCGATTTCGTTGTTTGATTTCGTTGTTCGATTTCGTTGTTCGATTTCGTTGTTCGATTTCGTTGTTCGATTTCGTTGTTCGATTTCGTTGTTCGATTTCGTTGTTAGATTTCGTTGTTCGTTGTTAGATTTCGTTGTTCGATTTCGTTGTTCGATTTCGTTGTTCGATTTCGTTGTTCGATTTCGTTGTTCGATTTCATTGTTCGATTTCGTTGTTCGATTTCGTTGTTCGATTTCGTTGTTCGATTTCGTGGTTCGAATTCGTTGTTCGAATTCGTTGTTCGATTTCGTTGTTCGATTTCGTTGTTCCATTTCGTTGTTCGATTTCGTTGTTCGATTTCGTTGTTCGATTTCGTTGTTCGATTTCGTTGTTAGATTTCGTTGTTCGTTGTTAGATTTCGTTGTTCGATTTCGTTGTTCGTTTTCGTTGTTCGATTTCGTTGTTCGATTTCGTTGTTCGATTTCGTTGTTCGATTTCGTTGTTCGATTTCGTTGTTCGATTTCGTTGTTCGATTTCGTTGTTCGATTTCGTTGTTCGATTTCGTTGTACGATTTCGTTGTTCGATTTCGTTGTTCGATTTGGTTGTTCGATTTCGTTGTTCGATTTTGTTGTTCGATTTCGTTGTTCGATTCGTTATTCGATTTCGTTGTTCGATTTCGTTGTTCGATTTCGTTGTTCCATTTCGTTGTTCGATTTCGTTGTTCGATTTCGTTGTTCGATTTCGTTGTTCGATTTCGTTGTTCGATTTTGTTGTTCGTTGTTAGATTTCGTTGTTCGTTGTTAGATTTCGTTGTTCGTTGTTAGATTTCGTTGTTCTTTGTTCGATTTCGTGGTTCGAATTCGTTGTTCGATTTCGTTGTTCGATTTCGAAGTGCGATTTCGTTGTTCGATTTCGTTGTTCGATTTCGTTGTTCGATTTCGTTGTTCGATTTCGTTGTTCGATTTCGTTGTTCGATTTCGTTGTTCGATTTCGTTGTTCGATTTCGTTGTTCGATTTCGTTGTTCGATTTCGTTGTTCGATTTCGTTGTTCGATTTCGTTGTTCGATTTCGATGTTCGATTTCGTTGTTCGATTTCGTTGTTCGATTTCGTTGTTCGATTTCGTTGTTCGATTTCGTTGTTCGATTTCGTTATTCGATTTCGTTGTTCGATTTCGTTGTTCGATTTCGTTGTTCGATTTCGTTGTTCGATTTCGTTGTTCCATTTCGTTGTTCGATTTCGTTGTTCGATTTCGTTGTTCGATTTCGTTGTTAGATTTCGTTGTTCGTTGTTAGATTTCGTTGTTCGATTTCGTTGTTCGATTTCGTTGTTCGATTTCGTTGTTCGATTTCGTTGTTAGATTTCGTTGTTCGTTGTTAGATTTCGTTGTTCGATTTCGTTGTTCGATTTCGTTGTTCGATTTCGTTGTTCGATTTCGTTGTTCGATTTCGTTGTTCGATTTCGTTGTTCGATTTCGTTGTTCGATTTCGTTGTTCGATTTCGTTGTTCGATTTCGTTGTTCGATTTCGTTGTTCGATTTCGTTGTTCGATTTCGTTGTTCGATTTCGTTGTTCGATTTCGATGTTCGATTTCGTTGTTCGATTTCGTTGTTCGATTTCGTTGTTCGATTTCGTTGTTCGATTTCGTTGTTCGATTTCGTTGTTCGATTTCGTTATTCGATTTCGTTGTTCGATTTCGTTGTTCGATTTCGTTGTTCGATTTCGTTGTTCCATTTCGTTGTTCGATTTCGTTGTTCGATTTCGTTGTTCGATTTCGTTGTTCGATTTCGTTGTTCCATTTTGTTGTTCGATTTCGTTGTTCGATTTCGTTGTTCGATTTCGTTGTTCGATTTCGTTGTTCGATTTCGTTGTTCGATTTCGTTGTTCGATTTCGTTGTTCGATTTCGTTGTTCGATTTCGTTGTTCGATTTCGTTGTTCGATTTCGTTGTTCGATTTCGTTGTTCGATTTCGTTGTTAGATTTCGTTGTTCGTTGTTAGATTTCGTTGTTCGATTTCGTTGTTCGTTTTCGTTGTTCGATTTCGTTGTTCGATTTCGTTGTTAGATTTCGTTGTTCGTTGTTAGATTTCGTTGTTCGTTGTTAGATTTCGTTGTTCGTTGTTAGATTTCGTTGTTCTTTGTTCGATTTCGTGGTTCGAATTCGTTGTTCGAATTCGTTGTTCGATTTCGTTGTTCGATTTCGTTGTTCGATTTCGTTGTTAGATTTCGTTGTTCGTTGTTAGATTTCGTTGTTCGTTGTTAGATTTCGTTGTTCGTTGTTAGATTTCGTTGTTCTTTGTTCGATTTCGTTGTTCGATTTCGTTGTGCGATTTCGTTGTTCGATTTCGAAGTTCGATTTCGTTGTTCGATTTCGTTGTTCGATTTCGTTGTTCGATTTCGTTGTTCGATTTCGTTGTTCGATTTCGTTGTTCGATTTCGTTGTTCGAATTCGTTGTTCGAATTCGTTGTGCGATTTCGTTGTTCGATTTCGTTGTTCGATTTCGTTGTTCGATTTCGTTGTTCGATTTCGTTGTTCGATTTCGTTGTTCGATTTCGTTATTCGATTTCGTTGTTCGATTTCGTTGTTCGATTCGTTGTTCGATTTCGTAGTTCGATTTCGTTGTTCGATTTCGTTGTTCCATTTCGTTGTTCGATTTCGTTGTTCGATTTCGTTGTTCGATTTCGTTGTTAGATTTCGTTGTTCGTTGTTAGATTTCGTTGTTCGATTTCGCTGTTCGATTTCGTTGTTAGATTTCGTTGTTCGTTGTTAGATTTCGTTGTTCGTTGTTAGATTTCGTTGTTCTTTGTTCGATTTCGTGGTTCGAATTCGTTGTTCGAATTCGTTGTTCGATTTCGTTGTTCGAATTCGTTGTTCGAATTCGTTGTTCGAATTCGTTGTTCGATTTCGTTGTTCGATTTCGTTGTTCGATTTCGTTGTTCGATTTCGTTGTTCGTTTTCGTTGTTCGATTTCGTTGTTCGATTTCGTTGTTCGATTTCGTTGTTCGATTTCGTTGTTCGATTTCGTTGTTCGATTTCGTTGTTCGATTTCGTTGTTCGATTTCGTTGTTCGATTTCGTTGTTCGATTTCGTTGTTCGATTCGTTATTCGATTTCGTTGTTCGATTTCGTTGTTCGATTTCGTTGTTCCATTTCGTTGTTCGATTTCGTTGTTCGATTTCGTTGTTCGATTTCGTTGTTCGATTTCGTTGTTCGATTTCGTTGTTCGTTGTTAGATTTCGTTGTTCGTTGTTAGATTTCGTTGTTCGTTGTTAGATTTCGTTGTTCTTTGTTCGATTTCGTGGTTCGAATTCGTTGTTCGATTTCGTTGTTCGATTTCGTTGTTCGATTTCGTTGTTCGATTTCGTTGTTCGATTTCGTTGTTCGATTTCGTTGTTCGATTTCGTTGTTCGATTTCGTTGTTCGAATTCGTTGTTCGAATTGGTTGTTCGAATTCGTTGTTCGATTTCGTTGTTCGATTTCGTTGTTCGATTTCGTTGTTCGATTTCGTTGTTCGATTTCGTTGTTCGATTTCGTTGTTCGATTTCGTTGTTCGATTTCGTTGTTCGATTTCGTTGTTCGATTTCGTTGTTCGATTTCGTTGTTCGATTTCGTTGTTCGATTTCGTTGTTCGATTTAGTTGTTCGATTTCGTTGTTCGATTTCGTTGTTCGATTTCGTTGTTCGATTTCGTTGTTCGATTTCGTTGTACGATTTCGTTGTTCGATTTCGTTGTTCGATTTCGTTGTTCGATTTCGTTGTTCGATTTCGTTGTTCGATTTCGTTGTTCCATTTCGTTGTTCGATTTCGTTGTTCGATTTCGTTGTTCGATTTCGTTGTTCGATTTCGTTGTTCCATTTCGTTGTTCGATTTCGTTGTTCGATTTCGTTGTTCGATTTCGTTGTTCGATTTCGTTGTTCGATTTCGTTGTTCGATTTCGTTGTTAGATTTCGTTGTTCGTTGTTAGATTTCGTTGTTCGATTTCGTTGTTCGATTTCGTTGTTCGATTTCGTTGTTCGATTTCGTTGTTCGATTTCGTTGTTCGATTTCGTTGTTAGATTTCGTTGTTCGTTGTTAGATTTCGTTGTTCGATTTCGTTGTTCGATTTCGTTGTTCGATTTCGTTGTTCGATTTCGTTGTTCGATTTCGTTGTTCGATTTCGTTGTTCGATTTCGTTGTTCGATTTCGTTGTTAGATTTCGTTGTTCGTTGTTAGATTTCGTTGTTCGATTTCGTTGTTCGATTTCGTTGTTCGATTTCGTTGTTCGATTTCGTTGTTAGATTTCGTTGTTCGTTGTTAGATTTCGTTGTTCGTTGTTAGATTTCGTTGTTCGTTGTTAGATTTCGTTGTTCTTTGTTCGATTTCGTGGTTCGAATTCGTTGTTCAAATTCGTTGTTCGATTTCGTTGTTCGATTTCGTTGTTCGATTTCGTTGTTCGATTTCGTTGTTCGATTTCGTTGTTCGATTTCGTTGTTCGATTTCGTTGTGCGATTTCGTTGTTCGATTTCGTTGTTCGATTTCGTTGTTCGATTTCGAAGTTCGATTTCGTTGTTCGATTTCGTTGTTCGATTTCGTTGTTCGATTTCGTTGTTCGATTTCGTTGTTCGATTTCGTTGTTCGATTTCGTTGTTCGATTTCGTTGTGCGATTTCGTTGTTCGATTTCGAAGTTCGATTTCGTTGTTCGATTTCGTTGTTCGATTTCGTTGTTCGATTTCGTTGTTCGATTTCGTTGTTCGATTTCGTTGTTCGAATTCGTTGTTCGAATTCGTTGTTCGAATTCGTTGTTCGATTTCGTTGTTCGATTTCGTTGTTCGATTTCGATGTTCCATTTCGTTGTTCGATTTCGTTGTTCGATTTCGTTGTTCGATTTCGTTGTTCGATTTCGTTGTTCGATTTCGTTGTTCGATTTCGTTGTTCGATTTCGTTGTTAGATTTCGTTGTTCGTTGTTAGATTTCGTTGTTCGATTTCGTTGTTCGATTTCGTTGTTCGATTTCGTTGTTCGATTTCGTTGTTAGATTTCGTTGTTCGTTGTTAGATTTCGTTGTTCGTTGTTAGATTTCGTTGTTCGTTGTTAGATTTCGTTGTTCTTTGTTCGATTTCGTGGTTCGAATTCGTTGTTCGAATTCGTTGTTCGATTTCGTTGTTCGATTTCGTTGTTCGATTTCGTTGTTCGATTTCGTTGTTCGATTTCGTTGTTCGATTTCGTGGTTCGAATTCGTTGTTCGAATTCGTTGTTCGATTTCGTTGTTCGATTTCGTTGTTCGATTTCGTTGTTCGATTTCGTGGTTCGAATTCGTTGTTCGAATTCGTTGTTCGATTTCGTTGTTCGATTTCGTTGTTCGATTTTGTTGTTCGATTTCGTTGTTCGATTTCGTTGTTCGATTTCGTTGTTCGATTTCGTTGTCCGATTTCGTTGTTCGATTTCGTTGTTCGATTTCGTTGTTCGATTTCGTTGTTCGATTTCGTTGTTCGATTTCTTTGTTCGATTTCGTTGTTCCATTTCGTTGTTCGATTTCGTTGTTAGATTTCGTTGTTCGTTGTTAGATTTCGTTGTTCGTTGTTAGATTTCGTTGTTCGTTGTTAGATTTCGTTGTGCTTTGTTCGATTTCGTGGTTCGAATTCGTTGTTCGATTTCGTTGTTCGATTTCGTTGTTCGATTTTGTTGTTCGATTTCGTTGTTCGATTTCGTTGTTCGATTTCGTTGTTCGATTTCGTTGTTCGATTTCGTTGTTCGATTTCGTTGTTCGATTTCGTTGTTCGATTTCGTTGTTCGATTTCGTTGTTCGATTTCGTTGTTCGATTTCGTTGTTCGATTTCGTTGTTCGATTTCGTTGTTCGATTTCGTTGTTCGATTTCGTTGTTCCATTTCGTTGTTCGATTTCGTTGTTCGATTTCGTTGTTCGATTTCGTTGTTCGATTTCGTTGTTAGATTTCGTTGTTCGTTGTTAGATTTCGTTGTTCGATTTCGTTGTTCGATTTCGTTGTTAGATTTCGTTGTTCGTTGTTAGATTTCGTTGTTCGTTGTTAGATTTCGTTGTTCTTTGTTCGATTTCGTGGTTCGAATTCGTTGTTCGAATTCGTTGTTCGATTTCGTTGTTCGAATTCGTTGTTCGAATTCGTTGTTCGAATTCGTTGTTCGATTTCGTTGTTCGATTTCGTTGTTCGATTTCGTTGTTCGATTTCGTTGTTCGTTTTCGTTGTTCGATTTCGTTGTTCGATTTCGTTGTTCGATTTCGTTGTTCGATTTCGTTGTTCGATTTCGTTGTTCGATTTCGTTGTTCGATTTCGTTGTTCGATTTCGTTGTTCGATTTCGTTGTTCGATTCGTTATTCGATTTCGTTGTTCGATTTCGTTGTTCGATTTCGTTGTTCGATTTCGTTGTTCGATTTCGTTGTTCGATTTCGTTGTTCGATTTCGTTGTTCGATTTCGTTGTTCGATTTCGTTGTTCGTTGTTAGATTTCGTTGTTCGTTGTTAGATTTCGTTGTTCGTTGTTAGATTTCGTTGTTCTTTGTTCGATTTCGTGGTTCGAATTCGTTGTTCGATTTCGTTGTTCGATTTCGTTGTTCGATTTCGTTGTTCGATTTCGTTGTTCGATTTCGTTGTTCGATTTCGTTGTTCGATTTCGTTGTTCGAATTCGTTGTTCGAATTCGTTGTTCGAATTCGTTGTTCGATTTCGTTGTTCGATTTCGTTGTTCGATTTCGTTGTTCGATTTCGTTGTTCGATTTCGTTGTTCGATTTCGTTGTTCGATTTCGTTGTTCGATTTCGTTGTTCGATTTCGTTGTTCGTTGTTAGATTTCGTTGTTCGTTGTTAGATTTCGTTGTTCGTTGTTAGATTTCGTTGTGCTTTGTTCGATTTCGTGGTTCGAATTCGTTGTTCGATTTCGTTGTTCGATTTCGTTGTTCGATTTTGTTGTTCGATTTCGTTGTTCGATTTCGTTGTTCGATTTCGTTGTTCGATTTCGTTGTTCGATTTCGTTGTTCGATTTCGTTGTTCGATTTCGTTGTTCGATTTCGTTGTTCGATTTCGTTGTTCGATTTCGTTGTTCGATTTCGTTGTTCGATTCGTTGTTCGATTTCGTTGTTCGATTTCGTTGTTCGATTTCGTTGTCCGATTTCGTTGTTCGATTTCGTTGTTCGATTTCGTTGTTCGATTTCGTTGTTCGATTTCGTTGTTCGATTTCGTTGTTCGATTTCGTTGTTCGATTTCGTTGTTCCATTTCGTTGTTCGATTTCGTTGTTCGATTTCGTTGTTCGATTTCGTTGTTCGATTTCGTTGTTCCATTTCGTTGTTCGATTTCGTTGTTCGATTTCGTTGTTCGATTTCGTTGTTCGATTTCGTTGTTCGATTTCGTTGTTAGATTTCGTTGTTCGTTGTTAGATTTCGTTGTTCGATTTCGTTGTTCGATTTCGTTGTTCGATTTCGTTGTTCGATTTCGTTGTTCGATTTCGTTGTTCGATTTCGTTGTTCGATTTCGTTGTTAGATTTCGTTGTTCGTTGTTAGATTTCGTTGTTCGATTTCGTTGTTCGATTTCGTTGTTCGATTTCGTTGTTCGATTTCGTTGTTCGATTTCGTTGTTCGATTTCGTTGTTAGATTTCGTTGTTCGTTGTTAGATTTCGTTGTTCGATTTCGTTGTTCGATTTCGTTGTTCGATTTCGTTGTTCGATTTCGTTGTTCGATTTCGTTGTTAGATTTCGTTGTTCGTTGTTAGATTTCGTTGTTCGTTGTTAGATTTCGTTGTTCGTTGTTAGATTTCGTTGTTCTTTGTTCGATTTCGTGGTTCGAATTCGTTGTTCGAATTCGTTGTTCGATTTCGTTGTTCGATTTCGTTGTTCGATTTCGTTGTTCGATTTCGTTGTTCGATTTCGTTGTTCGATTTCGTTGTGCGATTTCGTTGTTCGATTTCGTTGTTCGATTTCGTTGTTCGATTTCGAAGTTCGATTTCGTTGTTCGATTTCGTTGTTCGATTTCGTTGTTCGATTTCGTTGTTCGATTTCGTTGTTCGATTTCGTTGTTCGATTTCGTTGTTCGATTTCGTTGTTCGATTTCGTTGTGCGATTTCGTTGTTCGATTTCGAAGTTCGATTTCGAAGTTCGATTTCGTTGTTCGATTTCGTTGTTCAATTTCGTTGTTCGATTTCGTTGTTCGATTTCGTTGTTCGAATTCGTTGTTCGAATTCGTTGTTCGAATTCGTTGTTCGAATTCGTTGTTCGATTTCGTTGTTCGATTTCGTTGTTCGATTTCGATGTTCGATTTCGTTGTTCCATTTCGTTGTTCGATTTCGTTGTTCGATTTCGTTGTTCGATTTCGTTGTTAGATTTCGTTGTTCGTTGTTAGATTTCGTTGTTCGTTGTTAGATTTCGTTGTTCGTTGTTAGATTTCGTTGTTCTTTGTTCGATTTCGTGGTTCGAATTCGTTGTTCGAATTCGTTGTTCGATTTCGTTGTTCGATTTCGTTGTTCGATTTCGTTGTTCGATTTCGTTGTTCGATTTCGTTGTTCGATTTCGTTGTTCGATTTCGTTGTTCGATTTCGTTGTTCGATTTCGTTGTGCGATTTCGTTGTTCGATTTCGTTGTTCGATTTCGAAGTTCGATTTCGTTGTTCGATTTCGTTGTTCGATTTCGTTGTTCGACTTCGTTGTTCGATTTGGTTGTTCGATTTCGTTGTTCGATTTCGTTGTGCGATTTCGTTGTTCGATTTCGAAGTTCGATTTCGTTGTTCGATTTCGTTGTTCGATTTCGTTGTTCGATTTCGTTGTTCGATTTCGTTGTTCGAATTCGTTGTTCGAATTCGTTGTTCGAATTCGTTGTTCGATTTCGTTGTTCGATTTCGTTGTTCGATTTCGTTGTTCGATTTCGTTGTTCGAATTCGTTGTTCGAATTCGTTGTTCGAATTCGTTGTTCGATTTCGTTGTTCGATTTCGTTGTTCGATTTCGTTGTTCGATTTCGTTGTTCGATTTCGTTGTTCGATTTCGTTGTTCCATTTCGTTGTTCCATTTCGTTGTTCGATTTCGTTGTTCGATTTCGTTGTTCGATTTCGTTGTTCGATTTTGTTGTTCGTTGTTAGATTTCGTTGTTAGATTTCGTTGTTCGTTGTTAGATTTCGTTGTTCTTCGATTTCGTGGTTCGAATTCGTTGTTCGAATACGTTGTTCGATTTCGTTGTTCGATTTCGTTGTTCGATTTCGTTGCTCGATTTCGTTGTTCGATTTCGTTGTTCGATTTCGTTGTTCGATTTCGTTGTTCGATTTCGTTGTTCGATTTCGTTGTTCGATTTCGTTGTTCGATTTCGTTGTTCGATTTCGTTGTTCGATTTCGTTGTTCGATTTCGTTGTTCGATTTCGTTGTTCGATTTCGTTGTTCGATTTCGTTGTTCGATTTCGTTGTTCGATTTCGTTGTTCGATTTGGTTGTTCGATTTCGTTGTTCGACTTCGTTGTTCGATTTCGTTGTTCGATTCGTTATTCGATTTCGTTGTTCTATTTCGTTGTTCGATTTCGTTGTTCCATTTCGTTGTTCGATTTCGTTGTTCGATTTCGTTGTTCGATTTCGTTGTTCGATTTCGTTGTTCGATTTTGTTGTTCGTTGTTAGATTTCGTTGTTCGTTGTTAGATTTCGTTGTTCGTTGTTAGATTTCGTTGTTCTTTGTTCGATTTCGTGGTTCGAATTCGTTGTTCGATTTCGTTGTTCGATTTCGAAGTGCGATTTCGTTTTTCGATTTCGTTGTTCGATTTCGTTGTTCGATTTCGTTGTTCGATTTCGTTGTTCGATTTCGTTGTTCGATTTCGTTGTTTGATTTCGTTGTTCGATTTCGTTGTTCGATTTTGTTGTTCGTTGTTCGATTTTGTTGTTCGTTGTTAGATTTCGTTGTTCGTTGTTAGATTTCGTTGTTCGTTGTTAGATTTCGTTGTTCTTTGTTCGATTTCGTGGTTCGAATTCGTTGTTCGATTTCGTTGTTCGATTTCGAAGTGCGATTTCGTTGTTCGATTTCGTTGTTCGATTTCGTTGTTCGATTTCGTTGTTCGATTTCGTTGTTCGATTTCGTTGTTCGATTTCGTTGTTCGATTTCGTTGTTCGATTTCGTTGTTCGATTTCGTTGTTCGAATTCGTTGTTCGATTTCGTTGTTCGATTTCGTTGTTCGATTTCGTTGTTCGATTTCGTTGTTCGAATTCGTTGTTCGAATTCGTTGTTCGAATTCGTTGTTCGATTTCGTTGTTCGATTTCGTTGTTCGATTTCGTTGTTCGATTTCGTTGTTCGATTTCGTTGTTCGATTTCGTTGTTCCATTTCGTTGTTCGATTTCGTTGTTCGATTTCGTTGTTCGATTTCGTTGTTCGATTTTGTTGTTCGTTGTTAGATTTCGTTGTTAGATTTCGTTGTTCGTTGTTAGATTTCGTTGTTCTTCGATTTCGTGGTTCGAATTCGTTGTTCGAATACGTTGTTCGATTTCGTTGTTCGATTTCGTTGTTCGATTTCGTTGCTCGATTTCGTTGTTCGATTTCGTTGTTCGATTTCGTTGTTCGATTTCGTTGTTCGATTTCGTTGTTCGATTTCGTTGTTCGATTTCGTTGTTCGATTTTGTTGTTCGTTGTTAGATTTCGTTGTTAGATTTCGTTGTTCGTTGTTAGATTTCGTTGTTCTTCGATTTCGTGGTTCGAATTCGTTGTTCGAATACGTTGTTCGATTTCGTTGTTCGATTTCGTTGTTCGATTTCGTTGCTCGATTTCGTTGTTCGATTTCGTTGTTCGATTTCGTTGTTCGATTTCGTTGTTCGATTTCGTTGTTCGATTTCGTTGTTCGATTTCGTTGTTCGATTTCGTTGTTCGAATTCGTTGTTCGATTTCGTTGTTCGATTTCGTTGTTCGATTTCGTTGTTCGATTTCGTTGTTCGAATTCGTTGTTCGAATTCGTTGTTCGAATTCGTTGTTCGATTTCGTTGTTCGATTTCGTTGTTCGATTTCGTTGTTCGATTTCGTTGTTCGATTTCGTTGTTCCATTTCGTTGTTCGATTTCGTTGTTCGATTTCGTTGTTCGATTTCGTTGTTCGATTTTGTTGTTCGTTGTTAGATTTCGTTGTTAGATTTCGTTGTTCGTTGTTAGATTTCGTTGTTCTTCGATTTCGTGGTTCGAATTCGTTGTTCGAATACGTTGTTCGATTTCGTTGTTCGATTTCGTTGTTCGATTTCGTTGCTCGATTTCGTTGTTCGATTTCGTTGTTCGATTTCGTTGTTCGATTTCGTTGTTCGATTTCGTTGTTCGATTTCGTTGTTCGATTTCGTTGTTCGATTTTGTTGTTCGTTGTTAGATTTCGTTGTTAGATTTCGTTGTTCGTTGTTAGATTTCGTTGTTCTTCGATTTCGTGGTTCGAATTCGTTGTTCGAATACGTTGTTCGATTTCGTTGTTCGATTTCGTTGTTCGATTTCGTTGCTCGATTTCGTTGTTCGATTTCGTTGTTCGATTTCGTTGTTCGATTTCGTTGTTCGATTTCGTTGTTCGATTTCGTTGTTCGATTTCGTTGTTCGATTTCGTTGTTCGATTTCGTTGTTCGATTTCGTTGTTCGATTTCGTTGTTCGATTTCGTTGTTCGATTTCGTTGTTCGATTTCGTTGTTCGATTTCGTTGTTCGATTTCGTTGTTCGATTTGGTTGTTCGATTTCGTTGTTCGACTTCGTTGTTCGATTTCGTTGTTCGATTCGTTATTCGATTTCGTTGTTCGATTTCGTTGTTCGATTTCGTTGTTCCATTTCGTTGTTCGATTTCGTTGTTCGATTTCGTTGTTCGATTTCGTTGTTCGATTTCGTTGTTCGATTTTGTTGTTCGTTGTTAGATTTCGTTGTTCGTTGTTAGATTTCGTTGTTCGTTGTTAGATTTCGTTGTTCTTTGTTCGATTTCGTGGTTCGAATTCGTTGTTCGATTTCGTTGTTCGATTTCGAAGTGCGATTTCGTTGTTCGATTTCGTTGTTCGATTTCGTTGTTCGATTTCGTTGTTCGATTTCGTTGTTCGATTTCGTTGTTCGATTTCGTTGTTCGATTTCGTTGTTCGATTTCGTTGTTCGATTTTGTTGTTCGTTGTTCGATTTTGTTGTTCGTTGTTAGATTTCGTTGTTCGTTGTTATATTTCGTTGTTCGTTGTTAGATTTCGTTGTTCTTTGTTCGATTTCGTGGTTCGAATTCGTTGTTCGATTTCGTTGTTCGATTTCGAAGTGCGATTTCGTTGTTCGATTTCGTTGTTCGATTTCGTTGTTCGATTTCGTTGTTCGATTTCGTTGTTCGATTTCGTTGTTCGATTTCGTTGTTCGATTTCGTTGTTCGATTTCGTTGTTCGATTTCGTTGTTCGAATTCGTTGTTCGATTTCGTTGTTCGATTTCGTTGTTCGATTTCGTTGTTCGATTTCGTTGTTCGAATTCGTTGTTCGAATTTGTTGTTCGAATTCGTTGTTCGATTTCGTTGTTCGATTTCGTTGTTTGATTTCGTTGTTCGATTTCGTTGTTCCATTTCGTTGTTCGATTTCGTTGTTCGATTTCGTTGTTCGATTTCGTTGTTCGATTTTGTTGTTCGTTGTTAGATTTCGTTGTTAGATTTCGTTGTTCGTTGTTAGATTACGTTGTTCTTCGATTTCGTGGTTCGAATTCGTTGTTCGAATACGTTGTTCGATTTCGTTGTTCGATTTCGTTGTTCGATTTCGTTGCTCGATTTCGTTGTTCGATTTCGTTGTTCGATTTCGTTGTTCGATTTCGTTGTTCGATTTCGTTGTTCGATTTCGTTGTTCGATTTCGTTGTTCGATTTCGTTGTTCGATTTCGTTGTTCGATTTCGTTGTTCGATTTCGTTGTTCGATTTCGTTGTTCGATTTCGTTGTTCGATTTCGTTGTTCGATTTCGTTGTTCGATTTCGTTGTTCGATTTCGTTGTTCGACTTCGTTGTTCGATTTGGTTGTTCGATTTCGTTGTTCGATTTCGTTGTGCGATTTCGTTGTTCGATTTCGAAGTTCGATTTCGAAGTTCGATTTCGTTGTTCGATTTCGTTGTTCGATTTCGTTGTTCGATTTCGTTGTTCGATTTCGTTGTTCGATTTCGTTGTTCGAATTCGTTGTTCGAATTCGTTGTTCGAATTCGTTGTTCGATTTCGTTGTTCGATTTCGTTGTTCGATTTCGTTGTTCGATTTCGTTGTTCGAATTCGTTGTTCGAATTCGTTGTTCGAATTCGTTGTTCGCTTTCGTTGTTCGATTTCGTTGTTCGATTTCGTTGTTCGATTTCGTTGTTCCATTTCGTTGTTCGATTTCGTTGTTCGATTTCGTTGTTCGATTTCGTTGTTCGATTTTGTTGTTCGTTGTTAGATTTCGTTGTTAGATTTCGTTGTTCGTTGTTAGATTTCGTTGTTCTTCGATTTCGTGGTTCGAATTCGTTGTTCGAATACGTTGTTCGATTTCGTTGTTCGATTTCGTTGTTCGATTTCGTTGCTCGATTTCGTTGTTCGATTTCGTTGTTCGATTTCGTTGTTCGATTTCGTTGTTCGATTTCGTTGTTCGATTTCGTTGTTCGATTTCGTTGTTCGATTTCGTTGTTCGATTTCGTTGTTCGATTTCGTTGTTAGATTTCGTTGTTCGTTGTTAGATTTCGTTGTTCGTTGTTAGATTTCGTTGTTCGTTGTTAGATTTCGTTGTTCTTTGTTCGATTTCGTGGTTCGAATTCGTTGTTCGAATTCGTTGTTCGATTTCGTTGTTCGATTTCGTTGTTCGATTTCGTTGTTCGATTTCGTTGTTCGATTTCGTTGTTCGATTTCGTTGTTCGATTTCGTTGTGCGATTTCGTTGTTCGATTTCGTTGTTCGATTTCGAAGTTCGATTTCG